>JAPTOF010000001.1:11075000-11395000 GCA_028554755.1 Cordia subcordata | reverse complement strand
TTAAGAAATTTGCTTTGCTTGTTCAATAGCTGAAGCAGGCACGCAGCAACTCAGTCATGCACTGAGAATTCTGACGGAAACTGAGAAGCAACTGAGGACATCAAAAAACCAGACGACATGGCTTACCGTAGCTCTTCTACAATTAAGCTCCGTAGGGTCTTCATTTGATGCTAATGAGTCAAGATCATGCATAAGAACATTAAACCCACAAGGTGAGAATGACTACCATGACATGATGATGAGCATATTTTGACTTGGTTTAGGAACATAATGACCAATCCAAAGTTACTTTTTCAAATGCAGATAATGATGTTTGCAGCACATCATCAACTGGCGAGAGTTTGAAACATCTTATTCCTAGTACCTACTTTAGAAATGGGTCTTGCAAAGTGGGGATGCAACAAGAAGCTCTGGAAGACATATGGAGCAAAGTTACTGGGATTTGTGAATCCAGTTCAGTCAAGAACTTCCTACAGAAGCGAGGGAAGTTGTTGTCTATATGTCTCAGCCAAGGTAGTTTCTTTGTGGTAAATTTCACCCTCATCTATCCTCTCTGCCCCTGTTCAAATATGGTGGTGTTGGTGTTGGTGTATGTCTTGGATGTGGCACTAGAGAAGAATTAATGGGAAATCAGCAAGATGTAGATGTATTTTTCATTCTTTATCCTTCTCTCCCTCTACCTTTTCTTTCCAAATCTAAGGTTGCAACCTCAAGTTTGCACTTATAAACTCTTTTTTCTAATAAATAAATAAATCCTTTTGAGCATCTCTTTCAGGGAGTTGATTTTAAGAAATATCAAATAGATTAGACATTCTCTAACCCTCTTCCTCGCCTATCGCTTTCTCTGGCTTCTTTTCTTCTTCAGGCAAAGGATGGCATGGATACGTTAAATTATTAGTATGGGATGACATATACAGCAACTAGATTGTTTTTTTTGCTAATTCTTATCCACTGGGATCATGCCAAGTTAAAGAGCGTCTGCAGTTACCATGCAAGCAATGTTGTGTTTTTGTTAACCTTTCCATGCTTTGTTAGTAGTTACCATGATATGAAACATATCTATGCATTTAGGTTTTTATCTAAATTATGTGCCCATTTGAGAGTTACATCTTTCCTATACTCTATTATATTCTTTTATATATATTCTTAATTATTTAGTCATTCCAAAGCCTTGATCTAGCTTACTCTTATTTTATGAAGAATTTTCTGCATTTTCCATTCTGGTTGAATGAGTAAGCCCGCTCTTCCTGCTCTGATGGACCATTCACCTCTTTGTTTAATTGGACTTTAAGTTCTAACAACCCCATCCTAGAAAGATCCCTCTACTCAAGAAAGCTTTCCTCATAATTATGATTTCTCTTGAGTCCTTCAAGCAACTTAATTTTTCATTGCTGAATTAACAAGGGTAAATTGCGCCCAACCCCTGTGCTTTGCCGTAAGTGCATGATGCCCTGTGTAGTTTCAAAATTAGCTAATAACCCCCCTATGCTTTTTAAAACTAGAGCACACTTAGTCCCTTTGTCATAGCCCCTTTGCATGCTTTCGGCAAAATTTAGAGCACATGTTGTGCACATGATACAGATGTAATTTTTTTCTTCACAAAAAGAAACTTACTTTACAAGGTATAATTGCACCCAACTCCCATGTACTTCATTGCAAGTGCATGACACCCCTTATGCTTTGCCATAGGTGTACAATACCCCCTGTTTTGAAGGATATGTTAGACTTTGTTTCTTCCATTAAGAAAAAAATAATGATGTTACCAACTGGGGCGATTCTTCTCTAGTTTTTACAAGCACACGGAGGTTATTAGTTAATTTTAGAACTACAAGGGGGTATCATGCACTGATGGCAAAGCACAAGAGGGTCGGGTCCTATTTACCCAATTGACAGTTAAGTCTTTGGTGTCACTCAGAAGCAATTTCACATTTATCAGTTTAGTGAATCGAATTTACTGTCAGTTGCTTCACCCTAAAAATGAAGAATTTGTGATGTGAGGAAATCATAGAACTCCAGACTAGGAATTTGTTAAAACAAACTGACAATTCCTTCTTCCATATCGGCATTTGTTCCGAACTCAATAATTTACTCGCCCAGTCATTGCAGTTGGTTTCTGATTTGGTTGCAGAAAGTTTATTCAGTTCGCCCAATTCAAATGTCATCACCATATATAAGGGAAGAAGAGAGGCATAGATGCTACTGTTGTTTATTGAATAAGATAAACTTTCTTTTATCTTCCTTACTACGTATACTAGAGTAACTCTTTCTCAAAATTCTTTTGCAACAATCTTTTACTTTCGCCTGAGTTGAAAAGCATCTTATGCAGTTTTAAGAGTTCACTTGCCAATTTGAGTCTCCTTTTCCAGTGGAATGACCAATACGCATGGCTGGATCTAATTTTGGCGGTTATGAGGGCTATAACCCCACTGACCCCATAAAATGGTTAAAAATATGTTGATAGCCTGCAAAACATATTAGGCCACAATTAACCGCCATGCCTCCACTAATTTCGGTCTCCAAAACCACTTAGTCTCCACTGACACTAGATGAGAAGCAGTAAATAATCTACAATGAAGTAATTTCGAATGAAGTGAACGCTCTATTTATTTTTCATTCATTCCCCTTGATTGTTCTGCTACCTGTACCATTTATAAATTTTTCTTGACCTTGTAAATTGATACTGCATGTAGAGCACCCCCTGCCCTCATCTATTGAATCTCAAAATTTTCATGTATGTGAAATAGATCTTATTCATCTACTCTTTTATGACTGTTTGGTATGTACATGTCAGGAATAGCTGTAGCTGAATTGGCATTTAATCATCCTAAATATGTATCAAAGGCTGAAAAGTCATGGAAGTTGATTGCAAGTGCCCTTCAGAGTATACTGGGTTGTAATGTAGAGATAAGAATCAACCTTGTGAATTTTGCTTCCTCAAAAAAGTATGCCAAAGTGAGGAAGCCATCTTTCAGCTTCTTCGATTGTTTACACAGAAGGCATCATAAGTCACAGTCCACAACTGAATGTGGAATTGAACCAACTGAGAGTTATGATTTCACTTTTAAAGGAGTTACAACAATGGATAAATCTGTGGAAACTTGTTCATCTCATTGTGGACCTCAAGTTTCACGTGCCTTTTCTGATGGAAAGTTAGCAGTGAAGACTATAAGAAGCAGTGATGGAAATGCATTGAGCATTGGAGTCTCTACACACCACAGACCACTATCACTTGACTTGAGAAAGACAAATCATCTAAGAGTTGATCCTTCTGAAGAACAAAGCAACTATGGATGTGATGGTTTGTGTGCCCTACAATTGGAAGGAAAACCTGTCTCTTTCCCTAGCAGTGCAGGTCTTCGGAGGAAGTCAAATATATCTTGTACAAGTCAGAGTTTCTGCTGCCGTATCCAAGAGCAGGACAATCTGACATTGTCCAGTCCCGGCAACAGGCCCTCTGGAACATACTTCCGAGCCAGTGATCCTTACATTTCTAGCAGGAGGTCGATTGACTGCATTAATGAGTCCAAATATGAACATCAGTATGTTATCTTTTTCATTTCTCAGTTCTACTTTCTTAACGATTGCTTTCGGTTACTTTCTTAAAGATTCATTATGAATACTTCCGCATCTTTGTATTCATGCTCAATAGAGCCTTGCACTTGTGGTACAGCATAAGCTTTAGTTATACATTAGTGACGCATCCATGATTGTGTATAATGGGGTTCAATGAAGTAAAAAGTACAATAATTTTGGGCCTTAGGCAGCTTCCCTCCAGCTCATAGACTTCTCTCTACAATGTTCACTATTAGGGAACAAACAAAAGATCGGCTTTGTGATATGGTTAGTGCTACCCCATAACTGATGAATACCCCATAACTGATGAAGGGCCATACTCAACATCTTGGTTGAAGAAGTTTGTCCTTGTTATAAAATCTGCAATAAGAACGTGACAAAAAGTGATAACCTGGAAACTAAAACACACTCAATTTGGTCCTCGCTTTTTGTTTGACATATTGTCATAGGTTATCATTCTTCTGGAGAGTGTATGCTATATTAATGCAGACCTTGTTTGGGGTGTAATTTTGGTGTTATTTGCTCTTTGGCTTCATGGATATGCATGAATCTGATAGAAACCTTGGGCTCAAGAGTGCGTAAAGTGGGTTTTGCCTCATCTGATTACATAGCTTACATGTTCCCCTTACCTACATTTTGCTGTCATAATAGGTTCTAGATGCTCACTTTCATGTCTAACATGCACTCAGACATTCAATCTTTGACAGCAAACAAAACAGACCTATTGAACAATGTATGAATTTTGAGGCCTTGTATTATTTCTTTCTCTTTATTGTTTGTTAAAATGCAAATGGTGACAAAGCAAGGCTGCTTAATTTTGGATTGCAAGAATAACACTGTCAGACTGTTTGTTGAAATTGAGAAATGGATAGTTAGAGTTACCACCTCATCTAAAGCTTAAGCTTGTAGAGAGGATATTGGTTTATTTATTTATTGTACTTAACACACCTCCTCAAGTGCAGTATGATTTGTTTAGAGTTTGCACATGAACAATTTAATATTTTAAATGGGTGGCGGTAAGTTACAAACTTGCACCGTTTGGCTTCCAGGCTATGATACCAAGTTAGAGTTACCACCTCATTTAAAAGCTTAAGCTTGTAGAGAAGATATTGGTTTATTTATTTATTATTCTTAACAGGATGGATGTCCAGAAAACTGGGCTGGACAAGCTGAATGAAAGATTAATGAGATCTAATGTGATTAATGGGCTTGATTATTTCAGGGGGAAGGGCGATTATGTAAGCTAATGAAGGAATGGTTTGCCTATCTAGCGCCTCCATGGGGTGAAGTTCTAAAGAATGCAAACTTTTTGTACTTTTCTACCTTCCATGAGCAGCTGACTCTTAGGAGAATTTAATTAGCTTCCATTGGATGAGATCTTCTGAGTTTGATTTGTACCTCCAACTGAATGTAGTTGTTTCGATGTTTTTGAGTTATGATGGATTTGATATGCTAACTGAATTTGTCATCAGTCGACGGTTTATTCCTCAATGAATTTGAAATCCTGACTGATTGTTCAACTTTTTAATCTGTAATAATTCTTGCTGATGTCTTATGCCAGCTAAAAACCATGATTTTCACATCCTTATTTATAATTTTCTCGTCCAATTAAAGGTGTCTTAGATCTATGATTTTCAAATCTAAGGATTCTAAGATTAAAAAACGTCAAATCTTTTGTTAAAAAACCAAATCTACCCATTTAACGGAAGTATGAGACCATACGGTTTTTCTACACTTGATTGCTGGAGGATAGCTGATAAAACCGGCAGCAATTTTGGAGAATCTAATCTAAGGTACTAATTATCAACAACAATGGTGTGAAATACATGAAGCTATCCTTGATATGGTGTGAAATACCTGAAGCCATCCTTGATATGGATTCTTTTGTTAGTTTAAGGTCTGAATATAGATATAGCCAATCAATGCTGTACCTCGGATCAAACTATGGTTCCGAACAACTGACGTGGAAATTATGTAGCCTTGAATTGAATATCTGTAGTTTTATCCTGTTGCATCAATGTGAAATGGGATGAAAATTAATAATCTTGATTTATCTGTAGTAGTTGTCTCAAGTTTTCTACTTTCTTTCCAATTGAATGAAACTTAATGCTTTTCTTAAATTTGAAGCTCTTTTTTCCTTTAATATGTTTAATTTGTAAAGATATATATGGCCTTATCTTTTGCAATGTTGCAGACAAAGGGAATACTCGAAATTGCGTTGTTGGAGAACTGCCATATTTCCTTCCAGAAAGGTGACTGCTCTCTCTCTTGCATAAATGCTTCAGACAACTATTTGTAGAGGTAGAGGCTGTAGCTTGAAAACATAACTTATATAACTGCAGCTGCTTCCTTATGACATCTAAATACATACAAGGGTCCGGCTCCTTTCTTGTTTCCTTCAGTCTATGGCCTAATTTTGTCACATCATTTAGAAATTATCTGATGGTTGCAAATTATTTAGTTTACCCTGTTTGGTTCTTCTGCTCCCCCTCCTCTCTCTCGGTTACTAGAAACAAAAGATAGAAAGAAAAACAGAGAAACAGAGTAAGAGTATCTTTCTAGTGTATGTACATGGGGTTTTCACGTGTATATTGCACATATAAGACGTAGAAAAGCAACCTCTCTTCATTTCAAGTGAGCCTTGATCACATGTTTCAGAAGAAACCCGATACAAAAGCCACATTATTGTCTACATCAGTAATTTACTAGCAGAGCCTATAGCCAAGTTATTTCGCTTAAAAGACATATATCCACTTAAAAGACATATCCAATGGAAACTCACAGAAATTGACCACCCTATTCTTTAGAATTGTAGCCCTGATCTCTCAACTACTAAAGAGATGCTACAGGTATCCCGTACAATTTTAATATAAGCTACTTCATAAATGTTCTTAATAAAATCTTTTATTATTAATGTCTCAAAACTGGCAAGGATAAATATAGAATAGAATGAAATAGGGATTCCAAGGGGTTTACTGAGAGGTTTGTTAACAGTCTTTACAAATTCTGGTAATTGGATGATCATCTTCTGGGTTGCTCTAAGATATATTGCGAACAAGTCAACTGTTACTGTGACATTCTTCTGCTATGGGGGGAGGCTTCGTATGAGGAAGTAACCACATTTTCTCAGCACTTGTTCCCAACAAAATCCTCATCATGCACGATAGTGGCCCTTGCACTGATCCAGAGGTCACTGAAGTGTCACGGTAACTTTCATAGTCTTAGATTGTGTTGGTATCGTGTTATTGATTGGGAGCCTGGTGAACGGTTAGTGTGAATTCTCTCATTTTCAAAACTCTTGGCATTGAATAGAAGATGCTTTTGCTATGCAGGCCCAGCAGCTGAGGCATCAACCCCCAGAACGTACACTTGATGGAGTGGCTCCTACCCTGTGCCGATGCTAAGTCGATAAATCACATAACATTCTATTAGAATTCGTAGTGATTTACAAACTACTGCTTTGCTTCTTTTCTATGTAACTGTTTGTGATCAGTGGTTTTTCCTACAGACAACAAGATTATTGAATGTTAATAGTTCTGAAAGAATGAGACTATATAATTTTTTGGAGCTCAAAACAAGGTTTGTTCTGTCTTTGCTCTTTCATATGCATATGAGGTCTTAAAAGAATATAGAGAAAATACTACAAGGAGGGAAAGAACTTGGATAATGTGACCGTTTGGAAGTGTTATATTTGTGCACAATAGGGACATTGTTCTTTTTCAGTGAGACTCAAATTCTTTTTGTGGATTCACACGTCCTTCTGGGTTGTTTTAGAGCCTGTTTGGGCTTTGGCTCTGTTTATCACCTAAAAAAAAACACCCTTTACATGTTTTTTACTATTTGCAGCTTAGAAGTCCCAAATAAGCTTAGAGCTCATTTGGCTAATAAACTTATTTTTAAGTGCTTATAAGCAAGTTGTTATGTGTTTATTAGATAAATATGTGCTTATAAACCTCTAACATGTTTGGTAAATAAGTACTTATAAGTAGTAATGGTAGTTTGAAATGACTAAAAAAGATATGTTATCAATTAATGTGATAAAACTTTAAAGGATGATATGTTTGATCAAGTGCTTATAAGCCCCCTAAAAAAAGTCAGTCAGTGTTGGATTTTTTTTTTTTATTGGCTTATAAGTTGCTTATAAGCTTCTTTACCAAATGCATTTTTCATCATTTTTAGCTTATAAGTTGGTCATTTGGAATACCTGGATGGCTTCAAGCAAATGTCCTTGAGCATTGCATACCCAGCTTTTCTAATATGCTTGTTCTTGTAAAAGGACTCTTCACAGGCGCAGCAACATATTGCCTTTGGTTTTTTCTGTTTGGAACAAAATAATTCCGCTTCAAGTCCTCCAATGTCTTCCACGAAGTTAATTTCTTTTCATTCAACAGATTTTTAAGGTTCATTGCTATTTTTAAGAAGTTGGACGGTTCTTGGCATTTAGAAACTTGGGGTTGCGTTTTGTTTGGAAAATATTTTTTTTCTTTTTTGTTTTTAATTTTTGAAAATAGTTTAAATATTCGGTTTTGTAAGATTTAGAAAATACGTATAGCTGGAAAAAGTGAGAATTGTTTCTCAACGAATGAAAATCAGGAAATTTATTTGTATATTTTATCTTTATATGCTCAAATTACGCACAGCACACACACCACATATTTTACGCATTACCCACATTGCAAGCACTGCACTGGACACGCTAAACGCATTACGCAGAATATGAACACTATGCACACTCTGCATATTACACATACTAAACATATTAAATTGTTTGAAAATTCTTCTAAATGGCTGAATGCACTTGGCCAAGGTTTTGATTGGGCATTGACCTTGTATTTCGTCCTAAATCTGCGATCTTTCCTCTTCGGCCAACGGATGTTGATGCAAACCAATTTTGATCGATTTCTTCTTTCTTTTCTTTGTCTCGAACTTAATTCAAGGACTTCTACTCCAATAAGGTCTGAAGGCCTTCATAAAGACCCTAACGACTTGCTCCAAAACATGTCGGTTGCTCAATGAGACCCACACTGGCGCTTTGTCTATCCCAAATATCTTGCTCACAGATTTCTCTTTTTACTACAACAGCAAAGATCAACCTTCGAGATTTGATTAAGCTAGGACTAATAATACACCTCTTTTGTAGTATGGTTGATTATCCCAATACAATCAGTAATCCTACAATTTATCAAACAAGATGGAGCCACAATTGCAATCTCCTCTTGTGCAAGCTTGTGATTACAAGCCACGATTGTGCTACTCCTATTTTAAGCCATTAATTACGTCAAGCTACGGCAACTAGCTAAGATAAATTATGAAATAGATTGGTTGATAGGTGATGGTGGAACCCTGTACTTGGTGTTCTCGATCGGTGTATATACTTAAAATACTCCGAAAAATTTTAACTCCCTTTGTGACTATTGGTATTTTATTTAACATGAATATTCATTTGGATTCAATCACATAACAAACTCCTTGCTTTTCTTTGCAGTTAGTCTTTTAAAATTTAAATTCCTTCTACGACCCTAGTCATCTCTTAATAACCCTGATTGCGGCACATGTACTAGACTTGTTTGACCTGAACTTCCCTTTGACTTAGTCCGCATTTCAGCAACCTATGGTCAAGAGGCACAAATTTCGGGTATAACCAATGCCCCCCAATAAGCTTGCCAAACCACGTAGTTGGAGGTTGTCTTACTTACGTCTTCGATCACATCCACATATCCTCATTATAAATATCATAGCATTACTCATTATAAATATCATAACAATAATAACTTGATATCAATATCTTTTTCGTCATTTTATTTTCATCATCTAATCTAACACTTAATTTCACTGAACATATTATGTTTAATCAGCTATCCACTAAACTAGTTAAACAACCAATCGCTGATAACTATCAGCTCCCTAAACAATATCAGCTACTTTGATAGCTAATTATGCTGAATAGGTCCTTAGCCACCACGTAAGGAAAAAAATAATAATAAATAAAATAACTTTGTTTTTAGAAAAAAAAAAATGTTTTAAATACGAATAATTTAGATTTCTCTCCATATCATTGTGGACGAACCATTAAAATGAGAAAATTCTAATCCCAACAAATATGATATGTTTGATATAGAAAGACTTGTATTGTTTGTTGCTATGTTATATATAATACATATTTCTTTTTTTAATGTTAAATATTCTCAGTCTATGACTTATTTTCCTTCCGAAATGAATTTACCTTGAATATGCAGTGTTCCTCTTTCATGACCATTCTTTCTAAAATCAGACTTTTCGCTTTTCATTTTATTTTTAATTTAAATATTTGATTCAATTATTACAAACTTTTTATAAGAAACACAAATGTTGAAAATTTATCGAAGATTATAATTTACAAACTAAATACTATGAAAACTTATCATGAATAACAAATAAAAAGTTAAAAAGTACTCATTTGTCTTCTATAATACACAGCTAACACATTTTATTTTATTTTATTTTTGTGACAAGTGAAAGTTAACTGGAAAGACTTGACTACAGATAAATCTAATAGAACTTGACTACCAATTATCAAATCTTAAATGCATAATATATTTTTTATACTGTACACGAATTAACTCGAATACACTCAATCTAAAATTAAGAACTGAATTGGAGCTTGAATCACGAGTATGGTCTACCGCCAAGTCTTACAAATAAAACACCTCTAGGAACCATGTATTTTAGTTAATTTAGAACTAAAGGTTTGCATTTTCATCACCTCTCCAACCACCGACGCGTCAGATGAATCTCAGCCGTAATGGTTCTTCGCTCGTATCTTTAGCGCCAGCGCTAAAATCAGTATCCCACCAACAACGCTCCACAAAACCTACGCATCAATCAATCATCAACTCAGCGTGGGCCCACTAAAATGGGTGGAACGTCGCCGTTTCCTCTCGCTTCATCCGTTTATAAATAATGCATTAATATCCTCAATTTTCTTGCTTCCGCACCCTACTCTAGTCTCACCCATGTCACTTCTTCGGGCTTTCAACTCTTCTCCATAAACCCAAAACCCTAGCCCGAATAAGCCATGGTTCTCTCCGTGGAGAAAACGTCTTCGGGCCGCGAGTACAAGGTGAAGGACATGTCTCAGGCCGACTTTGGCCGCCTCGAGATCGAGCTCGCCGAGGTGGAAATGCCCGGTCTTATGGCTTGTCGGGCCGAGTTCGGGCCTTCTCAACCTCTGAAAGGAGCCCGCATCACAGGTTCCCTCCACATGACTATCCAAACTGCCGTCCTCATCGAGACCCTCGCCGCCCTCGGCGCCTCCGTCCGCTGGTGCTCCTGCAACATCTTCTCCACCCAGGACCATGCCGCCGCCGCCATCGCCCGTGACTCCGCCGCTGTCTTCGCCTGGAAAGGCGAAACTCTTCAAGTACATCTCCGAAACCAACCAACTTATTAATTAATTAATTAATTATTGTGTTTCTTAGTTATTAGCACTGTGTTTGATTCTGGGAAACATGTCTCGTTGCAAGAATGCGCTAGAACTCTAAGTACATATGAAGTTGATCTGAACCTTATTCGGATCTGCGCATAGGAAGACCTTTTTGCGTGATTATGATCTTATGTATAAGTAATATCCGCGTTTTGAGTCATAGAAATGGTGTTTTGTGAATATGTAAGACTACTTGCAGTATGGCGTCGCCTCAAAAGTTGGATCTGGCGCTTCTTCCGGCTGCATAGTCGGAGGCTTACTAGGCTGGCCTTATGTAGATTATAGATATATACATATACATGAGTGTGTAATAAATTTGCTTGCTTTGTTTGTTATCAGGAGTATTGGTGGTGTACGGAGCGGGCATTGGACTGGGGATCAGAAGGTGGTCCTGATTTGATCGTGGATGATGGAGGTGACGCGACTCTCTTGATTCATGAGGGGGTTAAGGCAGAAGAGGAGTACAAAAGAACAGGGAAGTTGCCTGACCCGAGTTCCACAGACAATGCTGAGTTCCAGATTGTGCTGGGAATAATTAGGGACGGTCTCAAGGTGGATCCGAGCAAGTACCACAGGATGAAAGAGAGATTGGTGGGTGTTTCAGAGGAGACCACGACCGGTGTCAAGAGGTTGTATCAGATGCAGGCTAATGGCACATTGTTGTTTCCTGCTATCAATGTTAACGACTCTGTCACTAAGAGCAAGGTATTATTATTTTCACCTTTTGATTCTGAGGATTCATGGAAGCCTATGTTTCTTTTGTTTCTTTTGCTTTTTTGGTATCTGAAGTTGCTCTCTTTTAGTTTATGATACTTTGTTCAGGTTGATAATTTATGCTTAATTATGATCCATTTGCCAAACTTGGTTTTGATGTGGTCGGATATCTTGCAATAAATGTCGCATTTTGAATTTTACTTCTGCAGTGATTTACCTGATTCAACTGCAAATTTGAATTTTGTTTGCTAAGTTAGCAAGAATGGGGTAGAACCATATGGCATATAGTTCTTTTCATGAAGCTTAATAGAAAATGGGATGAAGATGGAAGGGAATATCATAAGGGCAAAATGGTTATCACTTTGTTGTGCTGGTGGTATATATAACAGGAAGTTGGGAAGAACATGAGAAGGAAACAATAAGTAACGAGGAAAACAGAACTGAAATTTATGAACTATTCTTGTTTGTCCTAATAAGTCCACATGGGCATTCTTATACGCTGTTAATGAATATGCAAACGAGATAGGATAAAGGTCAATAGATAAACATGAATTGATTCTTTGAAGATTGTAGCTTTGGGTCCTTATTGGTTTGATCTCATTTCAGTTTAATGTTGTTGCTTCTGACAGCTGAATTCCCTCTGCATATTAGAAAGTGAGGGACGTTCATGTTTCCGAAGCATAGATCAATTGCCAGTTTTAAACAGCTGAATGAATTGCATATTCTGGCATTCTGCTACCTGTCTCCTGCTACATCTCCATTTAAAATTATATTTGGTCTTTTTCTTTAAATGATACCTGCATCCCTCTTAACTAGAGATTGCAAGAAGAAATGAGGAAAAAAAAAAAAGAGGAAATCAAGGATGAAATCATGATTACTGGTGGATGTGCAATGTACCAATGATCATGTAAGAGAAATTAAGAGATGACAATGTAGGAGGCTTGATACATGAACTCTTCATCTTGTCTTTTCTCATTGCATTTCGATAGAAATGGAAAAGAAAATGGAGGAAACAATAGGATACAGCATACGCTATATGCAGTTATTACTTAGAGAATATTTTCTTGGCTTTCCTTACTCTGATTCACATTCGAATGAGTTTACAACTCCAGTACTGTAGTTACGGGTTCTGTTTTATCCAAATGTTGCAATAATGAAGTATTCTAAGACATGCAATTTCTTCAGCTAATTGGTTGAACTCTTGGCTTGAATCAAACAATAAGTTTTTCTACTTGTATGGAGTGTCCTTTAACTTTTCTTTCTTGGTTTATGTATTTTCCATTAATATAATGCAGTTTGACAACTTGTACGGATGCCGCCACTCACTCCCTGATGGTCTCATGAGAGCTACTGATGTGATGATTGCTGGTAAAGTTGCTGTTGTCTGTGGATATGGTGATGTTGGCAAGGGTTGTGCTGCTGCCCTTAAGCAAGCTGGTGCCCGTGTGATTGTCACGGAAATTGATCCAATCTGTGCACTTCAAGCTCTGATGGAGGGCATTCCGGTTCTGACTCTTGAAGATGTTGTCTCAGAAGCGGATATTTTTGTTACGACTACGGGTAACAAAGACATCGTTATGGTTGATCACATGAGGAAGATGAAAAACAATGCAATTGTTTGTAACATTGGTCACTTTGACAATGAAATTGATATGCATGGCCTGGAAACCTACCCAGGTGTCAAGCGCATTACCATCAAGCCTCAAACTGACAGATGGCTGTTCCCCGAGACAGGGACGGGCATCATTGTTCTTGCTGAAGGCAGGCTGATGAACTTGGGATGCGCAACCGGGCATCCTAGCTTTGTGATGTCTTGCTCCTTCACAAACCAAGTGATCGCACAACTTGAGCTTTGGAAGGAAAGGACTACTGGCAAATATGAGAAGAAAGTGTACGTGTTGCCAAAGCATTTGGACGAAAAGGTTGCAGCGCTTCATCTCGGAAAGCTTGGTGCTAAGCTCACTAAGCTCACACCAGAGCAAGCTGCTTATATTAGTGTCCCAGTCGAGGGTCCTTACAAGCCACCTCACTACAGGTACTGAGTGAGGAAATTGGCCAACAAATCCATTGTTTCCGGTTTGTATCATGTCCATTGTTGCAGGAGGAACAAATCTGTGTATCTGGGTTGTTGTCTTTGGTTAGTTTGTTCTATCAGTGCTATTTCAGCTTCTGATCATGCTTTTATATAAAACAGCAAATCAGGTAGATTTTTGGGTCCTTATCTAAGAAGTATTACATATTTTTCCTTTTTTTTTTCAAATAATCCTGCTGTCAAGTCTTTATTTCTTTTATGACCAAAAAAATAAAAAATAAAAAAAAGAAAGAGAAGTCTTCATTTTCTGTAACACCGAGAGGCGACTAGATTGCACACAAACCACAAAATTCACGCACTATACAACATACCAGACGCTTCTTCTTTTTGGCTTTTTGTCAGCCTCTTTTCTTCGTTTAGGCATTCGGACGGTTTTGAATGACGAATTTGATAGATTTTTCTTTAAACATTAAAAAAAAATTTAAAATTTGAAAATTAATCAATAACTAATTAATATATCATATAAATTTATATGCTAATAATATATTTATATGTATAATGTGTGCATTGTGCCATATGGATTATATGGTACTTTCTGCTTTTGACCATGAATTTGAATTTGGTTACTTTATTCAAAAAAATAAAAAATAGAAAGGAAAAGATCAAAACTGATTTCGTATGACAGTGAGATCGGTGATGAACTAATAATCAAATAAGTATATTAATTATATAACTATTATTTAAAATATGCAACATGAAACATATTTATTATATAACTATTATTTAAACAATGCAGCATGAAAAAAAATTAATTATATAATTATTATTTAAAATATGCAACGTGAAACATATTTATATTTATAAGAAACATTTTCAAAGGAAACATCAAAAGTATGATTATACCCAACAAAGTGCAACTTACAAATTGGTTATAATACATTTTGAAATATTTCTCTTGAAAACAACATTCTCTATTTTATTTGATGTTTTGCAACAACATTCTCTATTTTATTTGATGTTTTGCAATTGCTATCATGAATCAAAACAATCCACTAAGTAATATATAGTTGTTCATGCATAAAAATTAGCCAACTTGTGAAACACTTGACACCTTTATCGTTCTTATTCTACCTCTATAGTTATCACGTCGCAAGCACATGTGATAAAAAATCACAAAGTGAAGTAGCAAACACCAATATTTTTTGGACAAGCATTGTTTGTACTTTCATTAGTTTGGAATGACAAAATACCACTAGAAAAAATATTATTGGAAAAGGCAGGACACTATTTTTTCCTCTTATCATACAAGCTAGCTAGCCATTTATTATTATCACAATCAAAATCAGAAATCAACTTGAAAAATTAAAATCATACTACAGTTAATATAACAGTTCAAAATGTAACTGTAAAATGTTCAGCACACTAATAATATATTTACAGAAATATTTTGTAGCATTTTCAAGATTGTTTTTAAGAAATATTCTGCAAAATTTGTTGTAGTTAATATAACAATTCAAAATGTAAATACATAATGTTCAAAATAAAACAATAAAATGTTCAATTAACAACATGATACTTTCTTTTGTCAATAATGCTCAAATTTAGGTATGGTTTCACACCCCTTCGACACAGAATCAAACTGATTGACAAACTAATACTTCATTGTTAAATGATTTATGTCCTTTTCTAAATTCTCTCCAATATGTCACAAACATAATATATGGTATGTTCTTGGAAATACTCTACAAATTGCAACATTGATGGAAAAACATTAATCAATCATTATATACTTTGCATACTTGTCTTTCATTGACTAAGAAACCTTACAAAAAGCCAAACAAAGGATTTCTCTTCTCAATGGCAAGAAATCCAATTCCAAATATAATACTGCATTCATGATGATTTATACTAACAAAGATAGCATAAGTCATCTCATATTTATTTGTCTTATAAGTAGTGTCAAATAAACAAACATCACCAAATAAAGAATTGCCATACTTCGACCAATCCCGAAAAATCGAAATTAATGTCTTACAATCCCTACATTCAAGATATTTTCGATTATCCAACACTAAAGTGTTATACACACCTATTTTCAAATATTATAGTTGACTAAAACCACCACTTCTTTAGCCATAACTCTATAACAATCAACCACATGAACTCCAGCTTGTTTAAATTTTTGAAAGACCTCAATATTCCCTTGGCTAAAACTCCTATGCGAACACAACAAACGTTGTTTTGCAAGACTAGCCATTGAGTGATTGTGAACCATATAATACTTCACAACTTTCCACGACCCAGCTTCCAAAATTTTGAAAATAATTTTTGCTTTACAGTCATTTCTAAAATTGATTTTGGTATATACTTTGCTTTTAACACATTTGTCTCTTTTCAACCCCGCTTTATAACAACAACAACAAAAACCTACGTTAACAAAGCTCATTATCATTCTTCTTGTATCTTTTTTTTCTCCCTTTTTTCACACTAAAACCAATACCAAAAGCATAACTACTGTACAGATTAAAATCATCTAATTCTCCATCAACAACCATATTAATAAATAGTGAAACTTCATCTTTCAAAATAATCAGATCACAAACATCACATCACACACACACACACACACATATATATAAATGCAATAAAAAATATTCGCAACATTAAATCTATATGTTCACTATAATAAACAAATCAGATAAAATTCAAGCCACAATTCTCACAAATTTAGCAGAGAACACACAATTTGTATAGCTAATGCTCATACATTTCAATAGCGATACTATCAGAGACAATTATTTATGTACAAACAACCTTAAACATACTACACATCAATAATGCTAAGTTTGAAAATTAAAAATTCACAATTATAATTATTAGAGTTCAAAATACTAATACTGAATGTTCAAAATGATAGTTCTCAGAATATTTAAAAATGTTCTAATGCTCATACATTTCAACAGAGATACTACTAGAGACAAGTATTTGTGTACAGACAGCCTTAAACATACTACACGTCAACAATACTAAATATGAATGTTCAAAATTCACAATTATAAGTCTCACAGTTCAAAATACTAATATTGAATGTTTAAAATGATAGTTCTCAAATTTCAAAATAATTCAAAATGTTCATGAAAATAAAAAATATACATTTTCACTAATTTCAACCATAGGATCAAAACTTATTAAACTAGCGTTCAAGAAAAACAACAAGAAGCTCACAAATATAATCTACAATACTAAAAGTCTCAATCAAAAAGAAAAATCAATATTTGAATTTTACCTCGGCCTATTGAATCAATTGACTTCGAACAACCTTCTTCCAAATCATTCAAATCCATTGAATTATTACTCAATGTATCCAAAACATCCAAAGCTTCTTGTCTATGCAGTTCAATCAATGCCAATAGATAATTCTCAAGTCAATGACGATACGGTATCAAATCCTTAGATTGAACAGTAATCAACAAATCATCAGATTCACACGCTAAAGTATCATATTCAAAAGCAACAAGCATATTCCCAGTTTCGCTCATTGTTATTATCAAAATTAACAAAAAAAAGCAAAAATAAAGCTTATCGACAATAAATTTTGGCAAATAATAGACTGACGAGAAGATAATGATGGTTAGAATTATCTAATAAAAGAGATTCACGATTACATATTAGTAAAATGACTCTTAGAGAAACTTGAACAATAATATCAACGACTTGCTCTTTGAACTATTAAAACATATTTTGTTTTTCCAAAAACATCATTTAAGCTAAATACTGATAGCACGTGCACGGGCTCCATTCTAGTAAATACTATTCACACACACACACACAGTCTATCGATTACATTCTTTCCCGCGCTCATTTTCATTTTCGTTATTCAAAGGCAAAACCACCCGAATACACTTTTGACCGCACAACACCTGCTATAGGGTTTGTTTCGATTACATTGAATCCACATCGCGATCCTCGAAACCTCGCCAAACATGCCATGAGCACTCCAATGGATATCTCTGCTCCAAACCCTATCAACACCCCGGACGGCGTCGTCTCTGAGGCGAACGGCGCCGTTCAGGAGCCACCAGCTCCTCCTACTCCGCCGATGCTAACTGAAGATAAAGTCTTAGTATCAGGTGCATTTTTTTATCATTACAAGTACATGTGGCAAGCACTTTTTATTATTTCAGCTTAGTTTTAGTTAATTAACTTATTTTTAGTTTGACATTGGATTTATCTTCTCCTTTTTTTTTTTTTTTTTGGTTCTGAAATTTGGAAAACTTGTGTTGTTGCAGTTGAAGTTTGCCTAAAACCTTCCAGCACTGCTCGAATCGATGATGTACTATCAGCCGTGGAAAGGTACTCTTACGGCTACATATCTTGTATAATATACATACATTGTAGTAGTGCTTTTTTTTTTAAATTTTTTTATTTTATTTTATGTTTGTTAATGTAATTTGGAGATAGATTAGCGTATTTACTTTTTACTTTTACATTGTGGATTACACTTCGGTTAATATTTCTGTGGCTTTTGCGTTCATTGATTTTAGAAGAATACCATATTGCTTTGACAAGTGTTAAATCCGTTGAAATCAAGGCGTGTAGAATTAAAATTGGAATTTACATGTATTCAAAATTCAGAGTAATGCATGTTGATGTTAAATTTGTTTGGAAGATGCCTCTGTGCATTCTGTACTGTCATATCGGATAATTTTTTGTATTTTGTTACCTCTTTTATTTATTTAATTTTCTTTCTGGGAATTTTATAGGATGTTGGAAAAGCGGAGCATGAGCTATGTTGATGGGCCCATCCCTGTACCACAAGAAAATCCGTTTCTTGTGGAAAATGTGCAAAGAATATGTATTTGTGACACAGGTGTGTTTGGAATGATTCGGGAGCTTATAAGCGCAGAAAAAGAAAATGAAAAAGAAAAGAATATTAATCTTATGTTGTTAACTTTTACTTCCGAACTTTCCAATTTTGTATTGTGAAACAAGTGTATCACGTGTATATTAGTCATTCCCAGTGTTGCTCAGTGGCTGTTATACTCAATTCTTTGTGTCTGTAGATGAATGGTCGGAGAACCAAGATGTACTTCTGTTCTGGCAAGTCAAACCAGTTGTGCATATATTTCAGGTGACCTTTCTTTGCTTTTCCTGTACAATGGATTTAAAATGGTTTGAATTGGATAATTTGATTCAGACAGATTCCAAATTCTGATGCTTAAAGTCATTGTTGAATAATTTGATCTGTCATCCATCCTTTATGAAATCTGTGGTTAATTTGATATGCTCTTAGGTCAACATATAATCCAAAAAAATGGTTTTTATTTGAAATTCATGGTTATTCTCAACTCTTTCTTATGTTTTGAAGTGATGAATTTTGAAATTCTGCCACAAATCCTTTATGATATGTTACGTTGGGAAATGGAAAGTGGCAGGATGGAAAAGAGAGGGAAAAGAATCTTCCGCTTGTTTGGTTAGAGGGAAACTTGGGAGCCAAAAATTTTTCTGTCTCTCCTATTTTTCCATCTTGTTCATGTAAATAAATACTTCATTTCCTACTCTCCCTACCAAACAAAGAGAGGAAAAATGTTATCCTTCCTCAAAGGATGGAAAAGTTCATCCTCCTGCTATCGATCACCCACCTTTCTGTCCCCAATGAAGCACAGCATTAGTTGCATTCTCACGGAGTTATAGGAACCTGAGATTTAAAAAAATAAAAATTCTTCATTTAATTGCATATTTCAATTTGCTCTTTCTTTCAAACTTCTTGTAGATGCCTTGTGACATGTTCTACCTTTTTGGAAAACATTAATCAGGCATTAGAGGAATTATGGAAGAACCTAACTGTTGAGTGATTGCCTGAATGCCTATACACCATAGGGTTAGTAAAGACGTTGTCTTTGCCTGAATGCCTATACACCATAGGGTTAGTAATGATGTTGTGTTTTTCACATTGAGCTAATGGGGTTACTTCGATGATGGATTCTAATATCAGTTGAACAAAAAAATTGATGACCTTTATGATTTTAGAGATTTTGAAGCCTTGGAAGTAGATTTGCTTGAGGCATCTGATTTTCTAGTCCTTACATTTAGTTTTACTTTTATCTCTTAATAATGGCAGTTAATATAAATCATATTGATGCTCTTAACAATTTTATGGTTTTCACAGCTCAGTGAAGAAGGACCATGTGAAGATTTAAGTGAGGATGGCCAACCATCCAGCTTTAATGAATGGATTCTTCCAGCAAAGGAATTTGATGGCCTGTGGGAAAGGTTGGTGTCATGATTTCTGTTTCACATCCATGCTATAATTGATAAGTCTAGAAGCTGAAGGCATTATTTGACTTCTGCAGCTTAATTTATGAATCTGGTCTGAAGCAGAGATTATTGCGATATGCAGCAAGTGCATTGCTTTTTACAGAAAAGGGTGTCGATCCTTGCCTTGTATCCTGGAATCGGTGTGTCATATTTTTCCAAGTTCACTAACGACGATTGGAAATGATATTTGTCAATTCTTTTAATTTTTTTCTTCAAATGAAGTTTTCATGTATTACTGTCACACCAGTCTTGTATTTTGATCCTCCCTTGTATCTTGGAATCTGTGTGTTACTAACATCTGGTTGGAAATGATATTTGTCAATTCTTTTAATTTTTCCCTTCAAATGAAGTTTTAATGTATTACTGTCACACCAGTCTTGAATAGTTACTTCAATTTATACTTTAAACAGCCTGTGGTTTTCCCTATGCACCTAGATGTTTCTCTGAAGTCTGATCTGCCTCATGAAATGTTTGTCCTCAGCTCTGTGCTTATGTGTGGCAAGATAACTTCATCAAGTTTTTCTTGATAAAATAGAATTTTTTTTCCCCAAAATCTAGTATTAATAGTTCCAAGTCCTCCCTCCCAAATGAAAAAAGAAAGGAAATATAGTACAAAGCAAATAACTGATTCTTCAGGTCCACTTAGATTTTAGTCGTTGTGTCCACGTAATTGACCAGTGAATATATATGGGTTTGTCAACTGCCCTTTGCTGTTGAGTATGTTTCTGGGCTTCTGGTGATCCTTGATTTTTCAGCACTAAGTTTTTCTTTGTCAATCTGGAAGAATGGCATTTTATACTTGAAATGAATGATGAGCTCGCAAATGAAAATTTTGCCTGTTTCCCATTTCTCCTTATGTCCATTTGGTCGGAGCACTAGGATAGTTCATCTGTAAGCAACATATTTGAGCTCATAGTATCATAAAAATGTGAATGAAGTTGAGAATAAGATACAAAGGAGAAATTTGAGCTCATATTATCATAAAAATGTGAACGTAGTTGAGAATAAGTTTCAAAGAAGAGAATTTTCTATATGATGTGGAGGATTTCTATCTATCTGACATTCGAATAACATAACTGTGAGTTGGTATATCTATGAAAAAAAGTGTAGTTTCAGAAAATGATTTTGGTATTTGTTCTATGCATGGTAGGATTGGATCAACTCTCCCTGAGTTAGTATGCTATCAGTTGTCTGATGCACTACGCCTTCCTAATTGAGTCATTTAATTTTTCCCAACAGTTACCTATTCCAACATGCTCCCTATGTGCTTGCTCTAGGTTATTATCCATCTTTGAGATGGTGACCTAAGAAATTGAGCTATTTTGCTTGAAAGTGATATGATACTTTTTATATGCAATATGCCTTTGTTCGACACTAGGAGTTGGGTATAATTTCCCGCAAAAGAAATGAAAAGTAAACCATTATTATAGATTTCTCTGTTCGCTTCATTTACCTCTCTTATTATTGCTAGTGCATGTTAGCACGAGGGACAGCATATTTTAGAACTAAGATGTTTCTAACACACCTTTCTACATCCTTGATTTTGTTCTTTTTGTGTCTCTAATAGTTTTAAATGAAAATTGGTCCCTTTTAGCATGAGATAAGGTCCACCACTTACTAAGGTACCTGTAATCCTTTTTCTTCTTTTGTACTACTGTATTGTCACACCTGCATTCCTTTCCCTTTTCTTTTGCTTCTTCGGTTGTACAATTCATTTGCATTTATGGTGATGTAACTATCTAGATAAGACTGCTGATTGCAGTTTGATTGTGCAACACTTTCCTGGCCAAAAATGTGGTCTGATATCATTAGTAACATCTTAAATTGGCTGCAGCATTGTCCTTCTGCATGGACCTCCTGGGACAGGAAAGACATCTTTGTGCAAAGCACTGGCACAGAAACTTGCAATCCGTTTCAACTCCAGGTCTTTTAAGTTTGTATTTTAGTTACTCCATGTCGATTCATATTTTGCTCACCTGACATTACTCAATTTTTGTGTGTCAGATACCCCCAGTGCCAATTAATTGAAGTCAATGCTCATTCCTTATTCAGCAAGTGGTTTTCGGAGAGTGGAAAGATGGTGAGCATAATACTGTTCTTTTCTTCTCACAGTGTGTAAAAATATAGCTCCTGATGAAATTTATTCATGCCTGCCCTTGCACCTCAAGCAACAGCAAGTTCAGATAGAAGATGCAGAAATTATTACATGGCTAATATTAAGAAACATATAGACCACTTCCAAAAATAGAAATGTGAAATGAGCTGTTGATTCTGCCAGATACAAGGGCACTACTAACTCTCACATATCTTAGATTTTCATTAACTATTAGAACTTTAAAAGATGTTCCTACTCAAGTGCCATTGCTTAGGAAACTGTAGTTGCTCTAGTTTGCAGTAACTTTTACGCTGAATTGGATCGTTCTTTGTAAAGCATTTGAAGGTGAATATGTAGCAACCTGTTCTCCTTTTGCGTGACTGGATGTGAAGTTCATGTCTTGTCCTTTGTATATTATTCTACATCTTTTCCTTCCACTGTTATTTTAAGATGCACATCTTAACGAGGTTACAGGTCTGGCTGAATTACAACATTTGATAGATCGAGAACAGTTTAAGGATTCAAAACATCAATTTGGTCTTGTTAATAGTTTAAACTTAGAATTTCCATACAAAGTCTTCCCTTCTCTCTGAACCTGAGAGTATTTTGCTTTCCTTTGATAGTTCTCTGGTGTTTATAGTCAACTAATATTTTTCTTTGGAGTTAATGTCATTATCATTGTGCTTGTCTGTTTGATCCCAGGTAGCTAAGCTTTTCTCGAAAATTCAAGATATGGTGGAGGAAGAAAATAATCTGATATTTGTTTTAATTGGTGAGAAACAAAGCCATTGACCTGGTGCTGACTATATCATTATCTAGTGTGAAAAAAATTCTTTCTTGAAAATATTTTGCAGATGAAATTGAAAGTCTTGCTGCTGCTAGAAATGCTGCGTTGTCTCGTTCTGAGCCTTCAGATTCTATCAGGGTATGGTGGATGAACATTGGCTTCCCTTGTATTTTTCCATTTGGCACATCACAAACATTTATACTTTTGTTCTTTTTCAGGTTGTAAATGCGTTATTGACCCAGCTGGACAAATTGAAATCTTCACCAAATGTGATCATCCTAACAACCTCTAATATAACTTCTGCAATTGGTATGTCCTTAATCACCTCAGATGTCGTGAATTTCAAGTGTTCTATTTTGCCTTGAAATGCGGGTTTCTTGTTTCTTCTTCTCTCTTTCCCTGAATTATACCTTCTTCATTTGCTAGACTCCGTATGTTGTGTCTCTTAATATTTCTTTTGTTTTGATGCCTGAACTTGGATCTCCAATTGTAGTCTGGAAGATGATACTTATTTCAAAATAAAATTGTGACCAGGAACTACTTGTCACCCTTTAATCTTTACTTGAACTTGATTTCTGGTTTGTTCAAATTACACATACCCATGTATTCTGAATGTTAATTCTTCACTTTTCCCATCATTAGAAGTCGAGCTTGAGAATGCTATTCTATACTGTAAATATCTTTGATAGTTACCATCCTGAGTCTCAGACTTATAATCGAAACAACTTGCATATCTCCTAAGATTACCCTCATTTTTAGATGTTATGTGGATAAGCAGATCATTCTTGGTTCTTAAATTGCATAATATGTGAACTTGTACTCTGTTGTTAAATTCTCCAACTAATCTATTTGCTATATACAACAGTATTCTTTTGTTGGTTCTATCAAGTTCTTGACATTCCGTAATTCTACATTTGATCCCGTAATTTTACCCTTCTGGTTGAGGAAGGCAACAATTCGTGAAGGTTGATGGTCTCTTTGTTTAGTTTCAAGAAGTGAATTTTTTTGAAGATTGCTGCTGATTAGCAAGTAGAAAGGTCAAGGGTGGGACTTTTGATTTGCTTCAGGGTTGAAAATTTTTTGTAGCAGCTGATTTTTCATTTCCGCCAACCAGCACCCCAGCACCACACTCACACCCCCCCCCCCCCTCACACACACAGAATTTAAATAATCTTATGTAAGATTATCAGCTCTTTCTAGTAAATTCCTTCTCTTCTGAAAAGAAATGAACCTTGGGATGTATAAATATTTGCTAATTCTTTTGGACTGCAGATATAGCTTTTGTTGATCGAGCTGATATTAAAGCATATGTGGGACCACCAACGCTTCGACCACGTTATGAAATATTAAGGTCTTGTTTGCAGGAGCTTATAAGAACTGGAATATTATCAATTTGTCATGCCCAGGTAATTCCGAACCATTTGTTGCATCCAATCTTCTAAGCCATATTTTCTGTCATGGTTTGCTAATCTGAGGTTAGCAGCTATAAATAGTTCCTCACAGATGAATCTAAAATTAATATAGGAGGATGACAGCTTTGTTCTTCCAAATTTCACTGGTTTAAAAGAGAGATTGAGCACTCCAGCAATACCAGAACTCCATGCCCCTGTCGATATATGTAATCAATTACTTCAAGCTGCAGAAGCGTGTGAGGTTAGAATCTTTGATACTCCTTTTTATGGGTCTTACACGTATTCATATCTAGACATAAGGTAGGACCAATCCTGATGTTTATGCTTGCCTTCTATGTTCAGGGTTTGAGTGGTAGATCTCTTAGAAAGCTTCCCTTCTTGGCACACGCAGCTCTTGCGAATCCATACACTTGCCATCTTGGCAAGTTTTTGCAGACAATGATAGAAACAGCTAAACGGGAATGCTCTGAGATACCTGACTGAAGTACAAGCTACCTTGAGGCGCGAGGTTCTTTGATGCCCACCTCTACTAAATTGCTGATCCAAAGGAATGTTAGATGGGAAGTTTTCATTCTCTGCAAGTGCAATCCTCTTAATTCAGTGGCACTGTGGTATATATCTAGCGCTATTTGAAGCCAGAAGTGCATTTGATGGTAACCCTCAACCGAAGAAACCCTGTGAAAGGACTGACATAATGTTCCCCAAGAGAAACAAGAATGTAATTCTGTATAATATGGCTAGTATACATCGGTCAAAGATCATATTAGATGTAAATGAGAAATTATTAAGCTTATTGCAAGTGGGGATCTTCGGAGCTTGTTTAGAAACATAGGAGAATTGAAATGAGCTCCTTGATTATTGCTGTCTGCAGGCTGTCATAATATTGGTCATGATAGTTTATCATTTGTATCTCAAAACCTAATGCACGCATGGTCACTTTTATATAGTGGTGATGAAGCAACACAGGGCCTCTCTAAGCAGTCGAATTGCTGCAATATATACAACCTCAGCTTTCACTTTAGCCTCCAAACGCGGTATTCTATTGACTCTTTTTAGGGCATTCGTTTGTCATATGGATTTGAATTTGATAGGGATTGGCGGCTTATCCATACAGGACTTTGGCATTGGACGTTTCCCCCCCAAAAATGGGTACTATTGGGTCGGGTGAATTCAAAAATAGAGGCCTATTAGCATAAAATTTGTTTCCAATTTTCAGTCAACACTGGGTAAATTTATAGGACACATACGAATACATACTTTGCAATTAATGCATTTATCAAGTATAAATATCTTCATATATCAAATGTTTCGTATTGAATTATTATTTCAAAATTGTACCTTCCATGTTCACCAGAAAAAAGAAATTGTAACCTTCTATGACATACAAGGTACTACTACATTTAATTGCAAGACAAATGATTGTCATTTCTTAAACCTTTTCAGTCAAAAAGCTAAAAGGGTATTTGGATTGGCTTATAAAAAAGTTATTTAAAGTAATACTGGCTTTAAGTGACTTTTTTTTTATTGTCAACTTTAAGAAGTTATGTGTTTGAATAAAAGTTGTAGTTATAAAAATAAGTATTTACATGTTTGATTAAGTGGGTTGAAAAGTAAGTTATTTAGTTAAAATAACTATTAAGGACATTAAAATAGAATTTAAAAAAGTAAGTATAAGATAAAAGAGTAAAGATATTTTAGTCATAAAAATAAAAAGGTAAGGATAAAAGAGTAAATGATTTGGTCAAACTTACTTTTTTTCAAAGTACTTAAAGCATAAAAAGCAAAAGTTGGGGTTGGAAAACTTTCTATTTTTTAATTAAAGTCACTTAAAAAAAGCATATTTTTAATTAAAATAAATATTTTTATTAGCTTAAATTAGACTTTAAGTAGATTTGACCAGAAAAAAAGCCAAACCAAACACCCTCTAAAACTAATCTCCACAAATGAACTTGTTGCAATTCTATTCACTCGAGGGGTACTGGGTTGAACCTGAAAAGAGGTTAATCTTCTTGGTTGAAGCGTTCTCATTTGATCAGTATTCTTTCTTTCTTTTTTTTTGGGTCAAATGATATTGCATTCCATAAAAGAAATAATCAGCCCACAGCTTGTTGGTTTACATCTTTAAGCAAAAAAACATTAAAAGCATCAGGCAAGTATAACATTCAGTTGACAGGAAGGTTGCCAGTAAGCATTTGCTTCGAAATCCAGTAAGCATTTGATCAGTATTCAGTAGTGACACAAAATTTTGTTCATCAAAATATAGTTTATCTATAAAATCTTAGATGTTAACTTAATCATCTCAGCTATTCCTTAGGGATGTCCAAGCGGTAAGAGTTGGAGACGGACATGGATCATGACCAGGTTGGAACTCAGTCCACTTCCCTAGATTGATTAGTGCCCTCAACTTATCTGGTACATAATATAAGGAATGTGTTATGCGCTCGAGATTTGCCAATTAATGGTTGAGTTCTGCTAGCTGAATTTCCTTCGTTGTAAAAAAAAAAACTTAATTGTCTCCCTTGCTCAAATCTCGTAGGGGGGCGGGATTGGGGGAGGGAGTTGTGAAAAGAAAAATTAATCATCTCAGTTCATTAATTTCCATAGAGAGAAAGACCCCTGGGTCCCTATGTTTTCTGTCGTAGCACAAATAAGTCTCTTGATTTTTCTTTTCTTCAAGTCCTAAAAACTTAATGGTGTTAATCAATTTTAACCAAGAGTTTTATGATCATTTTAGTAGTAGAAAAGATCAATAAAATAAAACACCCAACTAACCGACAAAAGATGTTGGGATTATTAAGGTGTTTGGAATAATTTTATTTTAAGATGCTTATCTTATTAAAATTTAAAAATTTCTTATAAGATTTAAGATCATATACACTATGTATTCTATAGTTGTAAAAAAGAAGATAAGAAAAAGATAAGAAAAATTACTTATTTCTTATAAGATAAAAAGTATGATTTTGTTTTTAATTTTTATAGGATGTATGATAAAATTTTTTTAATTTTATAAGATGTACTCTCATTCTAATAGAATAAGTATCTTAAAATAAGATTATAACAAACATATATTGCAATATTTCCCCCGGAATAAACTTCTCCCAACATTTGGTTTTACAAAATATCTGACTGAGCTTGGAAACGTCGAGCAAGCTCTGCAGAGAGAGATTATTGGAAACAGTGGTTCCTCTAATCTTGACTTACCTCACAGGGCAAGGATGACTTGAGCTCAAGACGTATAGTTCATCAGTGAATTACACCTCTCGCTCTTTATATTCGTGGGTGATGTGTCTTTGTCAGCCCCTGTTGTAGTTATAATTGAATATACCAAAAAAGAAATACCAAAAAGAGATCACATGAAACTTTGACTGATATTAACAAATTTAAATTGTCAGAGAAGATTAGATAGCTAAATAAATGAGATTTGCATTGAATTACATAAGCTCTTTTTTTCAATCGCTGAATCTTTTCAGAAAACCAGTTTCTACAGTGGTCAAACCAAGAGCAAAATTGTCAATAGATATCGTAACGGTTCATCATTTATATATAGCATAAGTCAAACTCCGAAGTTCGAACATATACAAAAATGTGAACATCTGATACCCACGAGAAGTGCTGCAAAACAATTGCCAACCAGATCTTTGTTGATGAAAGATGCAGAGTGGGATTGATATCTGGTACGTCTTTGAATGAAGTACAAATCACCTTGTGCCTTCAGGTTGATTCCACACTTAACAAAGTGAATACCGCTAAAGCACGTGATACTCACCCTTAACTGAATGCTATTAATAGAATTTGATCACAAGTATGGTTTGAGAAAGTATGACCTGCATCATTCAGTCAAATTTCCTTTGCCGCCAGTTTTCTCTGTTGGAAGTTCAAGACCTCCACTCTGATTTATGCAGAACCAAAAAGGCTGGATATTGCTTTATGCTTACGAATATGATGTGGGCACTTGTAAAGAAGATCTTTGGCTTCAGAATGTCTACCTTCCGAAAAGAACGACTCAAATACTCGTTGGTAAGCTGATATTGATGGGTAACCCTTAACACTTAGGGCCTTCAAGAACTCTCCAGCATCCTCTGTTGTTCCAAACGTCGAAATGTATTGAATGAAAGGATCTGTGAAAGGTGGGTAGTTCTGTTGCTTCATACTCTGCAGGAGGTCTAATGCATCTTCAAGTTTTCTTTCTCCCAAAAGCTTTTGAATCAGATTCTTGTAGGTTGCTTGCCACGGTCTTATGCGGGCCTTGTTCACCATCTCAACAAGAAACTGGTATGCACCAAATATCCTCTCCTGGCTCAAAAATCCATTTATTAAGACATCCAAGATATCTCCATCAGCATCAATGTCTTTTTCCATCATTTTTGCAAAGCAAAACAATGCCTTATTAACTTCATTTGCTGCACAATGTCCTTGTATCAGAATGGTCCAAGTCTTAAGATCAGGCTTGCATCCCTTCTCTTCCATCACATCCAGCATTTGGCAGGCTTCCTCCAGCCTCCTAGCTTTACAAAGTCCAAAGATCAGTTGGCTATAGGTAATGTTATCAGGTTCACATCCTGCGCTCTTCATGGCGTCAACAATCTTCTCTGCTTCATCAAATCTTCCCAAACTTGTCAAACTCCTATGAATCACATCATAAATGTTTTTGAAGAGTGCATACCCTGCTGCCTCATATTTATTCACAACTCTAAACACCAAATCCATATCACGACTACCGCTACTTGCGATGTTATGCAATAGCAAACTGCATTCACGATTTGAAGGCTTAAATTGACCATCCATCATATGCTCATACAACTGCACTGCATCTTTGAACATCTTACACTTTTGAAAGTGCCTAGAAATCTTTATATAGGTATCAAGATCCATCTCATAACCTGCACCCTTCATTTCCCTCATCACATCCCAAAACTCTCCAATGGATTCTTTTCGACCAAGAACCCTAAGAATCCCATTATATGTAACACTATTATGCCCGAAATTCAAATTCTTTTCAATCCACTTAAAAAAGCTCAAAGCTTTCGATGGGTACCCTTCTCCTCTGAGTTCCTTGAAAACCCGCAACATGAAATTCTCTGAAAGAGGAAATTTCATCTCCCCTAATTTCCTCTCGACTACCTTCCCCCAATCTAATCTCACAATACATTCAACCACCTCCTTAACCACCTCACCCATAGCATTCTCTTTAATCATCCTATCATGAAAATGCTTCAATGCAGCCACATCGGCGTGCATCTTTGCATTCTGAAACATTGCGAGAATGGTCTTATACGTCTCCTCATCAACGTAACACCCCTTCTCTTTCATTTCCTTTATCACAACCCAAAATTCCTTCATGGTTTCCTTATTAGCATAAATTCTTAACATCAAGCTATAAATACTCGAACTTGGCTTAAACCCATTTACGTTAACAACCCAATTGAAGAATCTCGAAGCCTTTTTCGGGTCTTTATCAATTTTTTTAAACACATACACAATACCTTCATGAGTCAGTTTTGGGCTTATTTTATTCAAGTCTTGTTCTAATTCCTCAGACCAATCATTTGACAGTATAAGATGTATACAAGGTTCTTGTTTTGATGAAAAGAATAGCTTTTGATGTGAGTTTAGAGTATTACAAGAAGAGGCGAGGAGGTGTCGACTACGAAATGGAGAGAAATGATTCACCTGAGTGTGGAGAGAGTGAGTTCTCAATTGCTGAGTTGAGTAGAACGAGTTGGCGAGTCGAAGTGAACTCAGTAGCCTCTTTGCACGAATCATGGCTGCTGTGGAGAAAATCTCTCTTTTCCCTCCCTCACTCTGCTTTTCCGCTAAACGAAAGGGGGCTTTCCAGGGTTTTTGATAAAGCAGGAAGTATTTTCTGTTTCTTTTTTGACTCATTTAGCTTTTCTTTTTCTTTTTTCAATTTATTTATCTTTTTTTTTTTTTTTTTAACTCGGGGTTCCTTTTTATTTATTTATTTATTTATTTTTGACCAAACCAGCTTATAAGCCAAAAAAAAAAAAACATGTTTAGTTAAACAACTTTTAAACACTTTTTTCTAACTTATAAGTTGGAAAAAAAAAACTCTAATTACCAATTTATTTTTTTATAGCTTATACGCAATATAGTCAAAGTAATAAAAAGATAACTTTATCCTTTAAAAAGTTTACTTTTTGATAATTTATAAATAATGATTTGTTCTGTTGAGTTATTTTAACTACTATTACTTTTGATAAGCACTTATTTTATTTTAACTACTACTACTTCTGATAAGTATTTATTTATCAAATATATTAGCAATTTATAAAAATATATTATCCAAACATGTCTTCACTTATTTATCACTTACTAATAAGTAGTTTTTTGCTCATAAGCACAAGTTGCTTATAAACACTTAAAAAAACGCTTAGCCAACGGGCTTTTACCATTACAACTACATCATTACCCGTGGGATGCACTGAAAATTTGAGTAGCTCATTTGAAATTTTTATAGTTTGTAGCACAATAAAATGTAAATATATTTTAGACAATTTTATTTTTTTGGTAAAGTTTTAATAATAATTGTGCTTTTTATTAGTGATTGAGAGTTGATTGAATGAAATATTTAAATTAAAAATAAAATAAGAAGAGGATACTAGTACTCTGTTTGTTATAATTTTATTTTAAGATACTTATTCTATTGAAATGAAGATACATCTTATAAGATTTAAGAAATCTTATCATATATCCTATGAAAATTTAAAACAAAATCATACTTTTTATCTTATAAGAAATAAGCAATTCTTCTTATCTTATTTTTTATAACTATAGAATGTATGGTGCATATAATAAGATATCTTAAATCTTATAAGATATCTCCAAATTTCAATAAAATAAGTATCTTAAAATAAGTTCATTCCAAACACACTATAATTAGATGACCGTTTAATTATTGTTGATGAATGTGCCATGTGATTTTCCAGGTCATCATCATCATCATCCCTTTTGTCAACCCCAATATTGTTGATGACCCTGCCCGTGCTAAAAATGTTAAGATAGGTTTCTATTTTTTTTGTGAAAAGGTGGTTGACGTACAAGTCAAATATATTTTCGTAAGATCATAACTGACTAATATTTTTACTAAAACTCTCTCATTTGCCAGATTTCAAGAACTAATCTCCGTGTTTGTACACCGTTATGCTTAAATTGAGGGGTATATTAGAGTATATATGATCTTGTATTTGTATAATTATTATTGTAAAAGACATATTTGTAAAATTGTACAAAGATTATTTATATAAATACAACACACTCACCCTAATTAGGGTGTCATAGCCCAATATTCTCTACGAACATCTCTTCTAGCTTGACATAACTGCTTTGTCTGGATGTTCAGACATGGCTGCTTAGAAATATCTCTTCTAACAGGCATCTAACATTTATAAATAGTTATTTCAAGTTGAGAATTTAACAACTTCGTAGGAATTATGAAATTCTCTCTGTCTCTCAATTTACTCAGTATACATTTATATTTTATTTGTTATAATCTTATTTTAATATATTTATCTTATTGAAATAAGAGTACATCTTATAAAATTTAAGACATCTTATCACATGCATTATTTGAAATCTCAAAACAAATCATAATTTTTATCTTATAAGAAATAAGCAATTCATCTTAGCTTATCTTTTTCAATAGTAAAATATATGATATATGTGATAAGATATCTTAAATCTTATAGTATAACTCTAAATTTCAATAAGATAAGTATTTTAAAATAATATCATTCCAAATACACTGTTAATCTGGCTTTGAAAAAGAAGAGTTCGAAAATTATTTTGGTTTGTCGTGTTTAAGAATTCAGTTTTCTCCTATTCTTGGACAAAACAGCTATTCTTGAAAGATATTCAGACATGGCTGAGCACCATTGTTAAACGAATTAGTCTTAAAGAGATTGAATCAAATTTAGACCTCAGGTTGCATTTCATTTAATTTCTTGGTATCCAGTAGCGTAAATAATCTTAATAAAACAAAAGCATGGTGTATTGAACGATTACTAGTTAGATGAACGTTTAAATATTGTTGATGACTGCGCCATGTGATTTTCCAGGTCATCACCATCACACCTTTTGTTGACTCCGATACAGTGATGGTTAAAAGATGATCACAATTCATAAGTATGAATCCATTTACATTTGTAGCTATACATTCACTATCTACCAAAGACGAGAAAACAACAGACTAAATGACTTTTTTTAATAATTAAAATTTTAAGTAAAATCTCTCGCAGTTCAAAGTTTAAGCTTTGTCACAAGCCTCCCTACAGAAGAAATATTTTTTTAAACTTTGTCACAAGCCTCCCTACGGAAGAAATATTTTTTCACGTGCAATGTACAATAATAAAGGATACCGTATGTGAGAGAATGTATCGGAGATAATAAACTGATCTCTGACTATTTCAAGTCTTAAATACGGTGATTAATTAATATTACTAGAATATTAAAATGCTTGTGTTACTTAATTTTTCTCTTTACAATGAGAAGAACTTAACTGACACAACTTCTCAGTTATTGGTAGACCGTCGAGTGAAAGAGCCATCCTCCAAGGATGCATGAGGTGGTAAGAAAAGGAGTCTTCGACAGCATTGAAAGGAGATTCAAACTTTAACATATTTAACAAACTTTTAACTCTAATCAATTAAAATCATATTCTAAGACAAATTTATGCTACTTTATCTATAAATAGTGTACGATTTTATGCTTCTTTTTCGTTGGAAGTAAAGTCAAAAACTTTACATAATCAAGGAGAGGATGTTTTATCTAGTCTGTCCTACTCTTAAAATTTTTCTTTTGTTGTTTGCTCCTTTTTTGTTTGTAATGCACCGCCCTTGTCCCATACTTTTTGCAATATTTTCTCACTTGGTCACCACACACGACTAATAAAGCGACTTTTTTCCAACATTGTCGGCTCATGCCCTTCGTTTAGGTCTTTAGATATAGACGACCTTTTGTTACTCCGTTTCACCATTCTTTTAGGCACATCGTATACTTTTTGTGGAAAAGAAAAGAAGATTCGAGTTATTTTAATTGACACGTTATATTTTAGTGAGTTTCACCCACCCACACACGCACACACACATACATACATATATATATATATATATATTTGCACAAATTCTATCGTCCAATGCTTTATCTTCATTAACGGTGTCAGAGCATGAGTACTTTTTGAACAACTTGCCTGAATTTTTACGTTGGAAATCATGGACCTTTTAAGTTGTCTAACACATGAGACGCACACAAGTTACTAAATCCGAGGATCTATAGGGGTAAATTCACGGCACATATTTCTCCCAAATCAATTTTGCGTTGTTTTTGTTTTTTCTTTTCGCAAGAACTTCAACATTTTCCAACTAAATCCATCGTCATCTTTATACGAAACTTCATGTTATTATCTTCAAGAAAATGCTAAATCTGTAACGCTTTTATTCCCTCAAATCACTCATTCGATCAACCTTGCTCACCATTTGCATGCAAATGCATGATCTGTTGTCTTTTTTAGTACATGTGACGTGCACGTGACGGCTTCATTTAATTTTGGACGAATTATCACTAAAAGATTACTGACAAAATACTTGAATCTCATTTTGATTGATTATATATATCTACGTACAAATGCTAATACATTATTCATATAATAATAATGTAGAAATTATACAAACGATTTTCATAATTGTAAAATTATTGCACAAAAATAAAACGTTGGGAACGGATATAAAAAATTTGATGCATGGACACTTTCCACGCACAAAGACCAAAAGGCGGCTGAGCTACTATAATTTTTTCATCTCTGATGACCTGTTTGGCTCTGCCTATTTTATAATTTATAAACTCTCAAAAAACACACTTCATATACTATTTATTATTTACAGTTTATAAACCTTAAATAAAATTACAACTTATTTGAGATTTATAAGTTGTAAATAGTGAAAAAATATATATATTTTTAAATTTATAAGTTACAAAATAAGCAAAGCCAAATAGGCTGTTACATTATTGTTTTTATTATTATTATTATCATTATTTGTTCTAAAAAAAGTATAAAACAGTAGTGGTAAAATTTCACTTGCTTGTCCTAATTGTGTGATTGATGTGTTAAAGAAAGAGAAAAGTGGAGAGTTCAAATGACCTTTGTAGGATGAACGTGGCAAGAATCTATGAAGTAGCTTATGTGTCGGAGAAGCTTTCCAGACACACACACACACACATATATATATATATATATATATATATATATATAGATGGGATGAATGAAGTTGCAAGTTGCAGCAGAAGAATACAACGTTGTACAACACTGCATCCCTATCATCTGCACATCATATAGCACAAGAAAAAGCAAGCACCATCATCTTCTCCCCTCCCTCAAATCTTAAAACACTCAAAATCTAAGCTCAATCACAAACAATAATTTTGGTTGAATTGAATTTGCCTGTAGAAGCAACTGATAGTGTTTTCAACAAAATGGATGTTGACTTCTGGCCTTCAAGAGTTCACTCACTCAAGCACCACCATTTTGCTGCCAGAGTCAACACTGCTGGTAAAATGCATTCTCACTTGCTTTGTTTTTTTTGGAATATACATTCCTCCCACGACGAAAAATAATGAAATCTAAGAAGATCGTGGTCTTGGCTACTCCTCGTATTAACTAATTGATTTTTATGGTAAAATCTCGGCATTCGTATCAGAGTCGGGCTCTTAGTCCAGGCTCATCCATCATGCATCTGTCCTCGTGTCCATTACTATTCTCACGCATCCGTCCTCGTGTGGATTACCGTTCTCCCTGTCGTTTATATGAATTTGTTGGCATACTTATCTTTATCTCTTTCAAATCCTGAGTATCAAAGAGTTCTTAAATTGCCAACTTTGGAAGATTTAGAATACATGGTGTGCAGATTATGAAGATCTTGTGGTCAAATGACATCTTTAGGTTCAATGATTGACTGTATATTGTAGTTTGATTTATCATTTGTGCTCCTTCACAGTTTTCTTTATCTTTCTCTCTTTCAAATCATAAGTATCAAAGGGTTCTTAAATTGCCAACTCTGGAAGATTTACAATACATGGGCTGCAGATTATGAAGATCTTGTGGTGAAATGACATCTTTAGGTTCAATGATTGACTGTATTTTGTAGTTTGATTGTTTATTTCTGTGTTATGTTTTGGTGGGTTATGTTGATATCTGCAGATATGTTTTAGTTCTTTTTGTAGTACTGACTTTTATGGTTGTATAGTGCTACTATCCACTTCTTAAATCAGGTACTAATTATATTATCTCACACACAATACGGAAATGTATACGCTTGTAAGGGTTTGACCGGTGGGAGGGAATTATTCTTTTCCAGTGGTAGGAATCGCCTGATTATCTGAACTAGAAATAAGCATTGAAGAAGAGAAAGTCTTTAAGAACAAACATAGCATGTGCAGCAGCCTTTCAGCATAAGGAACTTCACTTCTTAGTAGAAGCTTTTGGTTGATGTATCCATAATTTTTGAAGAAATGTATAAATTGCCAAATTGCTTTGGAAGCTATTGGTCGATTTCAGTTCACAGCAAACAGTGGCCAGACTACAATCTCAAATAGCTGGAGATAGGGAGGAGAGGGGATGTCTGAGAAAATTTCCAGACATTACTCTAGAAAATTGACAAAAGTTACCTTTTTGTTCTGTACCTCTGGTTAGATTGTGCAGTGGTGAGGGGCAGGGTTTTCCTTGGAATGATACTAGATCTTCAGCATCCCTTCCTTTTCATTCATCTATTAGGTTCTTATTTTTTTTTAATTCTCTATTGATTTCCGATAATCTCAAGAGATACATTTTCTGGTTGGACAGATAGCCGTGCAATCATGGATGATGGAGATGACGATGTGAGGGCTTGGTTTCCTTGCCCTTTCTGCTATCTAGAAATTGAAATCCCAGTTTTCTGCAGCCATCTGCAAGAAGATCATTGCTTTGACTTGAAGCATGCGGTGAATTAGATAAACAATGATTGTTTTTCTGTTGTACTTCATAACTTGAAACATGTCATTTGCTTTAAGATTATAAGATCAATGTCATTACTATGTGTGGGCCCATGTAGATAAAACATCAAAATTTTGTTAGCAGTCTCCCTTTGCATATTTCTTCAGCTGAATTTGATTTTGGTCATTGCATCAGTTTTTTAGGCACGAACCATTACTTTTTGCTGAGAATTCTAGAGTAGCAAACTTGTATCCGGTTTTCTGATAATTCATCATTACATTTTATTGCAGGTTTGTCCCATATGTGCAGCAACTTTAGGGAAAGATGCGCTAGGACATTTCTTGTTACAGCATGCACATTCAGTAAAGGTACTTTATCTTATAAAAATTTACTATATAAATTTGGCATCCGTGTGCATTTTGGTTATTTAGCTATCAGCAATTTGTAGAGGAGGAGAAAATCTCAAAAGTCAGGCTTCTGGAATAACTCCTCAGCAATGATAGGCAAGGACTTTAGGGAGCTCACAACATTTCTTGGTACATATTCGTTGAGTAACAGAAGTAATGAGCATGAGCCTATTGCTGATCCACTCATCTCGCTGTTTATCTGCCCCCTATCGTGTGACTCTAATGACCAGCAGCCTTCTGCTAATGCTACATTAATTACTAATGAGCCAAGGTACATTTTGCCAGCTTGAATATTCATTTGCCATGCAACATTGTCAGTTATCTGTTACCTCGACTATGTAAGTTTAGGAGTAGGCATTAAAAATTTCAGATAATTCTCTCAGAGTAATCTATGATATATGTATTTATCTGAAACTATATTTGCTTAACTATTTTATGACAACTGGCACTCGGTAGGCCTCTTCAGTAGTTAGAAAACTATTTTATGAAAACTTTAATCCTGACTGCTGTCGATGAAAGGCGAATAGAGGTATTCAGAAAGGAGTAAAGGTTTCGATTTGGAAAGATCAGACTGTAATTTTCCATATTTTCTAAATCTCTTGTATTCTTGTCTTTAGTCCTTGTCCATCAGGACCTAATTACATAGGCGAACTCCTCCTTACTGCTTACCACCATTCATGTGCTAGAAAAATGAAAATGGAAAACAATCTCCACAACCGAATCAGCTGTTAGCAAAACTATTCAGAATACTGGGGTTTCCATATTGACATTTTGCTCGAGACATCTTATACAATCCATTTGCTTGCTTTTTTCATTTTGTTATAGAAGTTCAATTGTTTTCCTTGCTAATGCTAACTAAATTAATTTTCTTGCGAATGCTAACTAAAAGAGAATGGAACTTTTAGAAATTTCCTTTCTATCAATCATATGTGAATTAAATACAAACAGTCTTGCTTCAGTCGTACGCCTAGTTGATTTATATTAATTATCTTCTTTTTTAATAAATATAAACTTGATCTCGAATTTGTAAATGGGCATAGGTTACTGAAACTTATACCACCCCCTACATCCCTAAGCCACCCCCTGCCGTTTGCCGCAAAACAATAAATAAGTAAAGAACAGAAAATCATATGGAAATATGATAATTGACTTACTGAATCTTGTTTGGATACTCCATAAAATAAAATATGATTTGGTTCAGAGATCTGATATTTGATAGTTAATAAGTAAATCTTAGAAGCTATGTTAGGTTTTGAGCTTAATATTATGTCACTGAGAATCTTTATATCCCCAATAAAATTGAGAAATTACATTTACTTTTTGAAATTATTCTGCAATGTTTGCACGAATCATTTTTAATCTGGCAATGACCTTTATTAAGAAAAGAAATTGATAATCAAGTATTTTAATTGATATTTTACCTTTAGCTTGTTGGAATGTTTCCAAAGCTGGAAGTTCTTTCCTGCTTCCTATTTGCTAAACAAGTAGGAAATATTACAGAAAATGCAGTGTTGTAACCTAAGATATCATGTCAATTTTATCAAACACTTTGCAGCTTGATGTTCCTCCAATAACAAATATTTCTAGGAAAAGCAAATGTGCAGGTCTTATTTTAAGTTATTGTGTTGGCCTAATTAAACTCAAAATTTTGTTTCAATCTCTATGTTCTCTATTAGATACTTTGTGGCTTTGTAGTGGTGGAAGTGACAATAGCCTTTTGTTTTTGCAGCACTATTTCACCATCTTCAGATCCAATTCAAGAACACGAGTACAGGGAGAGGAGAGAACGAGCAGCGTTCCTTCAAGAGTTGATCTTCTCAACCATTTTCTGAACATGTCCAGGCACCATTAGCATTGAATAGAGTGGAAAAGGGGTGTGGAATTCATTGCTTGGAGCCATCGTATAGGAAGCACCAATACTCAGAATCCACCTGGTGAACAAAACACCGTTTACTGGATACCTCTTACTCATCCTATGTATCAGAATCTAGCTATTAAATCTATCAGCTTATAAAAACGTGTACTCTAGTAATTAAATATATCAGCTTGCAAAAGAATGTCTTCTACCAAGTAATTTTGTGCTCATGTTCATCAGTTCCAGACAACTTGGGAAAGGGGTGGTAAAGAAATAGAGATAGAGATAGAAAATATGTTCTCTGTCATGTTCAATTATTCCAAATGATTGAGTACATGAGGTATTTATAGAGTGAGAGATGTTAATCTCTAGCTAACACAACGACCTACTAACTACCAATCGTGCACTACTAAGTACTAATGCCAGTTGTCAATAACAAACAAGTATATAACCTGTCATTTACATACTAAACCTATCCTATCTACATCTATTATCATTCCCCCTCAAATTGAGCTTGAATAGCAGTCAAGGGCAGTTTGTCCTTCAAGTACTTGAATGCTAATAGGATAGAGGTTTAGTGAAGAGATCAGCCACTTGCTCTTGAGAAGGCACATAACCTAGTTTTAGAAACAGAGCCACACCCTGATCCTTGAGAAAGTGATAATCAATTTTAATATGCTTGTTCTGGCAGACAGAAAGGGTTTGCTGCTAGAGCCATGGCAGATTGGTTTTCACAATAGAGCACTAGAGTAGGTGCTGAAATGCCAAGATTCTGCAGTAAATAGGGTAGGCATTTGATTTCAGTGGCTGCTCTGTGAAACTTCTAGCCATAAACTTGCAATAAAAAAACTTCTAGCCACTGTGCTGTTTCTTAGATGCCCGAGATATCAACTTAGGACCTAGGAATATACAGAAGCTTGAGGTGGATTTCCTGTCAACAGGATCTAAAGCCCAGTCTCAGTCTGAGTTTGTGTAACCATAAAGCTGAAACTTACCAGGAAACTGGAGTTCTTGCATAGAGTACCCTGAATATACCTCAAACACCTTTTGAGACTTGAAAAGTCAGCCTGAGTAGGAGAACGCATTTTCTGGCAAAGAGTATTCACAGCAACTTGTAAATTAGGTCTGGTAACTGTTAAATATTGTAAGGCTCCTGTCAGGCTCCTGAATGAAGTAGGATCACAGTATAAAGCTAAGGTATCCACTGCTTGAGAAGGCTTGGTCACTATAGGCACTAAGGCTGAGTTACACTTTTGCATGCCTGCCTTTTGTATAAGATCACTACTATATTTATGTTGATGTAATAAGACACTAGACTTGTCCTAACCACCTCCAATCCCAGGAAATAAGTAAGATCTCCGAGAATGTGTACTCATGGAGTGAATCAACTCAGCAATGTAAGTTTTTGAACTCTCAGTGATGATCAAGTCATCCACATACATCTACATGGTAGTTAAGTCTTGATCAGACTTGTGAATGAATAAAGAGATGTCAACCTTTGGAACTAGGCCCTTGGAGTTTGTTAAGGCCATAGAGGGACCTTTTGAGATGACGGACCATAGACCATAGTTGGGTTCTCCTTATCAACAAACCCCTATGGTTGAACCATGTACACGGTCTCTGTAAGGTTGTTAGCAAAAATGCATTTGAAATATCAAGTTGTTTCAGTTGCCAATTGTAGTGTATAGCAAGAAAGATCACTAATCTCATAGCTTGAGCTTTAGCCACTGTACTAAATATCTCTATGTAATCAATTCCAGCCTCTTGAAGATACCCCTTAGCTACTAGCCTAGCCATATCTAGAAACAGAGGCACCTGTATTCTTTTCAATCTTGAACATCCATTTATTACGTATACAAGAGTTCTGCCAAGTGGTAGAAGCACTAACTCCCATGTTTGTTGACTCATGGGGGCCTGATATTGCATAGCCTTAACCCAACAATCATATTTCGCAGAAATTATTAAGTATCTGGGATTGATTTTATTGTTGTTTAAATATTTCAATTCTGATAAAATAACAAATGGTTTTGGAACCTTTTGATCTATCCTAAGTATGTGAAATTAAAATTATAATAATTTAGGACAAATTTATTATGCCCAATTATGTTTCTCTTTTATTTTAACTATCGTAATATTTTCATTTATGGATTTTATCATGGAAAATTTATATAATGCACGGGATCAAACACTAGAATATATATATATATACCTCCTCAATCCAAATATATGGTAAGTCCTAGGGTTTTTATTTTTTCCTACACTTTAACTACCATTTGGGCAAATATAGGCACAAAAACAAAATTTTCCCCGTTCAGCGACAACCCCATGGGTCCTAAATTCAATTTTCCTACTACAAGTAACAGTTATTATTATTTTTTTTTCTGATTGCGTTTATTAATTCTTTGATTCGTTTTTAGACTCTGTATCGCTATGGCTATTTGGATTGAAACCATTCCCATCTCTCTCTCTCTCAAACCATCTGTAACTTTCTTCGTTTGAATTTCATTGGTTAAATTGCCTCTCTTTGGTTGATGGCATTGTCCTTTCTTTTATGTTTTCGTTCCTTGTCATTGTTTTTTTCTTCTCTTATTTGTATAACTTGTCCGGTAGGGTTCTTATGCGGTATTCTACACCAGATTTATTTTGTGGGATGTATCTTTACCGGATTTGGAATAATGACAGCTATTAATCGTTTGGTTATCTTTTTGTTATCTTGCAATGATGATTTGCATTCTCTCAACTTGGATTTTCACTTCCATTATTACATGTTTGGCTGGTCATCTCCTCTAGGTTGTCTCCACCATGGCAAATGACTTTGTCTTTTAAACAAGACGTTTGAAGAGTGTTTTAGGGGTTAGTTCGACCGGATCCGTGACCAAACATTTCTTTTTTGGGTTAGTAAGCCCTTTTTTCGCCTTTTAACATGGCAGTGTTTTGACATTTGCATGGTTCGGTTGAAGGATGTCACGTGGGTATGTGCCACGCTTTAAAAAATTATTCTGTGGGTTTTTTTGGTATGCATCGAATTTGGAAATGCATATTATGCAAGAACATCTGTTGTTGGTCAGTGATGACGTACTCTGCAACAATCATGGCTTCCCTCCAGTGTTCATCTTTTGATTTTTTTGTTGTAATGATTATCTATTTTTTGACTAAATCTATCTGGTTTGTAGTATATATCCTTATTTTTAGTAATAAAAGTTTATTTTTGACCCCAAAAAAAATTGTATAGCTACAAACATTTCCCACAATTTTTAACTTCATGATATCCCTTGTAAAGAAAAACTCGAAAACTTTCACTTATAGGTCATCAATACAAATGGAAAACATAATCAATTTAACAAAGGAGGGGGTAGCTTAGAAGGATATTAGCGCAACCAAAGAGGGAAGGGTTACCCGCGCACCACAGTAAATCAAAAAGAACAAAGAATGAACAGGCAAAAGGTCTATAACATTTTATCTTATCTGTGGGGTTAAATGGGGATTATGTCACTTGGCAATAAATTAGCAAAAACTAAATGATTAAAGGGTCTAAAAATACCAAAATAATAAGATGCTACAGTCCCACACCATATCATGTAGATTCACCTCCAACTACACCAAGAGTATTTGACCAAAAGAAAGTACACAAAGGAGTTAATCAAATCCAACCATCGATAGGGTATAGTACGTTGAAATACCTGTTACTACAAAATCAGCAAATTACTTCAACACCTCTAACATACCAACTCTTCAATCTAAAAGAGCAAGCCTGATATTTCCGGGACATTCAACCAAGAGCTGTTGAAACACAAACAAGTGTCTCTTGCTTTTCGTATTTTCCCCTTTTTGTTCGACTTTTCAAACAAGATTAAGAGGCACATGCTGGCATGTGCATCAACAAGTAACAATAGTTCCACAGCGAAATGAAAATGCTAAATCTGTAAGAGAGCTGAAGAAGATGAAAGATATAATATCGCACTCATGTTCTTTGAAGAAGATTGTGATCAGAGACACTCATTCATGTACTGTATAACACAGCTCCAGAAACCAAACCCAGAATCACAACATAATTTTCTCTCTTATGTCTTAACAATTCTTTAGGCGGGAGGGGATTCGATTATTTTGAAAGTTATTAAATACATAGAGGTTTGACAATATCTGAATATCACACAATTGCATACAAGAGAGTTCCCTGCACTTTAACCATACCAATTTAAGCGCTGCAGGTCACGAATAAAGGAAACAAAAACACTAGTGCATTGTGCACAAAGTCAATATGCATCTGCTAGCACAAGATGTCAAGTTGATATATCACCCTACACATAAAGATTGCATCTTTTTACTTCAAAAGAACATAGAAAGGCTCTCGGTAGAAATGACTAATCATGTCTTCAAGCAAGTAGTACTTTAACAAGTATGGCACAACAAGCTCACTCAATCGAAACTAATGCAACAGACAAAAATATATAACTTTCCAATAATAATAATAACAGCTCCTCAAACTAAACTAAGATGCTAAACATAACAGAATTAAAGAAAGGAAGAAAAAGTTCAACATATAGAACAATACACCACCTTCATTGAAGAAAATTGGAGACCATACAAACAAAAGGTATGGAGAAATCATGTAATCATTCAATGATTTTCTGGATAACACCAGCTCCAACAGTCTTTCCACCTTCCCTAATGGCGAACCTCATCCCCTGCTCACAAGCAACAGGCATAATAAGCTCCACCACCATCTTCACACGGTCACCGGGCATAACCATCTTTGACTCCTCATCCTTATCATTCATAATTTGGGTCACCTTCCCTGTAACATCAGTAGTCCTCATGTAAAATTGAGGCCGATAGCCAGCAAAGAACGGCGAATGCCTACCCCCCTCTTCCTTCTTCAACACATAAACAATCGCCTCAAACTTTGTGTGAGGCGTGATGGTCCCCGGCTTAGCCAACACCATGCCTCTCTGAATATCCGCCTTCTGAATACCTCTTAACAATAACCCCACATTGTCACCAGCCATAGCCTCATCTAATATCTTCTGAAACATCTCAACACCAGTTACAGTAGTGGTCCTTGTGTCCTTCAACCCGACTATATCCACAGTATCTCCAACCTTAACTGTACCCCTCTCTACCCTCCCGGTAGCCACCGTACCTCTACCGGTGATCGAAAAGACATCCTCAATAGCCATCAAGAAAGGCAAATCAGTCTGCCTCTGTGGAATGGGAATGTAGGAATCTACTTGTTCCATTAATTGATAAATCTTATCCACCCATTCGTTTTCGCCTTTCTTAATACCAGGGTTAGCCATTAAAGCCTCTAAAGCCAATAGAGCCGAACCCGAAACGATTGGAATCTCATCACCAGGGAATTCATAAGAGCTCAACAATTCTCTTACTTCCAACTCAACCAATTCAAGCAACTCCTCGTCGTCTACTTGGTCTTGCTTGTTCAAGAAAACCACCATGTTTGGGACACCCACTTGCTTAGCCAACAAGATGTGCTCTTTAGTCTGCGGCATCGGCCCATCGGCGCCGGAGACGACGAGGATAGCTCCGTCCATCTGGGCAGCTCCGGTAATCATGTTCTTAACATAATCCGCGTGTCCCGGGCAGTCCACGTGCGCGTAGTGGCGGTTCTCGGTCTCATACTCAACAGTGGCGGTGTTAATGGTGATACCACGGGCGCGCTCTTCCGGGGCGGCGTCAATTTCGTCGTACTTCTTGGGGGCGGAGTTACCCATGGAGGCCAAAGCCATAGTGAGAGCAGCAGTAAGGGTGGTCTTGCCATGGTCAACGTGGCCAATAGTGCCAATATTGACATGGGGCTTCTTCCGCTCGAATTTCCCCCTGGCGGCACGCACCGTGAAGCGGCGGTGCCGGTGAGGAGTGGTGGTAGTGGCGGAAGGCGAGTGGTGGAAGAGGGTGGGTATAAAAGAGGAGGACAAGTTGAGTTTAGAGATGGGTTTTTGCGTAATAAGGTTGAAATTGGAGGCTGATGATGGTGGAGGGGCATGTGAGTAGATGAGCTTTCTAGAAGGTGAAGAACCCACACTCGTTTTGGCAGCTGAAATTGAAGCCATTTTTGCTTTTCGTGTGTGTGTGTCTCTCTCTGCCTTTTTTTTTGCTTTGTTTTGGTTTCAGAACACAAAAAAGATAAAAGAAAGAGAGTTTGGAGAGAGCAGAGGTTGGTGTATGGTGTGGTTTATCTTAATCTGCAACCCCTGAAATGAAAGAGGGCCTCTCAATTTCTCTATCCTGTTTCAACCTCTTGGATAGCTTTGGGAGGAAGGGGTGGCTCACCCACGGTATCATGGGAATTTGGTGAAACAACGTTTATCTTGAGACACGTGTTATGTCTCAGACACATTAGGGCTTTATCATATGGGCTTGGCATCTGGTCACTTTACAAAGGGTAAAAGTTACAATTCACATTGAGCCATTCTTTACACTATCATTGTGTTTTATGTATATGTATGCGTATTATATATTAGGGTGGATTACTCAATTTTTTCTTGTAATTTAACAAATATGTACAATAATATCTTATGGTTAAGAAATTAGCTAAGCCATCTCCTCTAGTTTTAATGATGGTGCATATAGACCTTCTCCGTTAATTTTTCTGTTTAAAATAACATGTTTTGACATGCACGCGCGACTTATGCAATTTTGCTTTATTTTTTCATAATAAATACATTAAATAAACTTTTCTAACTTTCATTTGTTTAAAAAATAAAAAAAGCAATTAAATTAAAAAAAAGGACAAAAACCCCTACCACCCTAGCCCACACCCACCCTACCAAATTTCACTAGTCCTACCTCCCACCCCCACCACCCACCACCCCCACACCCTCTGCCCCCGCCCACCCTCAACCTCACACCCTACCCTCACCACCCCCATCACCCCTGCTGCCCCGCCTCACCACTCTTACCCCCACACCCCACCCCACGACCTCACCCCCGCCCCACCCCTCACCACCCCCACTGTCCCACTCTCCACCACCTCCATTACTCCCGTTGCCCCACTCCCTACCACCTCCACACTCACGCCTCACCAACCCCACACCCCACCGCCCCACCCCATCCCTTATGTTTTCCATTTTTTTTGTATTTTTTCTAATTTAAATTTTTATTTTTTAAATAAAATAAAGGTAAAATAGATATTTTATTTAATAAGCTAGGGGCAAAATGGACTTTTTAAGACTTTTTTTAAAATTTATTTTTTATTTTTATTTTTAAAATTAAATGAAGGTAAAATAGATTTCTTTATTAGATTAGACAAGGGCAAAAATGACATTTTACTAAAATCCATTAAAAAGTTAACGGTAGTTAGCTTTTGGGGGGCGTGTACACTAATGTTCAAACTATAGGAGATCAAGTAGCTAATTTTTAAAACACAAGAGAAAGTTGTGAATATTAGTCAAATCACAAGGAGGAGTGGAGTAATTCACCCTATATATTATTAAGTCATTTTTATACTTATTTTGTTGTTTAATGTAGTTATATAATTGGTGAATTAGTCAATTTGAATTATCATTTATAAATTTTAGTCCAAAAATTGCACACAAATTGTTTAAAAGAAAGATTAAAATGTCATTTTAAAACCGACCGTCTGAAATTAGATTAACAAAAACAATTGATTTGACTGATATATTTAGCTGTATCAGTTTCGAAATTGCAAATTGCCCAAAACAATCGGCTAGAAAATTAATAGAAAAATCAACCCTTAGTACCTTTTTTTTTCAATTTATAAAAGTAATTTATTTAGCCACTGTTGGGCATTTGGTGTAGTAATATAATTCTCACTCTGTGTACGAGGAATTCTGAATTTCACTATCTGAATTTTCATTATCTGAATTTGCATTCAGGATAAATATTTGAATTTTTATGATTTGAAAGATTTTCAAAACTTTATGTAATTAATCTTGGCATGAAGAGTACTTAGACTTGTTCAGCAATATTAATTGTTAGAATGACTAATAATTATTAAGGTAGCTAATTGTTAAAAAATAACTAATAGTTGTTAGGGTAACTAATAGTTTTTCGCTGATAGCTGTTTAATTAATTGATTAAAATTGTGTTTCATAAAATTAGTTTAACTGACAATGCAAAATGACATAAAAGAATATTAGTATTGCATTTTTATTATTCTAATAATTATAATCATTTTTACTATTATTGAGATAAGATAATTTATTTTATAATTCAACAATGTTTCTTATAATAATATTTTATTATTAAAGCATAGTAAAATTATATCTTGATAAATTAGTTTAATTAATATTATAAAATATTTTTTAATCAAATGAAAATTTATCTTGTCAAAAAAATAATAAATGGACGAATGAGACCTACACCTTTTTGGTTAATGTGGATAGAATTTGTTTTATGTTATTTTGAATTTATATTTTTGAGAAAAATATAAAAAATAGAGAGAAGTTGGATAGACGGTAAAATTGGCAAAATCTTATTGAAGAAAGATAAGATTGCCAAAAAAAGTCAAAACACTAAATTCTACCCTGAAACATAAATAATATTTACATTTTAGAAACATTATTTCAAATATTATTTCAAATACAAATACTATCTAAAACACTATTTTATCAAGCAACAAATATTGGATAAAGTTATTTTGATCAAATTACACTAAACACTAATTAAAACACGGTTATCGAATAGGACTTTAATCAATTTTAAGGTAATAAATTTGCGTTGATTAATTGATATTCCAAAAAGAATAATGACCAACATATCCACAGTATATTTACTATTTTTTTTTTCAATTTTACCAATGAAATAAAATTTATTAAATTCAATAATTGGATTTTCTCGCCAGATTCATGTTACTATATCAGCATTTATATTCTTATGCAAGTCTATTTTCCTTTTTAGTTTTGAAACCTCAAGTGCTTTATGTGTAGTTATTGCAATAGTAAAATAATAAAAATTTTTGCCCCCAAAAGAAAATAACAACATCGTCGTATCTCATAGGGAAACTCAATTACTAACAAAATCAACACCCATTTTAGGCTGGTATCATTGTAAAAGTTATTTATCAATATTCAATAACCATATAGAATAATTAGGTACTCCAATGGCCACTACACCCGGGGGGCGGGGGGCGGGGGGGGGGGCGGGGGGAATATTCTTTCAAGTGCGTTATCGTTGTAAAATGTTTTTAATACATCGAGCGGCAGTAAAGAGTGTCTAAACATCGGTATCATTTTGGGTATGGCAAAACTATTTTAGTACATGTAAGAAAGAAGAAAAGCATGTGGCGTAGAAAAAAAAATTTTTTAAAAAAAAGGAGAGAAAGAGAAAAATTTAGGATGCAACAAACAGACCATTTGGCGTTAACTTGACCACATCAATTTATGTGTCCATTCTTTTTCGGCCAACAATTTATGCGTCCGTTCGATGACTTGTGTCTTTGCATTTTGTCTAGTACACTAGTAACTGCATAAACAAGAATGGATATTGAGTGCACAGAAATCACGTCCTACTAGGAGATGATATGTGACTAAAATTTGAAGATGGTTTAATTAAATCGGTCAAATCAATTTAGTTTCTCTCTCTTAGGTTATCTTTAACAGTTTTTCTATTTTTTTCTTTAAATTTAAGTAATTTGAGTCATTTTCTTATATTTTGGGATCCCCTATTTTTAATTCTATTCCAACAGCTCTCCTATTTTTTACCAAACATTCAGTTTAGGGAATCCCAATTTCAGTTTTACTCCAACAGCTCCCCTATTTTATAATGTTGCAGTCTTAAAATTATGGGAATGAGGGATGGAATTTGGGGGTTGGCTTTGGGGGATGAAAAAAAACCCCTATATATAAGTGTTTTGTTTTGGAGTTGGGAAAAAACTTAAAATTTTGGGAATGGGATAGGAGAGCTGTTGGAGCACTTTGCTATTAACAAAACCCCTAAATATGGGGATTTTTATGTTTTAGGGGATTTGCTAGAGTTAGTCTTATACAAGGTTTCTTTACCTGAGTTCTCTTTTCTCTCTCTAAGAAGAGAAACGGTCTAAGTCTTTTCCTAAGGTTTTTCCCCTGATTTCTCATGTTCGGACCGAGCCCATGACACCTTTTTCGTGCTCGGCCTTATTATGGCCCCTTTCTTTTCTCTGTGTTTGTTGTCCTTTTGCATTTGTTTGGTTTTGGTGTTTTGGTTTTGGAAGTCTAGATCTTGGTCCCCGTCGAGTTGCTTTGCTAGATCTGACCTTTTTTAGCAAGAATGTTGGGTGTCTTTGCGATGCTTTGTGTGTCTTGTTTAGATAGTGGTTGGTTTGGTTGGTTGGTCTTATATCTTAGACTAAGTTGCTTTTCTTTGCTAGATCTGAGTCTTTTGGCTACAAATCTTATACTGAGTTGCTTTCTTTCTGCTCGATCTAAGCCTCTCTGCTTGGCTATGGTGGTTCCTATCCCAATGGTGATGAGCTCTGGTGGCACCAGTGGTGAAGCGAACCCAGATGATGAATGTATTCTTGATCAAAGTTTTGCTATTCATTTATTGACCTCCTCTGCCATAAGTTACCATAAGCTTTGGCAGCTCTTTGCTCTTAATCCCTTCTTTTTTATTGGTTTTAGAGGTGATAAGGCAATCTTTGCCATCTTCTGGCTACAGATCTTAGACTAAGTTGCTTTCTTTTTGCTCGATCTGAGTCTCTATGCTTGGCTGCGGTGGTTCCCATCCCAGTGGTGATGAGCTCCAGTGGCATGCTTGGCTGCGGTAGTTCCCATCCTAGTGGTGATGAGCTCCAGTGGCACCGGTGGTGTAGTAAACCTAGATGATAAATGTTTTCTTGATCAAAGTTCTGCTATCTATCTACTGACTTCCTCCTCCATAAGTTGCCGTAAGCTTTGGCAGCTCTTTACTCTTAATCCCTTCCTCTTTCTTGGTTTTAGAGGTGATAAGGTACTCTTTACCATTACATGTTTAAGCCTTGGCCCTAGTGTGTTGGTTCTCTTTCCCTAGATGTTTAGACCAGCTAGATGTTGGATTTCCTTGGCCTAGTCTCTAACCGGGTTTTCAAGTCTCACAAAACTCAGTTTCAACAACGTTTGTGTTGTTTCCTGTATGATTGGTGTTCTACCATCATTTGTTAAGGATCTTAGTCAGTGAGTTGGTGCATTTGCTCCCCTAGTAGCTGCAGCTTGGAGGAAGAGTGATGGTCAGGCATGTTTTCACATGATTTTGATAGGCCTGTAGTGCTTTGCGCTTGCCAAAGCCGCTGCCACTAGTGGTTTTTCTTTTAGGGCTAAGGTTTGTTCTTGGTTCTGGTCTGGGCTATGTCTTGTTTGGCCTATGTCAATGTCTTGGCTTTGGACTTCGGCCCAGGTTCATGTAGTGTTATTAGTTTTCTTAATAAGCTTTGGGCGTTAAGCCCATGCGTTATTATCTATTATGTTTGACGTCTGGCCCAGGCCCGTGGGTCTTATGGGATTTGTTGTATTCCTCTTGCTTTTTAGTAATGAAATTTGGTTTTGGACAAAAAAAATTAAATCAATTTAAATTAATTCAAAAGTTTCAATTGGTTTGTTCTTTGTAAAAAAAAAGAATAAAATGGTCTTTTCAATCAAATCAAACCAATAGTTTAATTAGGCCTAAGTTAGGTTTTCATTAAAGCAAAATCAACCCATGCCTATGTAGTATATGTGGAGCATGTAGTATATATGTAGTAGCCTTTCATATATAGAAATATAAGTTAACAAACTCGAGCACAAGACCTTATACATCTTTTTCGTTTTTTTTAACCCCTACTCACAATCCAATCCCTTCCTCCTTCATACAATTTGAACCCAAGACATTACTCCTGGAAAAAGTAGCTCAACCACTTGGACTATATTCTATATTCCTAAGTTGTAATCACCAAGCTATAATTTTACTTGTGTGTTACAATAACAAACAAAAACATTTTTACTCTAGAAGTTCTAGTCTTTGTACACTCAAAACTTTCTTGTCCTTGAAATTCAAATTTCAATATATATTTTTCAAAAATCAAAACAAAACCAAACCAACTCTATAAATGTTGGTTTGATTTAGCTATTGTAAATGTTCAGAAACTAATTAGTTAGTTTTAAAGGAAAACCAATCGATTTGATTTAGTTTAAAATAGATTGTAAAATCAAACCAAACCTTGTGCATCTCTATATGTGACATGATTTTAGCCGAACCTCTGTGGGTAGCAAGGTAAGTGAAATGGCAATTGAGATGAACCTACTTGGTCGGTCTTTGGATCCAAAGTTTAATTGGTCATTTTGTCAGACCTTAATTCCCAACCTTATCTCAATCTCACATTGTTTGGAGAGATAGTCAACATCCCATCATTATAAGACATAGCATATGGACTAATAGTATGTTTCAACATCCCATCATTATAAGACATAGCATATGGACTAATAGTATGTTTTAGCATATGATCTTATTTTAAGATGCTTATTTTATTGAAATTTAGATATATCTTATAAGATTTAAGATATCTTATCACATACACTATGTATTCTATAATTGCAAAAAATAAGATAGGATGAATGGCTTATTTTTTATGAGATAAAAAAATATAATTTCTTTTAAAATTTTTAAAAGATCCATGATAAAATGTTTTAAATCTTATAAAATTTTTTTCCATTTCAATAAGATAAGTATATTAAAATAAAATTATAATAAACAAAGCATAAGTCTGACATCAGACCATCTAGTCAACCTTGGATTACAAGTCACAAACTGCTTGTTGGTGGTAACTCATATATGATAATCCTTCAACCTATTCTTTAACTTTTTAGCTAATTAGAATAAAAATTGACTTGAGTCTTGGAGAATCTCCCATGGAATAAAGCTCTTTAGCTTGTTTCTTGCAAGTCCATGACTGCCCATTCACCCAAGTTCACACTTGTCATGGTTAGAAACGGGGAATAAAAGGTACAAGAGTCTTTTATATTGAATAAGAGGGGGTAAAAATGTCATTGAAGGGGTCCAGTTAGTTAGAAGTAGTTATGGGCCTTTTTGTCGTTTGCCAGTAGTTAGTTGGGGCATTTTTGTAAAATAGCGAAATCAGTTAGTTGTTAACCGAGTCAGTTAGTGTCAAATGTTAATCTAACTAACGCAGTTATAAAAGGAAGAACTGATCAAAATGCAAATATGATTTAGAGTAATAAAAATTATTCTTCCCTCTCACCTATTCATTTTATTTCTTTTTCCATTACTGCTAAACTTGTTTACGGGGTCTTCATTCTTGATTCCCTTAGGGTCTGGCAAATTCAATTCCTTCCCACTACAGTCTTGGCAAGGGTATCAGGAGTCAAGTCAATCCTCCATTGATTCTGGCACGAGGATGACTGAGCTTCGGCATAAAGGTTGATGCATTGAAAGATCATGTCCGAGCAATAGTAAATAGGCAAGATCGAGGTCTCGACGAGATTCGTCAATTGTTACCGTCATGACAACAGTTGGTCCAGCTCCAACGTAAGAACCGAAGAGACCTAGAATGGTAGATTTTGAGCATTGCGACGTTAATCACCAAGGGTTTCCTCATTACCAGATTCCTACTCAGATGTTCTCACATTGAATTTTCCAAATTCAATGGAGAAGACTTGTTAGGTTGGGTGTATCAATGCGAACAATTCTTCGAAATCAACGAAACTTTAGCTATAGCGAAAGTTAAGCTCGAAACAATGCACTTAGAAAGAGCAGCCCTTCAATGGCATCAAATGTTCATACGATCACAAATTACTAGAGTCCTAGTTGGGAAGGGTACATTCGTGCATCGCATAATCAATTTGGAAACTTGTATTATAATCCTACAAGCAAGCTTATGAATCTGAGACAGCAAGGGTGAGCGGAACAATATTTGGATAAATTTGATGAGCTCTTGAACTATGTTGACCTCTCTAAAGAATACTCCCGTAGCTGTTTTCTTAAAGCTAGAGAAGGTTGTGCAAGTGCGGCTTCTTGGTCCTAGGACATTGGCGAGGGCTTATAGTGTGCCCAAACTGGTGGAACAATCCATTAAACTGAAAAGATTACCTTGGCCTTCAGCTCTGGGATGGACCTAGGCAAGTCTACTCCCACTCCCAATTTCCTTACAAAATCTGGTTCTTCAAATATGACCAGTCTGGAGTTCAAAAAGGAGTTCTGAGGCCATCTAAAGTCCTTACTACTGTTGAAATGGATGAGATAAGGGCAAGAGCCTCTGTTATTATTGAGATGAGAAGTTTGTGCTAGGGCATAGAGGTCAAAGGACCAGACCTTGTTTGTAATGGAAATGGAGGATGAGCAAGAGAGTGAGGAGACGTTAGAGGCAAATACTCCAAATTTGGAGTCATCGGATGAATCAGTGTTAGAAGAGACATTGGTAGCCCCTTAAATGTTAATGCATGCAATGATTGGGACACTAAATTACAGGACAATAAGGGTCACAGGATCCATGGAAGGCAAACATGTCCATATCTTAATTGATGCTAGCAGTATTAATAATTTGTCGGACCTGAACACAACTAAAAGATTGAGGTGTAGAACCAAAGAGATCCCCTTCTTCTCAATGTGCATAACAGGGGGTAACAAGATCAGCAAATCCCTCAGTACCTCTTTGAAAATGCAAGGAGTACTGCCCATGGGGGGATGTATATGGTGTTAGGGATTTATTGGTTAATTACCCTGCGCAATATTTACTAGAATTTTAGCCAACTAATAATGGAGCTTAAAGTCCACGGACAGAAGATTTCTCTTAGAGGTAGTCCTCCAGCTGCATTTAAGGTGTTCTTCAATTTGAAAATGCAGAAGTTGTTGAAGAACACCTGTTAGCTATCCATGATGAGACTCACGTCTATTCAACTTATCATTCCACCAAAGGACAAGCAAAGGGCAATTCCTGCGTTTTGCTCTTCATTCTTACAAGGTAACTTCTCAACCTAGTTTCCAACCATTACTTCACGAGTATTCCATTTTTTTTTAACCCCTTACATTTCCTCATTCTATACATCTCATCGTCAATTTTGGTATGAGCTTGTGGACCGCCTATATTATGGTTAATCTATGGCTCCTTGAGTCATACCATAGATTTAGGTTTAAAGGGCAAGCTAGGTTTATTGGGAAAAAGTTGTTACCCGACCCACCTACAGTCCCTAACAGGTGTTCCCCTCATTGTTTTAGGAGCAACCTTTGCACAACACACGGCTTTCTATCCTTCTCGATGGGGCTAATAAGGCCTACCTGAAAAAGAGATAGATAGGTAATTCCCCATAACCGGGTATGAACTTGTCCCTTCTACATTCGATGGGTCTTTTGTTACCTAATTCTCTGAAACATGAAATTAATCCTAGTCTTTACCGCAAAGATGTAGCTTCGCACTATCAAAAGGAAGTTGTCTCTTTTCTAAAGCACGAGATTCGAAAGTTGTGATTCCGCTTTCATGACTTGGATTGAGCTCTCTCTTTGTTTCTATGCCTCTTTCTTGGCCCACAACATACAGGTTCCCGTGGAAACTCAAGCTAGGATTCGAAGCTAAGTTAAGCAGATCTACCATGCTAGGTCCTTTCCTATTCTTATACCTTCTATTTGAAGCATGAAACTTCTCTTTGATTTCTCACTATGAAACTTCTATTCACTCCCTTACTTTGATAAGGCAAGAAAGAAGTAAGCTCTTAGCCCTTCTTTGGCAGAGACTACTCGCTCGCAATACTATTTTTGCTAGCTTTATTGCTAGCTCTAAGCTTGACTACATCCTAATAACTGCGTGCTTGCCTACCAAATATGAAAAATTATACCACTTCATAGCTACCTCCTTATAAATCTCATGATCATAGAATTGTTCTTTGAAAGGGGATCCTCTAGTGAATGTCAAGCCATATAGATACCCTACTAACAGAATGAAATTAGAAGGATGATTATTGAGATGTTGGAGTCTGGGATAATAAGACCAAGCACTAGTCCTTACTCTTCACCCATTATTATGGTTAAGACAAAGGATGGTTCCTAGAGAATGCGTATATAGACAATTGAATGCCTTAACTGTGAAAAACAAGTTTCTAATACATGTTATTGAAGAATTATTGGATGAACTAAGAGTATCGAGGGTGTTTTAAGCTAGATCTCACCATGGACATTATGAATTTGAGAAGACTGCATATAGATCTCACCATGGACATTATGAATTTGTTATTATGCCTTCTAGCCTGAAAAATGCATCTTCTACATTTTAAAGCCTCATGAACCATGCTTTTCAACCTTACTTAAGGAAATTTGTATCAGCCTTATTTGATTACAAACTTATGTATAGCTCAAATTGGGAAAATCATTTGCTTCATTTGGATGAGGTCTTCCAATTGTTAAGAGAAAACTAGTTGCTTGTCAAATTCAGTAAATGTTCCTTGGGCCGGACAAAAGTTGGGTGTCTAGGCCATGTTATCTCTAAGAAGGAAGTGGTTGCTTATCATAATAAGATCAAAGAAGTTCAAGAATGGCCAGTTCCCAAGACACTAAAGCAACTTATGGGGGTTTTTGGGGTTAACTGGCTAATATAGAAGGTTTGTCAAAGGCTTTGGTGTCATTGCTAAGCCTCTCATAAACCTACTTAAAAAAGAATGCTTTCAAATGGACTACAGAAGCTGCTGTGGCATTCACACAAATGAAGCAAGCCATGATCACTGCACTTGCATTAGCACTATTTAACTTTTCCTTTGGAGTTTGTAATATAAGTAGATGCTTTTGATTATAGCATTAGAGTTATGTTGATGCAGAAGGACCATCCCATTGCTTTTCTGAGTAAGGCCTTGTGTACTAGACCTCAGGCCTTATCAGCACAAAAGTGGACGTCATATCTGGTTCACATGCATTTATCATAAAGACATACATTTAGAATTTGAAGTGCATGATAAGAGCAACAGATTTCCACTCCAATATTGTGTACAAAAAGGGCAAGGAAAATATGGTTACAGATTGTCCATCAATTTAAGCATACTTCTACTGGTAAACAAGGTTATTTGTGGAGGAATGGGTTGGCTATATGGGAAGGGGAAGCTAGTGATTGGCTCAAGGGCTAATATTAAGCTAAAATTGTTGGAAATATATCGTAGTACTTTTGTTGGAGGTCATCCAGGGATTTTTGCTGCCTTACATAGACTCTAGCAGTTCAACTATCAGAAAGGCATGAAACAGGATGTTCAAAACTTGGTCAGAGAATGTAAGGCGTGTCAAAAATTCAAAGTGGAACGTGTAGCTAGTCTAGGCCTGCTTCAACCCTTACTTATCCCTTACAAAGTTTGCTAGGACATTAGCCATGATTTTATTGAAGGTTTGCCTAAATCCTATAATAAATCAGTCATTCTAGTTGTTGTTGATAGACTCAATAAGTATGCACATTTCATTAGGCTAGCCATCCTTACACTGTAGTGCAAGTAACTCAGGCCTTCTTGGACAACATTTATAAACTTAATGGTTCACCATAACAAGTGACACAAATGTTGTTTTCCTCAATAAATTCTAGCAAGAATTGTTTTCTTCACAAGGTGTCCAATTGCTAAACTCAAACTGTCTATCATCCTCAAACATATGCGCAGACAAATGTTGTCAACAAGTGTTTAGAAGGGTATCTGGATGCATGACTAGGGATAGGCCTAAGGATTGGTTTAAATGGTTCCCATTGGTTGAGTTGTAGTATAATACCACCGATCATTGTTTTGCTCAGACAACTCCTTATGAAATCCTTTATGGGCAAAAGCCTCCTTTGCATTTACCTTACATACCTACGTCATCAATGGTAGAGGAGGTTGATAAAGGATTGCAAGCTAGGGAGTCTATTGTAAGGTTGTTAAAGCAGCACAAATTCACTATTTAGAACAAGATGAAGCAGCAAGTTGATAAGAGAAGGATACATAAGGTTCTAGAAGTACGAGATCTGGCCTATGTTAAACTCCAAATCTATAGACAACACTCTTTAAGGGATCATGCTTGTCAAACATTGGCTTCTACATACTTTGGACCACTTAGAGTTCTAATAAGGGTAAGGCAAGTGGCTTACCAGCTTGAGCTCCCAGGCAATGCCTAAATTCACCACACCTTTCGTATCTCTCAGTTGAAGAAAAGAATTGGCTCAAATCCTACTATCGGTCACTTGCCTGTCACTCTTTCCTCTCATGGCCATGTCCTACTAGAATCAAAAGCTATCTTGGACAAGAGGATGATCACAAAGGGTAGCAGGCAGGTGACTCAAGCCTTGGTGAAGTGGTTCAATTCATCTCTAGGGGACAATACTTGGGTGGATTTGTCTACTTTGCAACACTAGTTTCCTCATTTGATCCTTGGGACAAGGATCCTTAGGGAGGGGTATTGTCATGAACTAAAAAAGGGAATACCTCAGTACATTTTGAGTGTACTAAAGTTTTGTGCTTTCTTATTAATGCTATCTGGACCAGATCAATAGTGGTCATCAAAGACAATTGAGGATTGAGATGGCTAGCCAAACTCTACAGTAATCCAGACAACAATCTTCATCATATAGATTGTTATTTGAGAATATGGAAAACATGCTATCATTAGACCTTTAGTCTAGTTTAAGTATTAAACCATCAAAATTGTCTTGGCCCTAGCTTCACACTCTCAACGGCAGATCAAGATTCTCAGATCTCTCCAATGCCTCCTTCTATGATTCTGTTAATGAAATGGTTTAATGATCAAACCTCAGGGGTTTGAACATCCTAATTATCCTCATTATGTCTACAAACTTTGCAAGTCCACCTATGGCTTAAGTAAGCTCCCAAAGCTTGGCATCAACTACTTTCCTCAACTTCTTAAGGTTTCCAGTGTATCAAAATTAAAATACTTCCTTATTTGCTTAGAAATCGAGCTCGTCTCCTTGTTGTCTTACTATAAGTTGATCACTGTTAGTGATCCCTCTATCACACTGGATCTCTTAACTTTTACTAAGAACCAAAGCTTTGCTAAAAGGATCAGGTGTTCTTTCATACTTCCTGGGAACCAAAGTCTAAGTATACAATTGATCTTTTACCTAAACCTGGTATGTCCAATTGGAAATTTAGTCATGCTCCAGCTTTTGTTCTTACTGCTGCTATGTCTGACACTACACAACTTCCTTATTTCTAACCTACTTTGTTTTGTCGTCTTAAAGGTGCTTTAAATACTTAACAATCTCAGCCAGAACGTCAACATGTAGTGAACTTAATTTGTCAGCATATGCACACTCTTTCTCGTGGTCATTATACACTTCTCAAAAGGATCCTTCTAATGTCCAAAGCATTCTTAATTATGGTTACTCTTTACACCTTATTCTCTTATTCTTCATGCCTTCACATACTCTAATTGGGCAAATAGTCTTTTAACAGAAGATCTATTAAAGGCCTCTGTGTATTTCTTGCCTCCATTTTGACCTCATGGGGCTCTAAGAAGCAACTCACTACAACTCGTTCTACTACAAAGTCAGACATCACACATGGGCTTATGCTGCCAATAAGCTCAAATGGCTGACTCATCTATTTCGTGTTCTATCTGTTCTAGTTGTCTTTCCAACACCCATGGTCTAAATATGCTTCAATTTTAGCTTTCATAGCAATCCTATTTTTTATGGATGCACGAAAGACATTGAATTGGCCTAATCTTATTTGTGAACAAGTTTTGGCCAAGTTGAAGTTACTCATATTGCTTCTTTCGGTGAAAATCAAAGTAACCCCCTCCCACCCAAAAATAAAACGATAGTGAACCTCTCCATGTAATCCGGATGAGGTAGACGCCTCGTAACCAAGGGGGCAAATTAAATCGGAGTTTTCCTAGCTGCCACAACATACAGTTGAACTTTCGTGCATGGTGGAGAAGCAGCGACAAAGGTATGCTTGCTGGCTGCCTTGTTATCTGTCATGAATCAGGATCGCTTGCCAGCTAGGTCAAATTGGAGCAAGAATGGTTGAGAACACATTACCCAACTTCAGGGACAAAAGGCAGAACGACCTCTTAATCTACTTACTGCAACTTAGGAATAAAAAAGTCATCTAGGCACTCCCTCTTGCTCCGATCTCCCCTACGCCTAGGACATTGTCTGGGTCAGGAGCCAGAGATAGTTGTTTCCATTTGGTTGGGAGCAAGCCTCTATCAGTAGCTAAAAGCAGCCTTGTTGAAGAGTAGGAGGATATGCACATAAGTCAAGGGAAGCTTGAGTCTAAGACATAAGGCGCCTCTTGCTCAGGAAGAATCTTCAACTAACAAGCTCAGTAACTGAAGCAACAAGGAACCTACACTATATGTCACTACTCAACTTAATCTAGATTAATTGGCTCAAGTTATTCAACAAGTTAGTTACAATATAATAGGCAATAATTAGTCATTATTAGAGTTACCACCTCATCTAAAAGCTTAAGCTTGTAGAGAGGATATTAGTTTATTTATTTATTGCGTTAACATGCCTCCTCAAGTACAACGTAATTTGTTTAAAGCTTACACGTGAACAATTTAATTAAATGGGTTGTTATAAGGATCGAACCTGTGCCGTTTGGCTTCCAGGCTCTGATACCACATTAGAGTTACCACCTACATCTAAAAGCTTAAGCTTGTAGAGAGAATATTAGTTTATTTATTTATTGTGTTAACAGTTATGACATACAAATATCTTATAACTACTACAAATACATTAATGCAAATCAACTGTAGCTAGCAATTCTAGCAAGTACTACAAATACATGAATGTACTCAATGTAATTACTAGAGAACAACTCAAATAAACAAAAATTTCATTTTCTCTCTCAATCTTGTTAGGCTACCTAATACCACCTTGTTCTTTTAACCAAGTTTAGAATTGACAATGCTAAGGGTAAAACCCCTGAACCAAGCTAAGTTTTACAACAAAAAGTACGGACAGAGTCCGAGAAGGTGCCAAAACCCACTTCTAAGTTAAACGTGCAATATTTACCTAATAGTTCCACGGAAGATTATTTCCATGACCAGAGACCTCCATGGTTCCCTTTCCAACCAATTGCATATACAACCACCATAGCAAATGACCATCCTTCAATGGAAGTCATAAGTCAGCATCAAGGGCGATACTGTGACACATTTCCCTAGAATCAACATGGAAATTATTCGTTAATGAGAACTAAATGTTCAAACTTTCTCTCTTTATAGGGAAGCATGCAACAGTACACACATAGACGACCACTTCTCCATTGCCAGCACCCGAGGTTCCTTGTGCCAAAATACTCCCTCAGGCATGGACTGTAAGTTTACTTAATCAAAACCCACAACAGATCACTTATTATCAAAACAAGAACATGAATTTCACATGCATGGAAATCCAATAACAACAAATTTCTCAAAAAGTAAGATTTAAATTAGAAAGCCAACTTTCCAACTTTGACTCATCTCCAAGAGGTTAACATAACATTTATATTCCAAAAAGACCATCTCTTTTCCTATTGAAATATTTAAGCGGTCTCCCTTGATGGTGATTCATATTTTTTTTAAGTGGAATTCAAATGCTTCTTGAATCCCACCAGCCTTTTTTGTTTTTTTTCATCCAATGTGGAGTCATTGCAACCCTTATATTTCCTCGATTGTCAGTAAGAGCTAATTAGAGACATGTTCCGCGCCAACTGACCCCGACATTCAAAAAAAATTTCTTTGCTCAATGAAACAAAGTAATAGTAATGGATGTCATGCCACAACATTATAATCGTCATGCATGAATATAGTAACAAATGTTGGAATAAAAAAACTTTTTCACCATTTACTTATCATCTGCTATTTGCCTGCCTAGTTGGTATATTTAACTTAACAAACTTTTTTATCTCCTCTCTTTTCTTCACATACCAGCTAAGCATATACGCAAAGAAAATGATAAATAGGTGAAGAAAAGAATGATATATAGCAATTCTCAAATGTAATAGAATCTTGCATTCGGTTATTTTTATACTTGGCCCAACATGAAGCTCCAGAAGGGGCAATGTCTAATTGAATACAAACACTAATCAAATACCCCTAAGAGCATGAAAGCTGGATTTCCACAATAGCAGAAGATTAACCAAACAAATTCAAGGTAATCACAAAATTTCAGTCACTTATGGTACTATCCAGAGACACTATTTCAAAGAGACTCTCAGATAAGTGCCAGGCAAGTATAGAACACTTCAAGTGCAGTTGCGAAATCAGGAGCACAAACATTTGAAAGACATATTGTTATATTCTTAAACAGGAAGAGGACATATAATCATTAATTTCAGCAACTAAAAACGAAGAAATATAATAGATCACTAATAAAAAAAGTAACAAAACATCTTATGCAAAATTATTCTGATGAGGAATGCTAAATAAATTGTTCATAACTGAGAAGACACAATATTGAGTACCAAATTACACTCAAATACCCTAAAAGAATGGTTGGTCATTATAAAGCAGACTAGTGATTCAGAAAGCCATTAGACTAAAAAAGGTTTATCTTACACAAACCCAGACAATCATCTCTTTCTTTGCTTTTCTCTCCTTTTCTGTAGTCAATACATGTTTAATCCTCGTACACATATACATTTACTGAAAAATCATTCACCTAACTATAAATTGAACATCACAAATAACGTGTAATTACCTCTATTGCATATTTCAGGCATTAGCAAAACTTCAACCACAAGAATTCAACCAATGTCTCACCTTGGCACCAACAAGTAACTATCTACACTGTGGAAGAATGAAAAATTGCTCCAGTTCTTCCAACATCAAATCTCCAAGATTGGAGACAGATTCTCCATGAGAAATCAGTCTGCAGCATCATCGCCCAAAATCACAGCAATACCCATCCCAGAGTTGATGCGCCTGTTCAAAGAGCTTAAGCTGTACCTGAGGACAGGTCCATGTGTACCTTCTTTATCTCCAAATTTTGCCAGAGAATGTTCCCGAGTAACATGGAAATCTTTCAGCATTCTGGAAGATCTCCAAACCTTTCAGGATAAGTAAGATGCTTGGTGCAATCAAAGAAGTATCCAGATTATTATCCACAGGCGAGTTGGAAATGTAAGACAGCAACACTTACTTCTTCAAGGAGGATCCTGAAGCTTTAAAACTATTAGTAGCATGGAAAGTCTTGTATTGCAATTTACTATCAGACATCTTCTGGTTACAGATACTGAGAACTCCACCATGAATCTCTGGAGGGAGTTCCTTTAGAAAATCCGAGACGGCCAATTCATGCTTCCTCCTGATTTGGTCGAGCTCCCTTTGCTGCTCAACCAGCATTTGCTCAAGCTTCTGTGCTATTATTCTGAGATCATCGGTATACTGATCACCCACATTTTCAATAGTTTCCTCCATTTGAGAAGGCCCGTTGCAAACATGTAGATCAGGAGAATTGCCAGTGTCACCAGAATCTTCTTCTTTCATATCCTTGTCATTTCTGCACACATTCTCCATATTCTTTGGTGATAGAGCATCACAGAAGCCACTGTCATCTTTGCACATGTTCTCCATAAGTGCAGGTGACAATGAGTCATTTGAATAGCTCCCACCTCTATGGCTATCAGATGATTGTTCGGTTTCTTCAGGACAACTGTCTATGGGAGTTAACATATCCGCATGTGACATGTTTGAATGCCCAGGTTTGAGCGGAGAGCTTCCACCACTATCTTTTGGCGAATCAGACCAATATTTGCGCCCTGAAGGCAGTCTTTCCAGAACTAAGACAGGAGAACGAGGAGAATCATTTGTCAAGGGGGAAGCATCACCCCGAGCTCCAGAAGTGCCACCGTCAGAAACGGAAACTTCATAAGCAACACTACTGGTGGCATGTTCTCTGGGTTGCCAATCAGGAATATATGATTGAATTGCAGCATTTATCATTTCAGCAATTGCTGACACATCTTGATCTGTTAGATCCAGCTCTTCAACCATTTCGCTCGCTACAGCTGTTGCCGTATCTACCTCTATGTCAAATGGAAAGTGGATGTTTCGAATGTGACCTAAAATGAGAAGCCAACTTTCAGTTATAAGATTAAAGAATGATAATAAAATAAAACTGGCATCAAGAAAAAGACAGAACAAACCTGTTGAATCTGCAATTCGGAGTTTAAGAAATATTGTATTCAGATCCTTCCTTTGTCCCTGTACCGTGAAGTCTCGACTACCCTCAGTGATGGGGTCAGTGGGAAGTTGGTTGTCATCAGACCGATCACCATTACCATCTGCAAAATCTCTAGGTTGTCAAAACTGTAGAAACTTGACAAAAATGCCACCAGGCAGTACTAGAACTCAACAAAACTATACCAGCATGTGCAGGATTGTGCTGCAAGGGTCGTCCTATACTTCCACCTTCTTCTGCCAACCGGAGAAACGGGTCCATTAACAGTTCTTTGGCAGAAAACCGTTCAGAAACTTTTGCAATACATTTTTCTATAAATACTTTCACATCAGGATCCTTTACTTTTGCTAATGAAGCTGGCTTAATTCCCTGATAAAGGGATGACTAGTTAGAAGTCAAATCACAAATTCAACTCATTCACAACTACAAACAGCAGAAATCATGACGCTTTCTAAGTAATGTCTAAACATAAATATTTGTATCCAAGAACTCAAAATTATGTAAAGTCGGAAAAGAATACTACAAAAATTACTTGTAATAAACCAGGCAACTGTTAGTAGCTAAGACATGACATTACACACTCCTAGTAGCAATAAAATTATTCTCAATCCAAAATCTCCAGTAGCCAATTTCTCAGACATAAGTTAAAAGGTCTTGAAAAATAGCTGAACTTCAGAAAAAGTAGGTATAAACCTATAATGTGGGCAACAAACGGAAACTGTAAGATTCTTTTTCAATTTTGTTCTTTAAAGTTGAATTTTTTTATAATAGAAAGCTAAAAAAGTGCACGTACATTGTTGTAGATGTTGACTGAAATTGAGAACATTATTCTGAGAAGTTCCAAAGTTAAACATATATGGGATCAGAAAAAATATTAAATGTGAAGAAGAATACAAGCCCCTTCATTACGGGAAGAAATATCATTGTAACCCGATATTTGTAACCAATGCTATCCTCAGGTACCGAAGTGCTACACTACAGATGAATCGTTGTCCATTGAACCGCACTTTTACTTACTTCAACATTTCAGTCAATCCATAACAAGTACTGTTATGGATTACGATTCATGGGTGACTAGCAAAGAAGACCTTCCATCTTCCCACTCTAAAACCAAATCCTAACTGGGTATGGTAGAAGTTCTTCCTATAAAAACCAAAGTTATTCCTTCAAATATGATTGAATACTCAGCACAGTGTGCCCCCAAAAACTTCTTAACTATTCATTTGCTCCACCAGGGAAAAAAAATGACATCTTAATGCATCCAATAGAATCTAAAGTGTCTCACAATTAGGCCCAAATCTTTGATGTGTTCATCACTACAAACAGTAGAATGACAAGCACAGTACAGTCTGAGCTCCTCACCTGCATTCTAGACTTAGAATTTGAAACGGCCTAAGTGTTGGGGCTTCAATGAGTGAGATTCAGACATTAAACTTTAAAGGACCAAATGAATTTTGAAACTTTGTAGGAGATCGTTTGTGATTTTCCCTTAAAGCATTAATGTGCAATTGTGGATTGCAATGAGAAATTCAGTAGGAAAATAGAATATCGTTTTTTTTTCAAATATATACAGGTTTAATCAGTCAAACAGACTAGCAGACAATTTAAGAATCTTACAATTGCAATTGATCCTTAACGCAAACTAATGTGTTCAATCCACATAGAAATTCATGAACACTCTAATTTCAATTGCATCTATTGAACCAGTATGGTTTTGTCAGATCCTTAATTATATTGATTAAATCAGAGCACCTCAAAAAGTTAAAAGAGTTTGTCCAAGCACTCACCCCAACAGCTGATCTAAAGGTTCTATTAATTTTGACAATACAAATTTTCCACCCCATTTTGATACCCATACAACGATGCATTTTAAGGACAATCAGTTAGGCACTAAAGCAGCCATCAAATCAAAGACAAAAACCTTAATGCTGTTTAATGTAAGATGCTTTGTCAGAAAGGTTGACTACAGTGTGTAATTATCAACCAAACTAACTCAATAAGCTAGTCATTGCAACTATATCAAATGAAGAGTTGTATTTCTTCTTGTGGTGTGAGGTACTCAGCCATAAAGGTCAACAAACAGAACTTTTAAAAAAGTCAACAAGTGGGAGAGGCACGATTCAAACCTACGTAGAAAGACTTCTAAATCTTAAATTTCAAATATTGTAAAACTAAAATCCATTAGGGCAGGCAGTCAAATTCCAATGAAGATGCACACAAAAGCCAGAAAGCAAAGAAGTCCTTACTGCTGTGACTTTCTTAAAAATCTGAGCAGCATTAGCACATTCAACATATGGATACTCGAAAGTCACCAACTCCAGCAAGCACATACCAAAGGCATATATATCTACAAGCTCATTATATTCTTCTTCATAAAGTTCTGGTGCCATGAACTCTGGGGTACCTAATATCGGAAACACAGTTGAGCTGTTACTTGTAATACAAAAACCAAACCCAAGGAAAGAAAAAACTAGACTATTAAAAAAGCTGGTTAAGACCTCACCAATCACACTATGAGCTGATCGAGCTTGACGAAGAATCGCAGCAAGTCCTAAATCACCAATTTTCACCTCACCTTGGTTGCCATTTACAAATATATTGTCACACTTGAGATCGCGATGAATAACCGGAGGGTCATGACTGTGAAGATAACTAAGCCCCTCTAAGATTTGTCTAGACCAATTCTTCAATGCCCTTAAATCAACATGCTTGTGTTTCTTACGGTACCTACATAGACATACAAAAGTATTCAAATAGACAGACACTCTATATCATGAAATGGAATTGAAAGTCATCTCGAAGCTAAAAAGGGACAAAAGTGTCGCTTACTGTCTTAAAGTGCCGGACGTGAAAACTTCAGTGATGAAGTTAATGTGCTCATTTTTTGTGTCAATCCAGGAGTTATAGAATTTGATAATATTCTTATGCTTAAGGGTCTTTAACAAATGAACCTCGGAATATAGTCGCTCCAAGTCCACAGAATTCCTCAACAGATCTGCAATCTTAACCTGATTCCAAGCTACTTCAATTCCTTCAAATTCATCAAATGCTCTGTATCTATTCCCCGATACTCCATCAAGGATCCACAAGAATTTCAATACAAACTTTCGTACTATCTCGAGAAACATGCCATTGTCACTGATTTCAGCTAGCAGTATAAGACTTAATTTTGTTTGTAAAGCTAAAAATTATGGGAAAAAGAAACAAATTAAATAAAACTATATTGAAAAACATAATGTTCTCAGATTAATTGCATATAGCAGAGCTCGTCTAGTGGGATGAAACTTAGTTTTGATCCATAAAGTTATGAAATGTGGAAAAAAGTTAATAGTAATCAACGAAAGGATACACTTTCTTGAAAGCACCTTTTCCAAGTATCTCTTTGTACTGCAAATTACAAAACAATAATAAATTCAGATTAATTAATTAACACAAAAATAGGGAAAACTGAATAAAAACGAAAAGTCAAATGCTGATTGTAATCTTAGGCCCGCTTGGATTGCTTTTTTTTAAAGAAGAAAGCATTTTTTTTTCATATAAAAAATGTAAAAAAATGTATTAGTTTTGCAATAATTATTTAGTTTGGCTTATAAAAAAAGTTAAAACTGCAAAAAAAAAAAAAAACGCATTTAGTTTTTTCCGGTCAGAATTTCAATTTCTCAAAACGTACCTTATTCAAAAGCTCGCTAAAAAAAAGCCGATCCAAACAAGTCCTACTACGTAGGCATCAACTAGAAATATTTTAAAATATATACCCGGCCGTAGCGACCAGAAGGGTCGACCTCAACAAACCCCGGTTCAGTATCACAATCGTCCGGTTCAGGCTCGGACGCGGAGTCCTGGGGCATCTTTCAATCGAACCGCCCAAATAGCTTCCCCTTTCGCTAAACAGAAAGTTTCAGATCAACAAAATGCAATTATCTATATATGTGGATGTGTATAATATATATGCGTGCGTGTATATATACATATTATATAAATAAATAAATAGGTTGAGGAATGAAGAATGAAGAATGAAGAGAAGAAGAAGAAGAAGCGTGTGAAAAAGTAATGATTTTTCAAGAGAGTAACGAGTTTCAGATCGATGCGTCAATTGTGAGAGAAATGGAGAGGAAGCGTGTGAGCGGATGAGCAAAAACTGATTACGACTCGCTTTGCTTTCCTTTTTTTTGCCTTTTTTTTTCCTTTTCTGTAACCTGATTCTTCTATTCTAACTTTTTTCTTTGTATGTCTTTTAACCTGATTCTTCTATTCTAGCCTGATTCTTCCATTCTCTTTTTATCCCAAAAAAAGACTTTTTCATTTGTATTTCTTTTCCCCTTTTTTTGTTTCTTTGGTTGCACCTACGTAATGGAGACATTGTATTTAGGTATATGTGTAATGTTGGTAATTAAAAAGTCAAATTTGGCTGCATCGGAAAGTCAACTTGATCTAATCTGCTATCTTTCGATTTAAACAATAAATTGGGCGAAAAGGATAGGAAAGGAAGATTTGAGATGTATGGATTGTGTATTTATGTTTTTGGGTAAATCACTCATTTTGTCTTTTATTTTTGATTATTTTGATAATAAAATATCTTTGTAACATTATAGTTTAATCTTTCATCTGTACTGTATGTTTTGATCAAAAAAATTTTGTAATATGTGATGTTATTAGTCCTGAACACAAAAAAATTAATAAATTAATGAGAACACAACTAGTGGTGTCCCAAATTGCAAAAATAAAGGACTATTGTCATCACATAATACAAAAATAAGAGATTAAAAGATGTTATTTTTAATTTTTTAAACTTGGGACTATGTCACTAATTACAATCATAAATAGCCCTATTTGTATAATCTTATGTATCATTTTGATGTCCATATTCCAACTAGATTGTAACCTAAATCCAAGCCCAAGAATACAAAAGCCCTATATGGTTGTAAAGAAAAATTATTGTAGAACAAGTCACTGTATTCCTATAAATAGAACTTTGTTTACATCCAAATTCAACACTATGTCGGCCTCTTGGCCAAAGAAGGAATATTGGATAAAGCGGATTCGAGGCTGAAACCATGACCAAAACAAACACAATGGCGGATCTTCGACTTGGGCTAATAAGACTGACGCATGATATGTATATCATCAGTTTAAATAAAAGGAGACCAAGTCAAATAAACATGCAGTGCCAAACAGTAGGGGTGAAGGCTAAGCATGGAACTCGGTTAAGACTTCAACAGCCAAGGAAAACACTTGGATCGCAACAGTTGAGGGATTTCGGGGAAGCAATCAAGTATATAAGCTTGTTGAAGCTATGAGGAACAGGGCCCTTCAATCACAATGCCTTAGTCTATTTATATCTATCCTTTTAGCTCCATAGCTTAGTCTTAATCTAGTCGTAGTTAGTGTAATGTTAGCTTAAACTCTCAAACTGCTGTAATTTACTTTATGACCTACATTTTTTTCTCTTCCTCTATAATTAAATTTACGGCTTTGATTATGAGTGGACTGCAATATGTCTATATATGTTATAGAACAATGGGTGAGAAATTTCCTTGGGTGTTAACTATGGATATGGATTGCCTCAATTATGAGATTCTAATATTAATCCAATTGCGAGATTTATGAGTTTAACTTTGCTGTTTGCCTAAAAGAAATATTTTCTACAAATAGAAGAATATATGGCATTATACATGGCTGATAATACATGTTATTTGGTTTATGAAAAAAGAAAATTGTAAATACAAACATGTAAAATATGCTCAACACCCTAATTGCAATGGTCATTATTCACGTTTCTTGAGAAAAAAGATATTTAACTTAGCCATAATAATCTACACACATATATGTATAATATATATATATATATATATATATATATATAAGTTATACTTTTTTTAGCATTGTGAGAGTGTCGTGTTAGAGCTTACATGGCATGGTTATTTTATTATTTATTATTTTACTTTTTATTGTTCCTTATCTTTATGAATATACATTATTAGCTTTAATTGAAAATTAAACGGTCAATCAATTAATACTTAAGATAAAATTCAATTGTGAATTCTAAAAGATTTATTTCTTTTATATATATATATATATATATATATATATATATATATATTAGCATTAGAAATTTAATTTCCAATCAATTAATTCTTAAAATAATATTCATTTGTAAGTTTCAAAAGATTAATTCGAGTATACTTAATGTTTACTATTAAAAAATATTTTTATTAGTATTATAAGAGTATCATATCAATGCTTATTTATCAATGAATATTTTATTATTAGCTTATACAATAATTTTGAAATTTATTATTTATTTTATTTTTATTATTTTTATCTTTGTGGATATAATTAAATTATTTTTATCAATCAATTAATACTTAAATATAATTCATTTGTGAATCCAAAAGGATCACTTATTATCTATTACGGATATATATTCTTAGTTTTAATTTAGAAATTTAATTATTAATTAATTAATTTTTTAAAAAAATATTCATTCATGAATTTCAAAAGGTTCATTTCTTGTCATGGATGTACATATTATTAGTTTTAATTTAAAATTTTAACTACTAATTGATTAATGCTTAAAAGTCTTAAAGTATTTTTCATTTGTGAATTTCAAAGATTAAACCTGAGTAAATTTAACATTATTATTTAAAAAAATTCATATAGAGCATAAGATATTCGCAATTAAATTCTTTATATGCTATTAAAAATAAACAAAGTCAACTTAATTTAACATTTTCTATCAAAAAATAATAAAAGTGCACTAGTATTTGTCATTTTTATTCGTGTAATGCGAGTAAAATAGCCACGTGGTGCTCAATTAGCCACGGTCCCACATCTAAATGGCATGTAATTAACATGCACATGTCAGTTGCCAAATTATATGACCATTGTTGTTGTTTTATATATAGTATAGATAGATAGATATAGATTATTAGTATAAAGGTAATGTGGTATCAAGCCCCTGTACGGGTTGCTTTTTTGAGACACTGAGCCTTATATGTGCACGATTGTCTAGCATGTGTAAATGACATGGTCATTCGTGTGGAATTAAAAAGATAGAAAAGAGAAAGCATGGAAAGGAAATATGAAAAAGTGTTGAAGCTAGTTAGAGCCATCACCAACGGTGGATCTAAAAGGCAAAGACTAGTAATTACTACATAGTGAATTTTAGGAGTTACAATATCCTAAGTTTGCTAAGATATGTATAGACTAAGTTACTTATTGCCCAAGTTTGCTTACTTGGTGCCCAAGTTTATAATACACAAAAATTAACCTAACATCCTTCCCCCCAAACTCAAGGTGGAGTAAAAGACTCCAACTTGAGTTTGGACGTGAGATCTTGAAGCTAACAAGGATATGAGAATCAATAACCAAATCAAGCAAAAATTAAACCGAGTGAGAACTGAACTTAAAGGTATAGTAATGGTAGCTCTCAAGAACAGGGACCAAGAATGCCGATAATGGGATTAAGCTCAACTAGAGCCAAAACAAGAATCTCACAAAAACCACAAGAATGCCAAGAACCAAGAACAGTTATTCAAACGAGTCAAAGAACCACAAGCAACCAGGAATAGTGTTCATACAAATCAAGAACCAAAAACAAATGCTCAAACGAGCTAAAGAAGGTGCTCAAATAAGCCAAAGAACCAAGAATAGTAGCCAGAAATGCCAAGACTCAATAACAACTAAGAACGGGATTAAGCTCAAACAAGCTAAAGCAAACATCTTGCAAAACTAAGAATAGCCAAGAATTAAGAATCAAGAGCTCATATGAGTTAAGAAAACCAAAAATCCAAGAACTGAAACCGAAATGGTCTAAATAAGACTGCAGCGGAATAGTGGTAAGAACAAAGAGATGATAATGACACAAGCCATCAAGATGGTGGCTCTAATACCATGTTGAAATATAAAAAAGAAAATAAAAGAGAGAGAGCAAGCATGGGGGGAGAAAATACATGTATATTAAATTGGAACCACCATTATCACTGGCTCTAGAAAATATAGACTGATAATTACTACATTGTGAATTTTAGGTGTTACCATTTTCTAAGTTTGTTAAGATACATATAAACTTCGTTACTTGGTGCCCAAATTTATTTGGCTAATATCCAAGTTTACAATTCTCGATGCCCAAATTTACAGTATACAAAAATTAAGCTAACAATCCGAGTATTCAGATAGTTGCATAAAGCCTTGCCTAAACATCAAAAAGCAAAAAACTAGTAATTAAAATGAAAGAATGCAAGATAAGAAGACAAAACACTATTGAATACAGAACATAAAAATGGTATTATTTTTGTGCGTCTTTCACTCTAATCCGTCCGCCATCTAGATGCCAGTTTGGAAACCAATATTTATTTTTCTGCTCCATTAGTGCTGGCAAGAACACCTCTGGCAGCATCTGAAACCAATAAAACATTTAGTAACAAAGATCTCCTAATTCTATCTAAGCCAATAAACTCATGTCCACTCTCCATTCTCCCATAGCTACCTAGTTTTCTTCTGGCTTTTTTAAGATTGAATCAAGTTGAAATGATGCAGGACCAAATTGGGATTCCTGCTTGCTTCTCGTCCGGGCAGAAGCTAACAGATGATGCAGCTGCAGTGACCAGGTCAGGGCAAAGTGTATTCGTGTCGGTTTACCGGACTAAAATGGCGGATCAGTGTCGATTGATCACAGTCACATGGTGCAAGAACTTACTCCTCCATGGCCTATCAGTGTCTGTGGAAGGGCTCGACGGAGATAGCTTGTCTACGTGTAAAGTTGAGTTGAAACCTTGGTATTTCTGGAGGAAACAAGGCTCGAAGCGCTTCCTAGTGGACGGTAAGCCTGTGGATATTTTCTGGGATCTCAAGGCTGCGAAATTTAATGGCGAAACCGAGCCACACTCAGAGTACTATGTTGCAGTTGTTTGCGATGAAGAAGTCGTGTTGCTTCTTGGGGATTTGAGGAAAGATGCTTACAGAAAGACAGGTTGTAGACCAGCTCTGGATGATCCTATTTTAGTCTCGCGAAAGGAGCATATATTTGGCAAGAAGAGATTCGCCACGAAGCTTAAATTTCACGACAAGGGCAGATTGCATGAGATCTCAATTGAATGCAAGAACAGAAGCAATAGCCATAGCAACGGCAATGGCGCCGGAAATTCGTGCGATGGAGTTGACCCAGAGATGGAGATAAAGATTGATGGGCGTTTAGTCATTCATGTAAAGCACCTGCAATGGAAATTTAGAGGCAATGAAGCTATCCGTCTCAACAAAGCAAGAGTAGAAGTTTATTGGGATGTACATGATTGGCTTTTCAGCGCTGGTTTAAGGCATGCTTTGTTTATTTTCAAGCCAAGTTATTCATCTACATTTCCTTCATCAGTCTCAACATCCTCCTCATCTCCGCCGTCGTCGTCGTCGGCTTCAACTCCATTGTCATCACAGACAGGGAGCTCCGGATCAGTAGAGGGGTTTGATGCCACCGGGACATCTGAGTTTTGCTTGTTTCTTTATGCTTGGAAGGTAGATTAAGAATCTTATGTAAGCAAGGGGGGAGCCATTGAGTGGTGTGAGCGGTGGCTGCGGCTCACCTCCCCAAAATTTTCGAATATTAAATTATCGGTTTTTTTAACAAACACAATTAATGTTATACTGGCTAAAGTTTATTAAATAATTAATTTTATGTATATGAAAATTTACCTTTTTCAGTCATTCTCTTATTAAATAGAATAAATGGCATATTACTTCTTTGTAGTCTGACATAAGTAGATAATACTCCTTGAAGTTTCAAAACTATCTGATTACCTCCGAACTTTTTAAACGTGTTCTCACTACCCCTCGCAGTCTGTTTTTGGTTAGTTTTGACGGAAATTGAATTATACGCACATGTATGACATTTTTCATTGCATAATATATATAAAAACTAAATATTTTAGACCATTTAAACGTTTACACATTTTATAAAAACGCTTAACTCATTCACTCCCTAAAAATTCATGGGGTAATTTTGAGAGGGGTATTGCGCACTTATGCAACACTACAGGGGGTAATATGCTTTTTACTCTATATATTATGGAATGAAAAATGCAACACACGCGCGTAAACTCCAACTCCCGTCAAAACTAACCAAAAACAGACGGCAGGGGGTAATTTGCACATGTTTAAGAAGTTTGAGGGGGTAATCAAATAATTTTGAGACTTCAGGGGTATTGTACATTTATGCAAGACTACAGAGGGGTAATATGCCATTTATTCTATTAAATATAATCCATCGGAAGCATATTTAAAATTCTATTAATGTTAACAAGTGTAATATTACACTCCTTAAAGAAATCGATAAGTGTTAGTAAACCAATTGTTATAATCATCCACAAGAAAGGTTTGAAGGTGATAGCATGGGCCAATATGGAATGTGCAGAGAGGTGAGGATTGGGTTGAGTGAGAAGGCAAGCACATGGGATGTAAGCGGGGCCATATCAAAGTTGGAAGTTAGTTTAACAGCTGGTTTTGAACAACTGGGCACAATTGGACAAGACAGATTAGATAGCATACATGCCCAATAATTCCTGATCTAGCAAGAGGCATCTGTTGTGTTTTCTTATCTAAACTCTGTCTCTTTTTCTGCCGATCTGGTCCTTATCTGTGAAAACATATTTGCTATATTATGCTTTCCCAATATTCTGAATTCTATATACATACACAGTTGACATTTTCGTCATGATTTGACAAATTATCTATACATACATATATATATATGTGTGTATGTATGTATGTATATATATTGAATATCTATCATTAAGGTGGTAGATGATTATCAATATTTAAATAGCGACCAAAATGTTTTCTTCCCCCAGATTAACAATTCTATTGATCAAATATGGTCGGGCTTTACTAGAAATCTGATGGTCAGACTCCGTTAACTGAGTTTCTTTCACATAAAAAAGAATTCAATTAGTCAAATACTAAAACAAGAAACCAAAATTTTCTTAATAGCCAAACTAGGGTGTTCCTTTAAAACATCAAAAGTACATACATTCAAAAAAATAGGAACAAACTAAATTGCATATAAAGGATTTTCAATCAGCCAACTTAGGACTAAATGTTTATTTTTTTGGTAGAGAAAAACAATAACCAATTTGTGTAGTAGTAAAAGGTGACAAGGAGTATGCAAAAAATTATCCATGTCTATTACAGGATGCACATCTCCTCACTCTCATTTTGAACCAAATCCAAACCATTTTGCCAAAAAGAACTTATTCTTTGAACGAGGGGCATCAACTGCTTTTATCTTTGCTGTTGGCGTAGCCTGTGTTGGCGATGGTGTGGATTTACCTGCTGCGAAGAAAAAGAGTGCAGCAATCAGCTAAAAAGTCGTTGCCATCCACATAAAAATAAGGGTAAATTTGTATAAAATTTCTAATCCGAGAACTCGCTAATACTATCTTAATTATGCTATAAAGAATGTTGCTAATACTCCTAAATTATAAAGAATGTTGCTAATATTCCTAAATTATAAAAAAAATGTTGCTAATATTCCTAAATTATAAAGAATGGTACTCAATCATCACCTTAAAAATTGAGAATTTTGTGCAACAATTTTTATAATATAGGACGTCATTATAGAGTTTTAAAACATAGGAGTTTTATCTAACTTCAACAAAACACAAGGGAATAACATTAAATACAATTTGCTCTAAAAAACTGAAGCTTAAGATTTGGAGAAAAAAAGTGATCATTTGAAGCTTACATGAGTACCAAGACCATGTAGTCTAAAAGAACAAATAAAATCTATATGCATATATTTAGGATAAATTATTCCAAAGGTTGTCAAATTATTCATCTTGTTCTATTTTCAACTATTTTTAAGTCTCTAAAAATATTATTAGTTTTTTAAAATGGTATTCTATTAAAAGCCTTGAAAAAATACTTAATAGATTAGGGTTAAAATATAAATACTTAAAAATTCAGTGAGTCAAAATATTTTTAATTTTTTAAAATTTTTCTCAATCTCTTTTTGTTACTTTCTTTTCTTTTTTTTTTTTTTCCTTCTCTACGTTCACTACAGTTAACAACCACTCTAATAGCTGCCCATCTACTCCTCACTCCAAGAATCTTTAATATTTTATGCTGAAGCAAAAAATTATTCCAGGGGGAATATAATTACTATATGTTGTTTGCATAAACTCAGAGATGGCCTCCTCTATACTCGATCTTCACTCCTAAACCTTAAGCATTCCGACAAACCTCACATGGCAAAATGGTTAGATTTATACCCTGTTTGATATAAGTTTATTTTAAGATTTTCTTTTATATAGAAAATTATAGTTTAGTTTGAGTGTTTATAAGATGTTTGTGATAAAATATCTTATTTATAGTCGTAAAAACATAACACATAGATGGACTACTTAAATATTAAGAGGAGTTAGGAGATTGAATTCTCAAGGATTAGTGGGCCTTTCCGAAAAGACAAAAACTCCCAAAGATATTGATTGACAAGACGGCCATAATTCACATGCCATTACAGTAGACTGAAAGGCCCATGGTAGCAGCTGTCACCTAGAATTGCCACCGGTCAGTTTCCCTAGTACCAACTCTATGAAGATTGAAAACTAATTAAAAATTAAAAAGAGTAAAGAAAAGTTTATTAGAATCTCTTTATTTCTAAAGTAATGTATGTTTCAATCACAATTTTTTTGGCCCGTTTAGACTGATTTTTTTTAAAGAAAAAACACTTTTCGTGAAAAGATTATATTCTTCTTGCAATATTTATATGACTTGATTTTGAAAAATGTTGAAACTCTTAAAAAAAAAAACTCAAATATAACTTTTTTTTTTCAAAAGCCAGCATTTTTAACTTCTCAAAAAATTACTTTGAAAAAAAAAGTTGTTAAAGAAAGTGCGCTTAAAGAAAACCAATCCAATTGAGTCTTTAACCAATTCTAATGGAATGATTTAAATGATATTATTTTAAAAATTAATGGTTTATTTAGAATTAAAACTAGTTCAATATCTAAAATAGAACTAGCTGAATAGTTCACATCTCAAATAATTAACTCTACCATATAAAATAGAGTTTGTGTTTGTCTTTTTAATGTCATTTGTTCTAAAATTATCAATTTCTTTTCTTTCAAAATAAGTTAAACTCCAATATATAGGTCATATTATCTTGCTTTTTCCCCCTACAAATCAAGTCCTTAATTTTTTTATTCTACTTTTCCAATTTAAATGTTTTATCCAATTAGTGCAGATTTATCACCTAAAAAAATGATTTGTAGCAAAAATTTACGATGATTTAAATTATACAAAATATAATTATACTTTATCTTTTAATGTCACATATCATAATTCTATCAAAATTTTTTTCCTCCAAAAATGAGAAGTACGTCAATAAATATAATCAGATCCATTTTTAGTTTAGTTATTTAATTTAAATGTTTTACTCAAATACTGTAAATTTATTATAAAAAAACATAATCAGTATTGAAAACTTACTAAAGATTAAACTTTACAAAACTTATTTATATTTATACTAACATAAACTGTAAAAATTAACCATCAATAATAAATAAACATATTAAAAATATTTATTTTTTCTATACGTCACATGAGATATATTTTAGTTTCTATTCGTTCTGATGACATTTTACTTAAATGAATGATAGATGGTAATAAGCATGTCCTTTGTCCAACTTCATGACTGTTAGGGGCTGACCATTCAATAAGTTGCAATTCCCCTTCACATTTTTGTAAGTTTGATAATTTTTGGTAGGTGAATCAAGAATTTTTGTTTAGTGGAGGTGGTAACACATAATTTAGTATTTATATAGGAATTGTTTTGACGCAAACTAATGAAAACTACTTGTAAAATGCTTATACATTTAAATAGCTTTTGGGATTATGTAGGCCCACCTGAAATATAAGTATGTCCCTGAACATATTAATGAATTTTTAAAGAAAGTATGTAAATCCAAAATTTTTAGGGGCATTTAGTTCATGGAATTAATTTTTGTTCTCAGAATCATATTTTTTTGAGAATTACAGGAATATGATTTCTAAGAATGTGATTTTTGAAAAAAGTATTAAAACTGTTTAGTATACTAAAAATATTTTTGAGAAAATTATGGATAATTCTTAGGAATATTTACTCGTCATGTTTGTTTTAAATTCAACATTCCTTAGAATTTTGAACTATTTTTAAAGACGTCCCTAATTTAAAAAAGATAAAGATATCAAATTTGTTCATATGTAGTGTGTATAATATGTGTAATCAGTGTAATGTGGGTGATGCATGTGTAATGTGTGTTCTGTAACCAATGTATGTGTGCAATGTGTGTAGCATGTGTGTGTATGTGTGTAATATGTGCAATTTATGTAAGTTTAATACAGGTAATGTGCATGGAATATGTGTAATGTGTTTGTAGTGTTGACCATGAATGTTTGACTCAGTGTTACCAAATATTTGTGTTCAAAAGAAGAAAATAATAAAAACATTAATCTTATTCTTACCAATGTGGTTATTTCTGTCTTTTTAGTGTGTTTGTAAAATTCTTCACGCTACCCATTGAAATGAAAATTAGAGAATTTATGGCATAATAAATTCCCAAAAATATGATATTTCTAAGAATTTTTTCTATTATGTGATTCAAGTATGAGAACTAAATATTCCTAATCTTGAATTCTCGAAAATTCCATAAAATTTCGTGAACAGACATCCCTTTAGTCTTTATGTTTCTTAGAATTTTTCATGTCAGCTAAATGGATAAGAGATATATAAACCAATCGTGTAACGTATTAGGGGAACAATGGGCCTATTAATATATAAGTATAGACCCAAGGCCTAATGATTTTTTGGTCAAACCTGAGTTCTACACATACGTATTGAAGGCTCAGTTCTAAAGATTCCAAGAGCTTAGCACAACACGATAACAAGAGGCGTTACATGACGGCCACAAAAGATGAAGAACTTCGCAATGACTTTTAGCTTTGAACTGAGCTCTCAATAGAGGTGTGAGGTCATAGTAACATGATGAAAAATTAAAATATTAAGAGAAGGAATAATTTTAGAAATGGTCTCTATTGTTCATATATAAAGTATCATTTTGGTCTATATTATTTTAAAAGTGATTCACTTTATCTTTATTATTCATAAAAATGTCAATTTAATCTTTATTGTTTTGAAATTAACTTATTTGGTCCTCAATGAGATTAAAAAATAACTCAAATGATTAAGACTATTTTCCCTAAAAGTAAGGTCCTGATTTCAAATTCCACGGGAGACAAAGAGTTCCGTTGGGAGGCGTCGAGTTAAAAAAAAAATTATTTGATCTTCAATATCTATAAAAGGTGTCAATTTCATCTCTATTAGTTAGTCATATGTTGGTCACATGACCACTTTTGAAGGTCAAAAGGAAAATCAAGTCTATACTTTATGCAAATATTAGAGGACAAATGATTCACTTTTGAAAAAATAGGGAGTTAAGTGAGATTTTTACGAATAATGAGGACCAAATGAATCACTTTTAAAATAATAGAGACTAAAATCATATATATATATATATATATATATTTTATAAACATACTATTTGTGTAATTTACCTTTTTAGAGAACAATAAGTTATTGATACACAAATGTAGATTGAACATCCAATTGCTTTAACTTTTGGGCCAAAGTTGAGTTCTAGCAAGTGAATTGAGGTCCGTCTCTATCAGGAGAGTGCCAAAGCTCACCATAAGAGGTTTCAAGTTCCCTTTCAATGCTTGCTTTATATTCTATTTGACCGACATAAATAACGTGTTTGGAATGAACTTATTTTAAGAGGTTGATCTTATTCGAATAAAGAGACATCTTATAAGATTTAAAACAATTATATTACATGCATCTTATAAAAAAAATAAAACAAATCATATTTTTTATGTGATAAGATATAAATAATCTATCTTTATGTATATCTATCTTTATCTTATTTTTATAATTATAGAAATAAGGTATTTTATAATAAGCATATTTTAAAACTCAAAACAAATAATAATTCTCTCTATATATATATATTAAAAAAATCTTATAATAAGTACATACCAAACAGGGCGAAAATTAATACAAGTAGTTAAAGAATGACTCTTGTACCTGATTTGAGAGACATAGCGCTGCCCCTTGAATTCATGCAATTAATAGTTTTGTCTGGCGTTGTCATAGCTTCTCGAGTAGTATCTCTATGAGGAATCTGGTGTTGTATTGTTGCTCCACTTTTTCGGCTACCTGTTATCACTAGCATATGAGGTGGTTGAAATACAACATTATTATTTATGAAGAAACACGCCCTCTCAATGGGGATGAAAAGTCCGTATACGAAAAAGTCTAAAATTTGCGGCCTGCAAGTGAAGTTAGTATGTTAACATTATAGTAGAAATGTCATGTTAAGGATAATTTCTAATTTGTGTGGAACTAGAAAAGAATTACCAAGTATCTGGAGTCGAAATACTAAATATATAGTTTAATAATGCAACCCCTCATAATTCTCTGTTTTCCAAAACAAAAGCATATGGTCTCTTTACCGTAAGAAGATGTATGCTATATTGGAGTTAACGGAATATTACCCCCTGTAGTTTAACATAAATGCACAATACCCCCTGAAGTCTCAAAACTATCTGATTATCCCTCTAACTTTTTAAACGTGTGCTCACTACCCTCGCAGTTTGTTTTCAGTTAGTTTTGACGGAAGTTGGAGTCTACGTGCGTGTGTTGTGCGTGTGTTTGTATTTTTCATTGCATAATATATACAGTAAATGGCATATTACCCCCCTGTAATCTGGAATAAGTGCGCAATACCCCTTGAAGTCTCAAAATTACCCCCTTGAGTTTTCAGGAAGTAAATGAGTTAAGCGTTTTTATAAAAAGTGTATGGGTTTAAATGGTCCAAAATATTTAGTTTATATATATATATATATATATATATATATATATATATATATATATATATTATACAATGAAAAATGCTACGACTCCAACTTCCGTCAAAACTAACCGAAAACAGATGGGGAGGAGTAGTGAGCACACGTTTAAAAAGTTCGAGGGGGTAATCAGGTAATTTTGAGACTTCAGGGGGTATTGTGCATTTATTAGTCTGGCTACAGAGAGGTAATATGCCATTTACTCATGTTATATTTTAAGAACTAGAAGAGAATTACAAGAGCATTTTAATAATACAGGAAATCTAATGCACTTTAACAAATAATAATAATAGAAAAGATTCAAATTATTTACCCTTTACCCAATTGATACTTTTTTGTGGTGCTATAGGCATATAGAGATGAGCCATTGAAAATTTAGCCAATATAAACTGAGATCTAGACTTGGTTTGTTTTATGATTTTTTTTTTTCATTTACTGATGTTTGGTCATTGAAAATGAAAATGTAACACACACCCCAAATCCCCCTCCCGACGACACGCATATAGTTATCTTACTTCGAGTAGGACGCTGTCCGTAGCTTTGCCGCAAAGCTTCGAGGAAAGAATCGTCTCTTTGATCCACCTTTACTGGAAACAAAAAAACAAAAAAACCATGAATCAAATGGCCATGCCTACAAACACCAACTTCTGACAAAAGTATTCAATTCTGTTGAACACAAAATGGAGGGAAAATAAAAGGCGTTACATTGATCAAAAAGACCACTTCTATAGGTGGGGGCAGAGCCAACTGACAATAGTTGAATCGCCTCTGCATCTCTAGTCGTAGATTTCTTAATGGACGCATCAAGATTCTGTGTGTCTATCAAAATGCCAGCAAGCTGCGGAGATCAAGTGTGAAATTTCTAGCTGCTATTTCATAAATCATAATTCATACTAAATTCGGATGGATCAAAGAGACTAATTAGCCCATTTGGGGGCTTTGCAAATTGGTGTTGTACCAGAAGTTTTCTCAAGATTGGTGTCTGAAGTAGGTCATAAGCATCCTCACAGTAATTGTCCGTTAGAACAGTGCACTCAGAGCCAACCTAGAAGGCAAAAAGCACCAAAAAGAAAAGAAAAAAAAAAACTTTTCTCATTTGTTTATTTTAATGTCAGATATAATTTTATCTATAAAAAAATGTACTCTACCCTGTACTTTGTAAAAATCGTAAGAATGCATTGATATTCTCTGTGATTTTAGAAGCATTGCAAATTGATTCTTATGGCTTTAAAATGTGGTGCATATTCCTCCTCTCATTTTATAATTACAGGGTCAACATGCAACGTTTTTTTTTTTTTTCAATTATGGGAATGTCAATGAGCTAGAAATCGTAAAAAATTTTACGTGACTTTTGCAAAGTATAGGTCATTTTACTCTTCTATCTATAATGCATTCCTAGATTTCACATAAAACTAAGCCAGAATAATTGACCTCGCCATTTGTTGTCAGAATATCTTGTCCAACTACAAGGATGCTTCTCCGTTTAGCCGTCAGCAGAGTTTCCAAGTCAACCTAACACCGGATTGTAATGGCAGATTCAGCAACCTTTCACAATGAATTAACTCAGAAAAATGATGAATTGAAGAATTCAATAAGATGAATGATTCCAATATCTGTTGACAACATTCTCGTATTTTTCATGAAAAATATGCATCTGTGCGAGACTAGCTTTTTCAGAACATGGAAACTCAACATTATTCAAGAAGAGGTAAAAAATAAAGGAGATCTCGAGCCTAATTATTCCATTGATATATGGGAATTCTGGATGAGGGACACGTTGAAGGGATATTATTAACATAATAAATAAATAAACTAATATTCTGTTTACAAGCTTAAGCTTTTAGATGAGGCAGTAACTCTAATATGATATCAGAGCCTGGAAGCCAAACGGCACAAGTTTGATCCTTACCGCTATCCGTTTAAAAAAATATTAAATTGTCTACGTGCAAGTTCTAAACAAATTACGCTGCACGTGAGGGGACGTATTAACATAATAAATAAATAAACCAATATCCTCTCTTCAAGTTTAAGCTTTTAGACGAAGTGGGAACTCTAATAAATATCTATCTAATCTTGCGTAAAGCCCGCGGTAACGGAACCTGGAAAAGTATACAGAGAGGACAGTTCTTACCTCGTCAGAAAAGAGCAAAGCAGTGGCATCAAGACCAACATGGTGAAAAAGCCAAGCAGCTTGCCTCTGCTTCCACATTTTCGCTCTGTTAATACTCATAACCGGCACTACGACGACACTGCCCCCATCTTCCACTTCTGCGTCTCTATTGGCCCTCATTCTATTCTCCAACAACCATGCATAGCATATTGCTGCCACCATTGAACTTGTACCTATACCAAACAAATTAAGATATTGTTACTAATTTGTTCGATAATCACCATTTCAGTACACAAATGAGAATATCACATCAAAGATTTGCAAGTTCTCTAAGAACAGATAGATTGAGCAAGACTGATATTATCGAAATTGCAGGAAAACTCAACTGTTTGAAGGTCCAGAGAGCACGATTTTGGCTTTCTTATCGCTCATTCCAGTAGAAATTTTCTCCATTTCGGCTCTTTGCTCCATTAAGAATCCGTTCAGGCCCTGACCCCTGGATTCTTCCTGTTTCGGTTGCCCATTCACATTAGCGTTGTTATGCACAATCCTGTTGCTGCGGCAAGTGGACGACGATATGGACCTCCTGTGAGCAGACTCTATCAGATTCCTTGGCGGCGACAAGACCTCGACGTCCTCGATGGAGAAAGTGGATTGAGAAATCGTTCTCTGGTGAGAGGACTCAATGAGATATTTTGGTGGCGAGAGCAAGTTAGTGTCCAGGGCAGATGGTGTATCTTTGGAAGTGGCTTTTTTAAAAGTTCGTTTGGAGGGTTGGTTATGGTTAGTTTGTGATTCTGTTTGGAACCTGGATTTGCTATGCGTTGATTGGCGAGCTGGGAGAATGGTGGCCGTCGGATGATCCGCGGTATTGCCATATGTGGCTCCACTTGAGATGGTAGGGCTGCTACTGGGAATGGGGTTACTGGGGGATTTGATGATATTGGAGATCCATTTCTGGACAGTTGATGCGGGAGATGCTTCGGCTGATGGAGGGTCGAATGTGGTCTCAGACTTGTTCCGGGCATGTTTCGCTGATTTTGACAGGATCTCTCCGCTAAAGCCTTCCACTGCTCTGTGTCTGTTCTTTGGAAGCAAATATTAGTAGATATAACTTCTTTTTTAAAGTTTTGTTCTTATCTAAGAATAATCAGATTAACTGGAAGCTTATTAAGGCTCTGGTTAAGTAAGATGTATAAGCTCTTGGTTTTAATTATTTTCTGTGTAGGACAAGCGTATACTTTTAACAAAACAAAAGCAATAAAATGGGAAAGGAAATTCATCCTTCCATTTGATATAAGGAGAGGTTAATTTGTTTGAGACACTTGGTAAACTATCTGGCTTTTATATTGGGAATGAAATTGTTTGCAATCAAAGTTCTGATTCTATGCCAAATTCAATTCTTATTTTGTCATAAAATTAACACTGTATAGGTTCCAGCCTTCTAAGGCCTGCCGATGTGGTCTTTTCAAAAACTTGTTTTGATTTGAATAACAAGTTCATAGATTTTCAAAGAAGTAAATTACTCCCGTGATCTATTATTATTTTTATAAACAAAATGACATGTTGGTTTTTTAGTTTTCTACTTAAATTTTTTAGTCCTTTAATTTTAATTCCATTGTCGTCGTTAGTCCATTTTCAGATTTCGGTCCAATTTTTGCTGTTATCTTGGCATGTCCTGTGCGTGCAATCTATTGAATACTGGCAAAAATTGGATGGAAACTCGAAAATGGACAAACGGCAACAACAGTGTTAAAATTAAAGGACTAAAGAGTTCAATTCGAAAGATCAAGGACCAGTGTATCATTGTACTAAAAAATAAAGGACTGTGAGAGTAATTTACCTTTTTCAAAGAGAGCAGAATGGCAAATAGAAAGGTCAGTTTGAAAATTTAAACTAAGGTCTTATTTAACAACGGTGTTTCAGCTAACAAAATCAATTCAGATTTATGTTGGCAACTTGTCGACAATTGCCTTGTCCAACAATTCAGTATTTCATGAGACACGCAAGTACATTGACACATGTTATCACATTATTCAAGAACACATCACAAGAAAGGAAGCAAAGATAGAGCATATAAAGTCTCAAGCCCAAATTGATGATATTCTCACAAAGCTGCTCAAGAGTGATGTGTTCACCCTACACCTAAGTGTTTTGCTTGGAGTTACCAAAATCAAATCAAGTTGAAGGAGATGTTAACAAATAAACTTGATTTATTGTGTCCTAGTTATATTTCCATTAGTCTATTTAGATATTTCGATTAGTTTAATTTACATAATTTTACATTCCTAGATGGTAAAGGATTACAGTATCAAATCCTAACAAGTAATTGATCTCTACGACTCCCTATTGGCAACTATATGTAAGGATTAATTGTTTTAGTTGTTGTAGCACAACTTAGAGGAAGTAATAAAGTTCTCTTAGCTTCTCTACATAGTTTTTCTATATACAAAAATCCTCTCCACAAAATTAGAGCCCCCATTTTCTAACAGTTCAAATGTTAGTTCCTCACATTCATCATAGTTTTGAAATGAAATTATTGTAGTTTTCCCTGCAGAATTTTGCACGGAAGTGACATCTCCTAGGCAAACGATCAACTATCTGTTTATGAGAGTCATACAAATGAGTTAACTGAGAAACTAAAAACTTGGCTGCAAGAGGATGAGGAATGCAAAACGTACCTTCTAGCCGACCTGGAAAGAGGATCCCTCCTATCCAGAGTCGCTACTTGTGTGGCTCGGGCTGTTGCAAACCTCGGGGATCCAACTCGGCTAGAAGGCGATTCATACCGAGGAGGAGATGCAGCAACCATACGCTTAGCTTCCTGAAGCCACTCCTGAGTTAATCTACTACTAACACTCCTTGTGCTGGAGTCAAAATCTTCTTCATTGTCTAGGCCATCCCCAGTACCAGTCAAGTTATACGCTTTCTTATCAACCTTAACTGTCCCAAAGAACATATCATTCATGAAATCAGTGAGGTCAGGAACATTTTCTTTTGCAGTTGATCGCTTACTCTCCGCTAGTTTCTTTTGCAGGCTTATAGATCCTTTGCTTTCGCTTGACAAGTTTCTGTTGAGTCTCCTCTCCATTGCTTCCCGCTTTATGGAACGGTCGTGGTCGTGGTCGTGGTCGTGGTCGTGGTCGTGGGAGGGGTGGGGGGTGCTCGATTGGACCAGCTCTTTGGCTAAGAAGAGCTAAGAATTAGCCAGTACTTGATATAGTTCTATAACATCGATAAAATCAATAATTCAGTTGCACAAAATCGGAACAGCATTTTTATATTTGGCCGGCAATAGGATTGTCTTTTCCTGTAGTATAAGTTTATGCAGTCGGCTTCTTTCGAGATAGCATTCGTCTGCAATTTAATTATACGTACCCCTGCAACAAAAATCTGCGGCAGCTTGCTCTGGAAAAAATCCGCAAAAAAAAAAAAAATAATAATAATAAATAAAATAAAATGAAAAATAAAAATAAAATAACTTGTGCTGGAAAACCTGAAATCCGATGATGTCCAATTGACCATTGTCAATAGACACAAAGATTAACCGACAGCAACCATTTTAAGTTTATGAGAAAAGGCTCGGCTTCTTTGCATGTCAAGAAGCCAGTAAGATATATATCACCTAAACTGTATAATACAAATTTCATCTCCTAACTGACACGTTATATGATTCATGCGGCAAGTATCACATGGAAATAAGAGTTTTTTTATTGAACTGAAAAAAAAGGGGGGTAAATTGCACTCTATCCCATGTGCTTTGCTATAAGCGAATGATACATCCTCATTGAGGTCTGCATTGAATCCCGACGGAGGAATACATCAATCAAAAATTAATGAATTTTTCTTTCTACCATATTATTTGGGTACGTTTGAATTGGCTTTTTAAGAGTTTGTTCTTATACCTTTTGAAAAAAAGTGATTTTGAGAGCGTGAAAGGCATACAGTCCCTCAAGTATATGCTTTATTCCAAACAGGTTCTCCAGCTTTTTATAATCTCTTGAGAGGTCCTTCCAATGCATTAACTTTGTTAAAAGACCAAAAATACCCTCAGATTGATAGTTATATCTTGCAATTGGCATACAACCTTTAAATTTGATACTTCACTGGATACCTTTTTGCCAATTTTCGTATTCTTTTGCCAACATTTTCACACAATTTTTTTCATCACTTAAAATTTAAAAAATTCAAAATCCAAAAATAAAAAATTAAACATTAAAAATTTTAAAAACTCTTTGCTTAAAAATTTAAGAATTAAAATTTAAAATTTAAAAATTAAAGAAATTAAAATCTTAATCTCATAATCTTTTAATTTTTTTATTTTTTATTTTGTAATTTTTTAATTTTTAAGTTTTACTTTTAATCTCATAATCTTTAAAATTTTTAATTTTTTTTTTAATTTTGAAATTTCTTAATTTTTTAAGTTTTTACTTTTTAAAATTAAAAATTAAAAAATTGAGAAATTTTATTACTTAATAATTTTAAATTTTAAAAATTTAAAATTTAAAATTATAAATTAAAAAAATTAAAAAGTAAAGCTTAAAATTTTAAAATTAAAAGATTATGAGATTGAGATTTAAGATGTTATAAATTTTTTGGTTAAAATTGCAATTTAAGAGCTGTTTATGATTTTATTTATTTAATTTTAATATTTTAAATATTTTTAGATTTAAAGTTTGTTAATTTTTAATTTTTTAATCTTTTAACCCTCTTAAAATCTTAATCTCATAATTTTTTTAGTTTTATTTTTTAATTTTATAATTTCTTAATTTTTAAGTTGTACTTTTTAATTTCTTTAATTTTAAATTTTAAATTTTTAAATTTTAAGCAATGAAAAAAATTAGTGTGAACATGTTGGCAAAAAATATGAAAACAGGCAAAAAGGTGTCCAGCAAAGTGTCAAATATAAAGGTTATATAGCAATTCCAAAATATGACTGATAATGTGGGGGTATTTTTGGTCTTTTAACAAAATCAATGCATTGGAAAGACTTCCCAAAAGATTATAAAAAGTTTGGAATACCTATTTAGGATAAAATATATACTTAAAGGACCTGTATGTCTTTCTCTCTTTTTGAGAAGTTGAAACTTTTTGCTTCAGGAAAAACTTGAAATCATTGATTTTTTTTTCCTAGAGTTTCAGCTCTTCTAGAAATTCAATCCAAATATTTTTATTTTGATTGGTAAGTGCTATCAATTTCATTCCACATAAAAACTTTACAAAACAAGCTTGACAAATAGTCAAGCCCCAGGTTGTACAAAGTTCTCTGTTCTCTAAGGTATCTCTATATTTATTGTTAATTACAAAAATAATTTTTATTTCCTCGATAATCTTCCAAAAAATCTGCTCATTTAGAGGTAAAATTTGTATTATGGATCCATCCATTTCATTCAAGCCAAAGCTTCGTTAGCAGCTCGTCCCAATCAATACTAAAACTTAAGGGTTTGACAGTTAACCACGCTCCTAGAGTTATTTTGGAATATCGAGGTTCATAGAGGATTTGCCATAATACTCAGGTTCATTGATAGTTGTCTTCCAATCTTTCAGCTTATCTGAACGTCGAGAACTGTTGCTAGACGATATCACCAATTAATACAAAGTTGTCCTTGTATTATCGGCTTAAGTTTGAACCTATGGAATCACGCAAAAGGTCAAAAATTTTATTGATGGATTGATCTATTATATTTAATTGAGAATTAAATATTCCATTATTTAATTATGAATTAAATGAAAGGAATTAATAGTTAATATGTTTGAATATTTAATTAAGAATTAAGTATTTAACATTAATTATTAAGAGGTCACGAATTTAATCATCTATTTTCTGCTAGCACAGAAAATGTGGCATGAATTAAATCTTGGGCTAAATGAGTTTAAAAAAATAATTAAATAGTGATTTAATTTCAAACTGGGCTAAAAACAGTTTAAGCTCAATTGGGTTGGAGAAAATGAGCCTAGGACTTGTGAAGGCCCAACTCCTTTTGTTCTATAAAAGGAGAGGTATTGTATGCATTTTTATTAGGCCATTAGTTTTTCTACACAGAAAAAAAAAATTCTTCCTTCCTTAAAAACCCTAGCCTCCATCAATATTTCCTGGCTGCGTACAAAGAAGAGAAAGATCAAGCTTTCGCAAGGCTACTCGTCAAGAACACACGTCATTATTTTAGGTATTTCTCGTGTTCTTCTTGGAAAATTTTAATTTTCAAGAGCCTGATTTTGGAAGAATTTTATGAAAGAATTTCGCCTAATTCCTTCAAATGTGTGTAGAAAAGTGTGTGTAAAGTGGGTGAGAGTTAGAGTTTAGTAGGTGTGAGAAAAGGGTGAAAGATTGTGTGTAAGTTTTGTGAAAAATTGGCCCTAAGATGCTAAAACTTGGGCTTTTATAGACAACTTTCGCATGTTGTCGGTCGATTTAGCCGATCGACTTACTGGACCTTTTCACTCGACAGGTTCAGTAGCTAGGCTCTTTGGACCTGCCGGTCAACCGTGCTGATCGACCAGTTCCTGGGGAAACTCGTCTGGTAAAAAATCTTTACTCTCTATTTGTGCCGATTGACCAAGCTAGTCGACCGGCTCTGCTCCTAGGTCGACCAGTAAGGTCTTCAAGTCTTGATTTCCCATTTCTTTGCCAGTCTTCATCCCAAGAATCGTACTTCTTCTATCTTCATCGATCTTCCTCATTCAAGCTCCGTTAGCACCTTATACTCACCTAAGACACAAAATTAAGCATTTAATATAACATTTGACCTTGAAACTCAACTATACACACTTAGCTTCGCTTATCCGTAAAAATGATAGAAATACTACATTAAAGCTATTTAATAAGCACAAAACCCTTCTAAGTATAGTAGTATAATACAAATACACACACAAAACTAACACGTCTGGTGACACAACTAAGCATATTTCACCGAAGTTCTTCTTTATACATGAACTTCAAATGATGGGTGATATTGAGGTCCGTTGGATTCGTCAAGTGAGTATCTAGCAAATCTATTCATCAAAGCATTACCAACTACAGCGTTCGAGAAATTAGTATACAAGATTGGCATGCATCTACTTCGAGATCTCTCTTGATTTGTCTTTATGAGGGGAGAATTATATACATTATACATTTTTTTCCTTAGCCTAGGTTTTGTTTCACTGGGTTTTTTTGGCAAGGTTTATAATGAGGTAGTTGTAAGCATATACAAGAATATGTACTCTTTCTTTTACTAAGATTTTTATCCCGTTGGCTTCTTTTTTTTTTTAATAAGGTTTTAATGAGACATATGCTTAATCGATGAATATCCAAGGGGGAATGTTAAGGAACACGTGGATATTCATGGTGCATTAGCTATTGACCAAAGTCCAAGCCCGAAGTCCAAGCCCGAGAAGACGAAAGCTTGCAAGGTTAAAAAGAAAGCTTTCTTAGAGGCCAAGTTATTATTATCCTATAAGTAAGGACTTGTGTTGTAATTCTACACACTTGAAAAATAATAGAATTACGTCATTCTCTGTTCTTTCTTTTCCTTATTTTTCCATTTCTTCTTAGTTTTAGTTTCATAATATAACAATACATTAGTTATTGAAGAGAATATTTGTGAACTGTGATGGTGAAGTTTAGACAAGCGCATTACCAAGCTATGAAGCCTCATTTGAATTGTTCATAATCTAATCACTGTGAGAAAATTCTCACCTTCCTTTCATGTCAAATTTGGTGAACTGAATTAGACGGGAAAGATTCAATAAGGAGTGCCATGCCAAAAGATAAGGAAGAATTTCTTTTTTTAGTTAATATCCAATATTTATTTTTTATTTATTAATTATTATTTATGAAAGGGTAAAATATAATTTACCTCCTGTGCTTTGTAAAAGTCACATGAAACCCTCTACATTTTCAAAACTCGCTAATAAACTCTTGTGATTTAAAAAAAATGTTGCACATTGGGTCCAGCCATTAGTTTTTCTATTAAAGTTAACGAATTCTTAAATAAGAGGGGGAATTTTGCACTATTTTTAAAATTGGAGGGGGAATTTGCATCAATTTTACAATTAGAGGAGTGAATTTGTACTAATTTACTTGAATTTTTTCATTATTAACAAGTCAAAATATATTTTAAGTGTGTTTTTATACACTCCATTAACTTTAGCGGAACAACTAATGGTAGGGACTAATGTGTAATATTTTTCAAATTATAAGGGTTTATCAACAAGTTTTAAAAATACAAGGAAATTTTATACGACTTTCACAAAACACAAGGTAAAATGCATTTTACTCTTTATAAAATTACTTTATCTCAATGATGTTTTTTGATATTATAGTTTAATTTTAGTATTCTAAAAAAAAAAAAAAGTCCAACGAGATTGAACGCAAGATTCAAAAAGTCGTTGCACAAATTAATTGTAACGGTGTTTAATTTTCTGAAACACTTTTTGGTGCTGCAACAAATGGAGATTGTGCTAGAGTAGTGGTGCAACACATAGTCAAGGTGGAACGTTGTTGTGTGGTGTGTACAAAAGGGATCAATTGTTTTTGTTGAGGATGCAAGATATGAGATTTCAAAAGTGCTGGACTGAAGCATGCAAAGGGATTTTACACTTTTTCCCCTTTTCGGCGTGTTGAAGTTTATTCTTCCATTTATGGGGTTTGACTCGACTACTTTAATTCTATAACATATACTTTAGTATAAGAATCCTGTTACCATGTCCATTTAGTTTAAATATTATAATGCCATTAGTGCAGCCTTGACAGAATAAAATCCCTTGTCATGACTGTAAAGTGAAAATAAGTCTCATAGTAGAATCTTTATAAATCTAAAAGTAAATATACGTTTTAAAAAATCTAAAAGTGAATGGCCAATATCTTGCATTATACAATAGGTGGGTAACCATTTTTCCTACTGAATATATTCACTTATGGACCCTCAAATTTGTGATTCATCTTGACATACAAGGAAACTGTTTTCTCTATCACTTTTTACATATGCACACTTAATTGACAAGCATGTAAAAAGAAGAGAAAATAAAAGAAGTTTGTCATTGATAGGCATCAAATGTGTGATGAAAATGAGTAGTGCTAAACATCACTGTTTATTTTTTATCACCTAAATATCACATGCATCTTATGGCTATGATTTGCTTGCATGTTAACTCTTCTATTTCTCTCTCTTCTTTTAACATGTTAGCTAGATATACACATAAAATATGATATGCAGATGGAAAAAACAGTGTGATTAATTACAGGATTCCTCTATAAATATTGGGTAATATCTAACCATACTTGGTACAAGAAGCTGTTAATTGAAAGTAAAGACTAGACTCATTTCAAATAAATTCTTCTTAATGAGTATAAGAGGGCTTCCAACGACATTTTGGTGATTGTTCTAGTAGTCGATGACAATGTAAACACCCTAAATAATTCTTTACCTACCTAACTAATGTGGAACAAGTTCTAAATATTTCTTAGAAGTTATTACGTAGCAATCTATCAGGAATTTATTTATTGTTAGTTATCATGTCACTATATACATATATATATATATGTATGTATATATTTATATATATATATATATATGTATATGTATAGTTGTAGGCACGTATACATAATAGTACAAGCTACTGCATATGCTGTAGAGCAGTCTCTTCTGCTTCTTTTTCGCCTAGTCTCCCAAATAAATGATTGTTTTGCCTCAGCCTGCAATAATTGGCAACCCAAAAAAAAGCACAAAAAAGAGTGATGAATTACAGATAAATATAGTGATTTGATGCAGCAAAATCTATAGATATTAATGGAAAAGACAGGAAAAAGATAGTTTAGAGTTGCGTCTAATTAGAAGTGCATGAGAATATGGAGCAAAGAGAAAAATAGGACAAGAATGAAAAGAAAAAAGAAAGAAAAATGGGGACGAATCCTATGACATTATTATTAGATGCAGTGCCATAGTTGTCTTTTTCTTTTCTCTCAGTGTACATCCCATCAATTACTTTTGTCTTTTGCCTTCTTCATTCCTCTTCATCCACTGACTACTCTTTGCCTCATCACTCCTCTCTCAAATTAGGGTTTCCCCATTGGGGTATTCATCTCTCCTCCATATAATTGTAGACCTGGGAAGTTTACTTCTTTTGTAGTCCACAGCTTGCAAAGAGAGAAGAGTAGTTACCTGAAAAGCTTCCATATAAGGAAAAGGGACAACCCTTTTTTTTCCTTCTGGCCAAAGAAAGATCAAACAGGTACTATATATCACACATACATATATTGCTTCTGATTATAATTTTCCTAATGATAAGGTTTATGTTGCCCGTGAATTTAAGGTAAAGATAGATGTGCATATATTTGTTTACGTTTTCAGCCACATCTTTTTTATTCTAGGGTTTTGTTTCTTTCGTTACTTGCATAGGTTTAAAGGAAAAGAAAAACAAATATTCGTGCTAATTAATTAATCAAACCTAGAATAATTGTGTGTCAGATCTCGTGTAAAAAGTTTGAGGAGAAAATCAATACTTAATTGCTGGAGTAACCGAAAGGCTACAAATTAAGCTGCCTCAGCATGTGGGAAACAATTAGCTTCAAATCGAACGAAAAAGAATAAGAAAAGAAGTAGGTGCAAGAGAGAGAGAGTTCAGAAACTAACAAGAAAGAACATGCAGAGAGTTCAATGGATACTTTCAGGTTGGAGTATGGAATTGTGAGAAGGGGGAAAAGAGCCTCACAAATGAAAATAAAAAAAGGGTTGTGTACACATGAGAAAGTCTAATTAAGTGCACTGGTTTTACTTACGTGATACTAACATACCAGACAGAAGCAGGTAAAAAAGTTGAACAAGTTTTAGAGAAATTGCGTCTGCCAGTGAAATAGTCAGAGATGATTGCATCAATCTGTAATAGTGTAAAAAAAAAAAAAAGAATCAAATAAAGGAAACAATAGTATCAGATAAAAAGAAATGTTAAAATGTGTTAATACACTTGATATTCTCATCTACTATGCAGAGAGAAAAATGGCTTCATCCAGCTCATACAGCTCTCCTTGCGCTGCCTGCAAGTTCCTGAGGAGAAAATGCGTGCCTGGTTGTATTTTTGAACCATACTTTCCACCAGAGGAGCCTCAAAAATTTGCCAATGTTCACAAAATCTTTGGTGCAAGCAATGTGGCTAAGCTTTTGAATGAGCTCCTCCCTCATCAAAGAGAGGATGCAGTGAGCTCTCTTGCTTATGAGGCTGAGGCAAGAGTGAGGGATCCAGTTTACGGCTGTGTTGCTGCAATATCCTTCCTCCAAAGGCAGGTGGAGAGGCTTCAGAAGGAGCTTGACGCTGCAAATGCCGACCTGATGCGCTACGCTTGCAGTGAGCTGACAACAACGCCAGCGCCTGCATCTCAAGTAGTCACTTCAGCTCATCCTATCGCGCCTCGCTATAGGCAAGTTGAGCTCAATAGAAGGATGGGAAATGAAGACGGTAGTTTTTATCAAACTCCGAATTTCCCATCTCCTTATCCTCTTCCGTGGTATAACACTTCCTCTGGAGATTATGGAGGGGGTGAAGCAAATTTTTGACAGAGGGAGATGATCAACATGATCTTGAGTTTGAATCCTCTCTTGGAACTCTTTCAAACTTCATATATATGGCAATTGCCATACCTTTCCATGTATTATTAATGGTGTGTCTAGCTAACCTCACAATAACCCTTTCGGCTAGCCCAAAAGTCAACTACTCCTTATAATAAACATTATTAAACTATTTAATAATTAAGGTGGTATTGTAGTACCGCTTATTAATATATTTATCTATGTTGAGGCCAAAGATTTTAGGTGTTGCATGCGGAGTCAGTGGCTGCAGCTATAGATATTGTTATGTTATCACTGCAGCTCTAGAGAATGTCCATGTGAAGTGTTCTATTTTTGGGGTTTCTTCATGCCCATAAAATAAAGTCAGTGTACTAAGTTAATTGTAAAGAAGGTTCCTCTAGCTTGAGTCTATGGATTACTCCTCTGTTAATCATTATAATTCTTAGTTTTTTTTTTTTTATGTTTTTTATTCTGCTTTGCTGTAATGGACCACCTCTAGTTCCCAAAGCAAAGTTGCTGATGAGTGCATTTCCTAGCATTAGGCTCCTAGACATCACAAATAACTAAGCTAAATATAATTTACAATGAACCAGCAAAGCTGTTAATAAATTAAACATGATTTTCTTTAGTGTTTTTGACACACTACATACACGCTTTGCCACAATAGACAAGCTGATGACAAAGGATAGCACTAAGGAAACTCAAAGGCAAAAGTCTTCTTCTGAAACTAGTGCAACAGCAAAAGAAAAGGGTAGTAGGCAAATAATTTCTTTCTTAGGGAACTATCTATCATTTTTGTAGTTGAAATATCTAAAACAGTGATCATCTCCTGTTTATAGCCTCTTTGAATTAATCGAGGGATTTTCCTGTATGGATTTCTACACCATTCAACAAGGAAATGAGAAAGATTTAATGATTATAAATTATTAATACATACGATTATGATGAAAAAATGAATATTTTGATACAATTGAATTTCATAATGATATAGGAAAGGATCCTTGACCATCTCTTATTATATAGCTAAGAACGAGATGAAAAATCTAGGTCATCGTCCAAAATGATTAGGGTTAGGGTTTTTTTGTAGAATGCAGCTAGCTTTAACCTTAATATGTGTTCCACTCATAGATGTACAAGGGTCTTAACATTGGAAAATTATTTTATGCAACCGCTAGCCCTCTTGCATATGTAAATTGTATTAATTATATAATGTTATGAGATCAAATAGTATAAATTGTCCAAATAATATCTTTATATCAGGTAAATATATAATTTCTTTGAATAGTTCTCGTAACGTCAAATTAGTACTACTGTACATTGACTATACCTCAAAATCCATCGCACCATATCATCTGCTGCTGCAACCCTTATTGTCCTCCTCCTGACCTCCAATACTAGGACCATGACCCAACTCATGTAAATGTCGACCTACACGTTATATGCACAGAAACAAAGAGCGAGTATATAAATTGAAATTTTTTTCTTTAAAAGAAAATTTTAATGCTTAGAGGTTCTAATGAAAATTCATTCATTCTTTTTTTTTTTTTTTTTTTGGGCCCCCAACCACACGGATTGATTCGTGTGTTTCAGTGGTATGCTGTATACCAGCAGTACAAAGGCGTCTATCAAGAAAGAGGGCCCTCTGACTCTATTGTCTCATTTCTCTCCTTAGGAAAATTCTTGTCACACCTCTCCTTTTCTGTCTATACATGAGTGGGTCTGTTTCTCTCCGCACTTCCATCAAGTCTTTCTTCTCCGAATTTCATTGCCTTCTCGAGATCACCAAAAAATCAACCATCAATCTTTCCTTCGCATGTTTTGGATTTCTAATGAGTGAAGCAGGAAGGCAGAAGACTGAAAATCTCTGATCTACTAAAAAATTCTGGAACACGTATATGATATGTTTCTATGGTGTCAGAGTTGGGCTTTTCGTTCAATTCTTATACTGCACATATGTTAATATGTGACCCTTCAAGCTCATTCATTGTACACATCCATTCACATAGTGACCAATCTCTACAAGCAGCTAAGCTACATTTATTTAAATGGTGCAGCACTATTTTGGGTCACACGTGAAAAGTGTTATAATATATAAAAAAAGTTTTACATGAAAAAATCATAAGATTCAAAATCACCATATAAGTTTCTGAATCACTTCTCATTTTGACCAATTAATTTTTATAATAGAACCAGAATTTTTCACATGAATGATTTAAGACAAGTCATCAAAATGTCGAATTGGAAGATTGGTTTTCGCTTTTGCACTTTACTATTGATTTTCTGGATAGTTGGATTTGCGTACTGTTGGATGCAGAAACCAAACTCAAGGCGGGGGAGTTGCTTCTTTTCTAAACTTCTGTGGGGTTAAAGTGAACAAAAAACACAGCAGTTGCATTTTCCTGAATCTATCAACACATCAATCTTTCTGCAAGTCAGGTAAAAGAAGCAAGGCGCAAGCCAGCAGAGGTTATAATTATGACAGACATCAGAAAGAGGACATCTAGTGGTGCTGTTCATGCCCCCACCACAAATTCTCATGTTCCCCTTTGCATTTTGGATAAATCTAAAGAAGTGACTGAGGGTTTGTTTCTTTAGGTTGGATGTTTCTGAATTCCAATCTTTCTCTCTCTCTCTCAGATTTTTTCTTTTAAATAACACAATTTAAATAATTAATTTCAAAAATAACCTTATTTTTTACTGAATTTCAAAACTAGCACTTTCACCTTTTCAATAAACAAATCGAGTATTCAAAAAACGAAATCGTACAAAATACACAATGTATCGTAACGGACGATATTTCGACTTTTGAATAGTCAAAATCGGCTATTCAAAAGCCGAAAAATCTGATGCAGAGGCACAATTTTTGATTTCGGCTATTCAAAAGCCGAAAATTCTGATGCAAAGGCACAATTTTTGATTTGTCTTGATTTTCGAGCTTTCGGTCATTGAATAGCCGCCGATTTCGGCTATTCAATAACCGAAATTAACTTTTCAAAACCAGGAATCTGCTAGGGGAATATGTGCTGGACGATTTTTTGGCTATTCAATAGCCGATTTCGGCTATTCAAAAGCCAAAAAATGGTGGAATTTATTTTGCACGTTTTTGGTTTTTGAATACCTGTTTTCGTTTATTGAATAACCGAAAGTGCTATTTTTGAAATCCAGCTAAAAACAAGGCTATTTTTGAAATTAGTTATTTAAATTGTGATATTTGTAAAAAAAATCCCTCTCTCTCCCCTCTCTCCCTCTTACCACATTGCTTATTGTACTTTTTTCGGAGGTGGAAAATTATTATTTATGATTTGTCTAATTATTCCCTTTGTATATTATCATTTTTTATTTTTAAAAGGTGGCACAATTATTTTTTTTTTGTTATTATTAGAAATCTATTAATTGAAAATAAGAATATTTTTGTAAAAATATAGAGTACATTTGCAAGTGTTGACACTCATAGATGTTAATTGAAAAGGTGCCTATAATGACGAATAAGTTTTGGACAGAAAACATTAAAAGCGGCCTTTTGCAAAGTACTAGGAGAATATAATAATTAAGTTTTAAAATACAAGAGGTTGTTAGTTAATTAAACAAGTAGGTAAGGCTTTTAATGTCATTTTGCTGTAAACTTTTAACACCAATTAAGGGATTGCAGACTATAAAGAGTGTACATAAAACTTTTATTCATTACACTGAGTTATTGTGAAACTTTTGACATTATAAAGAGTTTATTTGCATTTATAGTAGACCACTAAAAGGTTTGATATATTTTATCCAAAATAATACAAGAGGATCCAATTCTAGATATATAAATTAGTACATACAATTGCAGAGCTGACACTTAAGGCGTGATTCAATAGGGTTATTCTACTTGAGATTGCTTCCCGAACTTGTCAAATGTGTTACATCTCTGTTTGGCAGAGATGTGATATTTCGGCTGTTGAAATGATATTTCAGTTGTTGAAATGTAAAATTTTTAGTAGTAAAGTTTTAGTTAAAAGTGCAGTTAAATAAAAGTTATTGACTGTTTAAGTTAGTATTTAAGAGTTGAGCTTTTAATTATTTTGAGGATAATATTAGAATTTTAAAATTATAAAATGGTATTTTTGAGAAAAGAAGAGAGAAAAATAATTTCTCATATGATGTAAAATAGCTTCACAAAAAAAATTTTCCCCAAAAGCTCTAATTTGGAGTTTCTGATTTTCATCTTTTTTCAGCTTTGGTTTTTTATCAAAAAATATTTTAAAAAATATGCCAAATATGTTAGTTTCAGCTTTTAAACTCAAATAAAATAGTTTTAAGTGTCTAAAAGTTGTGTGAACTCTAATTCTTTATTTTTAATGACATGGGAGCTGTCTAATTTTATCCTAGAACCTTTATGAAATCAATCCGTGCTGGCGATAGAATTGGAACACATTTTCTTGAAATGTCATGTTAAATTTTGAAAATTTTGGTGGTTATATCATAGAAGCTCATAAAATTTCATAGTTCATAAAATCTCAATCTTGGTATGAAAATTTTTGTGACATTGGGCCGTTTGGATTGGCTTTTTTCAAAAGCGTTTTTTCTAACAACTTTTGAAAAACAACTTTTTTTTAGAAGCTCAAATTTTTGGCTACTAAAAAAAGCTGTATTTGAGCTTTTTTCAAAGTTTCAGCTTTTTTTAAAGCCAAATTAAATAATTATTGCAAATTTAATATAACTTTTTTTAAAAAAAATGTATTTTTAAAAAAAAAAAGCCAATCCAAACAGACCCATAGAATAGTAGAGAATAGACACCATATTGTAATTTGAAACAGTTTTTCTAATTGCGATTGCTCTTCAAACTTCTTGATGGTCAGTTCTTGCTCTTGAACGACAATTATGTACATCATATTATTTTAACTATTCAAAAAATTTAAATTAAAAAAAATGAGTAATGGAAAAAAAAAACAACATTTCCAAATTTATATTACTTTTTTAAAATTTTAAATTATGGAACACCTAACATGATATTTTTTTTTCCTTTAATATCACCACAAGAGAGCACTTGATAAGAGAATATCCGAATTCTTTTTGCTATCTTGTAGTATGTCGTAACCTCCCTTCGAAGTCCTAGATTTCCTATGCTAAGGGCTCGTTTGGATTAACTTTTTTTAAAAATATTTTTTTTAATAACTTTTAAAAAATAATTTTTTTAAAAGCTGAAAATTCGGGCTTTTAAAAAAGATGTATTTGAGTTCTTTTTTTTCAAAGTTTCAGCTTTTTTAAAATCAAATCAAGTAGTTATTACAAAAATAATATAACTTTTTCAGGAAAAAAAAAAACAATCCAAACAGACCCTAAATAGATTTTGAAATGATAGTTCGTGAGGTGGGAGAACTTAGAATGCAATTCTTTCATTCAACTAAGAAAAAGATATATAAAATTAAAAACATATAGTACAAAAGAAGTAAATAATAAGCGGCCGTAAAATCGCCGCTGGGAAAGGCATCATTTTTTTAAACCGCCGCCTATGTATAATTCCAAAAAAAAATCATGTCATATTTCATTCACAATTCAAACCTTCAACCTTTGTTATCATGGCACTCTCTAATCACACTATTCACCAATCAAACTAAAAATATATTCATTAATTATCTCGTACAAATATATATATATATATATATATATATATTACCAAAATCCCTACATATATAATAAAACCACCGCCTATTTCTAGTTATTTTGTAATGAAATCACTGTCTTTTTTATTTTGTAGTGATAAAACTAAAATTTGGATGGCATAATATGGCATCAACTTCTTTAATACAGGGGGGATAAAATGAAATTAACCATTCTTCTTTAAGGTCGACCCCAAGTCCTGCAGCCTATTTCAATCATGGATGTGGACCATCAAATGATTGTAATGTTCAGGTGCGACTAATTCGAGAAGAGGATTGCATCCACCAGTTCCGGATGCCTTTAACTTGCTCATGATCTCTTTAAACGTGTATTTCTAAATAGAGAACATTATAAAGGTTGCGATTACTTTTCTTTTTCTTTTTTTTTTTTGTTGACAATTAAGATTGGTCATCAAAGAAATTAATGACAAGGCTTTCGATCAATGAATTCTGTTACAAATCCTCACAACTTCATTTAAGTGACAGATTTTTCATCATCTTTTTGTTGTGATAGAATTTAGTGTATCTATTTATAAAGTTATGATATTCTAAATAAAATTAATGATCGAGAACTACTAACAAAGTTATATTGAAATGATGTCGGCAGTTTACAATTATTGAATTTTATTTGTAACGTCATCATATTAAGTAAAAACTTTCACACTAGCGCGGGACTTAGTAACTTTCAAAAAGAAAGGAGGAAAATCTAAGCTCGAAAGATGGCACCAAATCTGATCAACTAAAGGTACCTAAATGATTTGTAGAACTCCAACTTTCAGCAGTATCACATGCACGGGCCGATGCTAAAGAAAGTTCTTTTTATAGAAAAGTTGGCATGCCAACTTATATTTCTTTTTTAACGCCCAAAAAAAAAAACTTATATTTCTTTTGAATGATTGCTAATGATTACGATTATAATCCCCATGATACTTCTGAAGATTAAAAAGAGTACAAGATTTTCCGCCGAAGGAGTACTGCACTTTATTCACCTTAGATTTAATGGTTTGATTTGATGCCATATTATTTTGCAAAGATATCGAGCACATGAATTGAGCTATAATGGAATCAAGCTGAACTAAAACTTTAATAATCGAATATCTAAATTTGTAAAATTGACTAATTAATATCGAATTGAACCACTTTAATTAATTGAAAATTTTTAGTTTGGAAGATGGTGTTTGGGAGTGCCCAAAAATTGCTCAAACCTGCTTATAAGCAAAAAATAAAATTTATTTGTTTGACAAATTGTGCCTATAAGAAAACAAAGTTTGGAATTGGGGTCTAATTTTTTTAGGGTCCAAGATAACCTAATTGAGCTTGGATGGTATTTTATTGGACTTGGCCACCACATTTATTATGGACTATAGATTATGTGTTAGGTTTAGACTTGAATTGTGGGCTTAGTCCATGTCTTACAAGACATGTGTTAAAAAGTTACCACAAGAGAATTCAAATGATCCAAATAACTGCAACAAATTCAAGTCATTCAAGTAATAACAATAATAATAATAATAATAACAATAACAATAATAAGAAGAAGAAGGAGGAAAAGATAAAACTTCAATATAAAATGTTAATCAAACCAATCAGTGTATAGATTAATCAAACACCAGAAAAGGGAAAGCGGCCCCACTTTGAGAGAGGAGAATGGATCATTTTAAATTATAACGAGGAACTCGACTTGGTTCTAGTTCATTTTCCAAGATCATGTAACGTATTTTGTTCACATTAAAAACTATGTGGTAGCGGATTAGGTACTTGAACATTCCAAGTTACCTTTTTGACCTTGTTTAGTTTATAAGTTTGGGGATAGATACCATACACCTTAAATATTGTACTCCCACTTAACATTTTGCACATCACTGTAGCATTTTTATAACTTTGTTATTATAAATTTATAATTTTTATATTATATATTCACAACTTTTAATTGTTTACGAATCGCATATTATATGTTTATAATTTTAAAACTTTATATTCAAAACTTTTAATTGCTCATAATTTACTTATCCATTACTTTAATATTATATGTTCAAAAGCTTTATATCATATATTCACAGCAATAAATTATATATTTATGACTCTTTAAAATATGCTCATAATCTGTGAACAATATATTCACAACTAGTGGGCAATCCATGAACGATTTCAGAACTTGCAATTGGGCACGTTAACGGTGTCCGATCGACGATCCAATTATTCTGCTGTGTTTATCAGTGTTAGGAGAGTGATGATTGGATTGTGAAATTTGTTGGACGGTGTACAATGCACCTCTGAGTGTACTATACTTTGAGTGTATAGTATAATTTGCATATAAATTTACTGTATATGAGCTATAAACTTAAAATTTTGAGAATAATTTTCAGAAAAAACTATTAAACTAACAAGTGTGGTTTTTCGTTTGACAGGAGCCACAGTACAGTTGATTCATCTTTCATGAGCCAGATCTTTTATTTAGCTTTTCTTTTTCCTTTTCACCATGATAAGCCAGATTCAGAATAAATCTGAACATAAAAATTAAAAGATGTCAAACGAAGGAAAAAGAAATTCAATATTATATGATGATATATAATACTATTAAGGAAGACTCTTGTTGTCCCAAGCTTCTACTACAACTGTACATGGTAAGGGCTAATCTGTTTAGTTAATCCTTTTTGTACTTCCTAGTTTCATGGCTTGTATCTCTTTACGATATGTTCATCGCTCTTGTAACTCATGTATTAAGTGTAACTACATGAATGAATATATTGAACTTTCAATCTCACTCCAAATACATCTATAGAATATATTGAACTTTTAATCTCACTCAAAATACATCTACAGACTACAAATACAATATATTACCCCCATGCCAGTATATACCCAGTAAAATAGAGCTAAGTCGTTGAAAAGACCATGACAGCAACAATATTTATATGTGATAACAGCAAAACTACAAGACGAAAAACCAAGCAGCAATGCATCAGTTCTCAAATACCCAAAAAATTCGAACTTCAGACCCTTGTCACGATCTGTCTTTGTAGCATAAAGAACAAGCTTTCAGGCATTGAATAGATGCAGGCTCATATTGTGCCTCATGGGAATTAAGATAGATGAACATGCAGCCCTCAGTGTATTGAAAAAAGTAAAGCCATTGCAACGGGAACAGAAAATGGATAATTTTCTCCCCATGATTGGAAAACCTAATCATGTTATTCTGCACGAAGCAAAGCAAGGACAGTTTGAATCAGTGGAAGTTCAAAACACTAAAGCAGAGTCTTAACCAATTAATGAGGGTAAACCAGAACAATCTGCAGGGAGAACACAGGCAGGATGGCAAAGAGCATCAAATTTCTAACATCCCCCCCCCCCCCAAATAACTTGCTTGGCAACTTTTGGTAATTCTGCAGCATGCCAGCACCTATATTTCCAAATTCGAAGAAAGAGATTTCTGCAAAATGTAATTATGGAAGCATGAATGACCAAAAAAATCCATTCCACGACCAAGCAAATGCAAAGAATCTGGAGATAGCGCACCAGAGTGCCTCCACAGGATATCAAGCAAGCAGATGGGTGCAGTGTAGTTTCTAGCTACAATTATGACTGTAATAAATAAATGGTTTCAGGAAGATAAAGATTTAGCACCACTAAGGGAAACAAGACATGCACAACTCTTAATACCAACAATCAACACACTAAACCAAATGAAACCAAACCAAGCGCTATCTGACTAGAGTCACTTCTAATACATGCAAGGTCTCGTCTAAATGTCTCCATACAACTCACCTTAGGTCTATCCTTACCCTTCTCATGGTTTGCTGCCTCCATATGTTCACCCCTTCTAATAGGTGCCTCCACGGGTCGCCTCAACAATTAGGCAACTAAAGAGAAAAGCGAAAGAACAAAGAAAAAGAAAAGAACAATTAGCACCAATGTCTGCATCCTGCTCGTTTGCATCTTCAGTGTCATGGGTAATCCTTCTACAATCAGTATTCAAAATCAAGTTTTGCAATTCCACTAGCACAGCACGCATAAGGTCAACCTAAGGGCACATGCCTCTGCCACTTTTGCTGGATTGACATAAGCAAAAGGGTTCTGCAACTTTTTCGAATTCTTTCCCCTCAGCATCTCTAAGATAGGCCAAGGGCCTCCTTTTTAATGTTCTCTGAGCAAAGCAGCACGCAGATTCATTCTAATTCAACCTCCATTTCTGTTACTTCTTGATAGATCCCTTTTTCCTTTGTTCCATTTCTGTTACTTCTAATAGGTCTTCTTTCCCTTTATTCCCCCCACTGCCTTTTGGTTACTTGTTCCTTTGCTTGAGCCAGAATCATGCATTTCTTGCAATTATTCCACTGCTCTGTAAACGATATGTTGTTCTTGCCACTCCTTTAGAAGTACATGAGTTTCTAGTTTTGAAAATTCTCCAGCATATCACGGCTATGAAGCTCATCCATTTACGCTCTTGTTTTGTTTTTGCAGTTTCACTGAGCATTTACTACTACGAGAGAGGGAAAAAAGGTGTTAATTTACTCTCCATCATCTATAACAGGTATAAGCTATTAGACTTGCGCACTTCAAAGACAACTTAATAGATGATGCACCAAGTCTTCAGGTCGATCAACAACAAAAAATTAACTTTAACAGGAACTATATCATGCAAAACACTTGGATGTAAAATACATCAACTTTTCTTGGATGTGCAGTGACAAAACACCTCTCGTTATCTTTTTTTCTGTGTCTCTGTTAGATAGAATGCAACTTTCTTATGGACAACCTTAACTTAACATTAGATTTTTAACAACATGAGAGAAGATATTTTAGGCATTTCTAGAGGTCAATCAGAGACAACTTTTTGCTGTACTAGTCAGATATGCCATCTGCAAAGGAACATAATTTTGCCCTTATTTTGAAGAGCTCATGTTCTAAGAACTTGCATAACTCTTTTATTTAACGTAAAAGGAGTTCAGAAGAAAATGTCTTATGGCTCCTCTGATTGTTTAGTTGGAATGTTTAGCTAGATATCATAATGTACATAATTAAATTTGACAGGCTTCTATAAAGCCCCCAGTGGAGCATCCAACAACAAAGTCTTACGTCAGTTAAAATTAGAAATGCTTTAGGAACAAAAGAGCCATATACATTTTTGATACTTTATGAATAAGATTAGTATTTTAACTGTGTTATCAAATAGAATGATTTTATCCAAAATCCTCAAGAACAGGAAGAAAGGAGCCAAGACTTTCTGCATGAACATGTTATTAAGAAATGATATTTCCTATATGCTATATATCTGCAAGGATATGCCAACTGCCAAGCCCAAGAAAAAGAAAAAGAAAAATGTTAACAGTAAGGTACAAGTCAAAAGACTAAAAGAAGAAATGAAGAATCCTCCTGTAAGAATAAAAATTTTATACCAATATGAACAAATAACATATATAATAAAGATATGTCACTGATATAGTTATTCTGTTAGAAATCCACTAGCAGCACTAGACATTCAAATAAAAGCTGCTAAGTTTCATCATTAAACATCTTGCCAAGTAGTCACCTTGAACAATAATTTTCAAGATCCAACTGTTCAAATCTTTGATTACTTCACACAACGAGATCCTTCTTCAGTATCTCCATCCAAACACAGTGAGATTCCCAGTATCTGAGAGCCTTGCATAAGATGCATGTTGAGTATGAGGCTGTAAGCAGCAGCCCACAAGACACCAGCATGGATGGGAATGGGAATGATGTTGGCTTCATTAGTGCTACTTAGAGGTACAATGGAAGTTTTTGCTAGGATACAGCTATTTTTAATACGGTTCTGCACATTTATAGAATTTGTCTGTGCTTGAATTAGGGTGGATAAATTTTGGCACCATATGACCCAAACATCTTGAGAAACTATACTTCTGCACAGGCATGCTTCGGATAGAAGTGCTAGATTGCAGCATGTATTGCCTTTTCTGTCGGACTAATGAAAACCTAAAAGGACTGGAATCTGTCAGAGAAAATCCACATATGACATGCAGCAAACAAGAAGCAAAATTTCAAATTATTCAGATTCAAATTTAGAATGACTATTTGTTCAAGGACTCACAATAAAACAAGACCAAATTGAACATTAACACTCTCAAGTAACCCAGTGATTGTAGAAAGGAGGTGGAAAAGAAGGGAACCAAACAATCTTGCTCATTCTGAGCTCTACCGAGTTTTCCAGAGTTTGTTTCAAAACATTTACTGAACCACACTTCTGGAAATTTGATGACATAATTAAGTGACTAGTGGATCATACAACTTCATCAATATCCACTGGTATATGAAAGGAAGGGCAGGAGAAAAGAGCTGACTGGTTGAACTTTTCTATTACCAGAAAACAAGATAAACTTCAGTATAGGAAGCCATTGTCAAAGAAAGTGGAGTCTCTTTGTTTGCTAATGAACCTGGGCAAAGATTTGTATGACAAGAAGTAAACATGCATAACTGATTATATAAGCTAGAACATAGCAGATATAGCTGGCTAGCTTGATCAGCAGAACCTAAATGCTTTACCTCATAAGCTCTTCTTATGCTTGTTGGCAACAATGATAACATTTGTGGAAAGGGTTCTAAAGATCTGATCAACCCCTTTACACTGAATTAGGTGATACTGCCAATCCAGCTAGTACCAGGCAATTTCTTTCTTACTCCTCCTACATCAACCCTGAGCTTCTCCACCTCATTCCACCTTCCATCACTAGCATGTAAGTTAGAAAGCATAACCGTGTAACTGCTCTTCTCTTCTTCATGTTCAAACAGATGCTGAGCTACAATCTCTGCCAACTCATAACTCCCATGAACATCACAACAAGTTAGCAGTGCACCCCATATGCCAGAATTTATTGGTTCTGGCAAGGATTGGACAAGTTCATAAGCCTCCTCCAACTCTCCAGCCATGCCAAGAAGTTTTACCATGTAAACATAATGCTCAGTTGTCGCTTGGATGCCAAAATCACCTTTCATCCTTCCGAAATATTCCCGACCATTATTCACTAGACCAGAATGACAGCAAGCACAAAGAAGAGCAGCAAAAGTAGTTTCATCTGGTTTAAATCCTTTCTCTAACACCTCTTCAAACATTTGAAAAGCCTGAAAAGGAAGCCCATACAAGCCAAGGCTCATAATCACTGAATTATATGTAATTATGTTCTTTTCAGGCATGGTTTTAAGAACTCGAAGCCCCATCTCCAAGAACCCACATTTTGCATACATGTCAATCAGAGCAGAGGAAACCCTGAGCTCCGTGCCATATCCATGTCGAACCACATAACCATGTATCTCACAGCCAGGACCGACAACTGCCAACTGAGCAGAAGCTGCTAGCACACTAGCAACTAATACAGGATCCACCTGTCTTCCCTCCACAGTCAGTTTCCTGAAAGATTCCAAGGCGTTAACATAATCCCCAGCCAGAGAAAATCCAGAAATTAATGCAGAGGAAGTAACCAAATCAGGCTGCTCTATACCATCAAACACTTTACACGCAGAGTCCATACACCTGCATCTCGAGTACATGCTCACAAGAGCACTGCTCACATGACCATTCGAATCAAAACCACTTTTGATAGAAAAACCATGAATTACTTGACCTATTTCGATCAACCTAGGGTCGGCCAAACCCATGAGCAGTCCAACCATTGTATATCCATCCGGCTTCTCACCTGCTCTTCGCATCCCACCTAACAATTCTAACCCCTTAACCCAATTCCCACAAGTTCCATATCCCGTGATCATCGCATTCCACAAGACTAAATCAGGCCGCATTATCGTACTAAAGACACTTCTTGCTTCATCAACATGGCCTAATTTCGAATAAGCACTCACGAGCGCACTACTACAAACGGAGTCCAATCCTAAACCCGAAACCAGTACTCCTCCGTGTACAATTCTTGCGACATCAAGAGCATTACTTCCTGAGGACGCGCGCAAAACACACGCGAATGTGAAGTTATCAGGCTTTGTTTCTGAGCTTAACATCTGCTTGAACAAGCAAAACGCTTCTGGAAACTCGTGGGATTTAGCATATGCTCGGATTATGGAGTTCCAAAGGAAAGTGGTCCTTTGAGGCGCTATGTCGAACAGTTTGCGAGCAGGGTTAAGGTCGTCGTTAAGTGCGTATAATCTTATGATCTTAGTGGCGTAAAATGAGTCATTTGAGAGGTGAGTTCTGGTTACTAAAGCGTGGAGTTTCTGGGTTTCTGAAAGGGTTTTGTAGGGTTTAGTGATTTCTGATAGAAGTGAGCGGAATTGTACGTGCATTTTTCTCTTTTTTTTTTCTTTTTTTTTTTTTTGGATCGGAAACATAAGATATTATTAAATACAGAAAAAGAAATACATTTCAACTAAAACCAGCAAACATCAAACATAACGAGCATTAACCCAGTCTAACGTTTTTAGCCAATCTGCAACCCCATCAGCACTACGAGGCACGAGAACGTCTGCAAGGCAGAGTCTTGAATTGTATGCGTATTTGCTAATGAAAGAAAGTCCCACGTAAGCGTGGACGCACTCCAATCATCAATCATCTCACTATTATAGGTTGCTCGGGTTAGATGAGAAAGATTGTAAGATCGTCAATGTTTGTTATGTAGCCATCATAAAATATCTAGTGCTCCGAACTTAAATCTATTTTTTTAATATAATTAATATCATAAGCATTCATTATTAAAATTTACACCTTAACAAAAAAAATGTTTAACTAATAACAAAAGTTTTACAATTGCGTTTCAAATAATTACAGATTAAGGTCCCTCTCGATTTTCTCCTCTTGTCTACCGAGGGTAGTTTCTCAACCAAGCTAATTATTCCACACATTGAATATGTAACAAAGTTGCAAGAAAAAATCTGCAAGAGGCATTAGACTAGAACAGTCGCAGAAAGCCATTGTACGCTAAGTCCACTGCTGAAATAACACACACAGGGAACAACTTGATTATACGTACATGCATGAAGAAAGCCATTAGTGAAGTTCGAAGACTTTTATTTTCACAAGAAAGATTTCTAAAAGCAGATTCTCATAGCAATAATAATATCAGTTCAGAGCTTGGCCATATAACTTGCTGGAATTGGCTTCATTTCACCATTGTCTTTAACATCACCCTCCTTCATATCCTCCATCTCACACGAACTAGGAGGAACATCAACAGCAGGAGAGCAATTGAAGAACCCGTGTGGCTGCAGCAAACAAAAGTATCGTATAAGCACGTATTATACGATAAGCAACTACGAAATCATTACTGCTAATATTATGCCAATTATTTGTCTGGGAATATTAGAAACCACCACAAAAATGAAAATAGAAACAAATCCAAATATCTACCACACCAACACGCCTACTGCAGTTAAACATTTTTATGTGACATATCCGTGCAAGAAGGAAGACATGTACGAATTATTCATGAGTTTTCGAGATTTATTTTAAAGTAACTATTATTAGTTCTAGACCGAAAAGGGTGCCTAATCTCATATTTATAAGATTCTGGAATTTTTCTTTAATAAGAGTTTCTTATTTAGGTTGGCATATTATTTAGAGGAAAATTCTTTAATCGTCCAAGAGCCTTAAACCCTAGCCTCCCAAAGATTTTAACATCTCTACAAGCCAAAAACTATTAAGTATGGATGTAAACATGGATGAGCATGAAAGATACTCTCATTGAGGGAGAACTGCTAAAACTTTAAGACACAATCATGGTGAGTAAAAATACTAAATTAATTTTTAAATATTAAGTAAAAAGAAATTCATATGCATTGTTAGAATATCAAACAAATGGATACTAAATAAATTATATTCTAGTTTTAAGCAAAGATAGTCTTTTTGGAATTTTCAGTACATCGAGTGCACATGCTAATAGATGCTCATCAGGTTATAAATATTGAGTTCTCTAATTAACATACGCTCCCTTGAGATTAAACTACAACCTAACACAAATTAAGAGGGTGTTCAGCAAAGTAAAACGAGAAACAATAACCTTGTGCGGTGAAAGCACCGGATCCATGTCCTATCCGTGCATAGAAACTACTCGGTGTATCAAAACAATGTTGGAGAAAAGACAAAAAATTGAAAATACTTTTTTAATTTGACACGTGTGAGAACAGAAGTCAACAAGCGTCAGACAGTTTCAAAGTGTCCACACTTCCTAGTCCCTAACAACCACTAGAAAACCATTCTTCTCCTGCCTATTGTGGGCAAGTGTTTCCTAACACTTGGCCCCACATCAGACCAGCAGAGACAACAAAAGAAGAGATTACCAATCAGCCCATATTTGCATCTTTGTCCTTCTATCCTTTGGGTGTATAATCCCTCAAAAAATAGTTCTTGTACAATTACAAACTAAAGGGTGAGAAGGAATCAGGTGACAACTTTTATGGTTTGCACATTAACCAATCACTAGAACTTGAATTAACAAGAGAAAGATGTTAACTTTTTCTTCAAATGCTACATATTTCTAGTGCTTCAACTGACCATACAGTTATTCCGAAAGCATACCTGAAGCATGAAACCAATGTGTTCTACTGGCATGACAGGCCAGTCTTCTAACCGAGGGACATGGGTGATTCCAAACACATACCTGCAGTCGACATATCTTATGTTAAGAAGATCATCTATACCCTAATATAGTTAATGCAAAATAACATTTCTTCAATTCTCAATCCTAAGAATCAGGAAAGATTTTAGCGTAATTATTGATCTGGATGAGTGCTAAACTTTGAGAGAGAAATTTAAATCTTTTACGAGGAAAATGAACTTTCAGGAAAAAGAGGGGAAGTGCAAGGCAGTAAGCAACATGATTCATCTCTAGAATGGTCCAAGGTGTAGCACAAGAAACAAAATATCCAATTTCATTAATTGCATCTCATCTCACACAAGGGGTCACTTCTGTTATTGGCCACAGGACAAGAGATTGCCTCATTTTAGGTAAAACTCAAGTTGATGATCCTTTCATAATTATAGGTTTGTAAACTTGTTCAAGACAGACTAACCAGAGAACAATATCAGTTTCCTCTAGAGATCGGTTTTGCTTAATCCATGAAACCAATCCTTCACCAACACGTGGATTCTGATTAGGGAACTCTCCTCCAGGGAAATCCTCCCCACGTGCATACTGAGTAACCCATAGATTATGCTTCAGAAAAGCAGCTCTTCTCAGAAACTTTGCATCAGGACCAGCCAGTGGCAAACAATTTGAACCAGGTACCAACTTGTAGCCAGTCAGCTGCCCCGTCCTGTTGACAGTTCGTGTGTTCCTTACCTACAAAACCAAATGATTGAAGTAAATCAAATTCGTGTTTACATACTAGATTCAGCTACACAATTATGTATTTTATGATAGTGAATCCAATATATTCATGACAGAACTTGTAGACTGCTATTTGCCAGGCTTCAAATTTTGCTTGTGTCAATTGTATATGTGCATTACAGAGTGGACTCGTAAGAGAGTGAAAGAAAGGGTGCACATGTATGTGAGAGACAGAGAGGGAGGGAGGGAGGGAGGGGGAGAGAGAGAGAGAGAAATGGGGCAAATGACATAGCCTCTGAAAGTAAGAGTTCCATTATGGGGGAAAATTAGAAAAAAGAGACATTAAAAACTAGTTGATTCCTCTCAAATTGAAAGTGTTACATTCCTTCGTGGTCCATCCCAGAATAATTTTCCCTTGTAAGGAAATTTCGCTGCATTATTCTATTGTTATAATACATCTTGAGAAACCATTTTACGCTAACTTTCCAAATTTTAAAGATTTAAAGATTCAAAAAGTTGCACATGGCTCAACTCCACTAACTATATAATTTATTCTTGCTCAAGCTATCCACATTGGGTCAAACCACAGTATTCAATTTGGGACAGAGAAAATAGGCGCAACTGCATAAACCAAAAAGACTAAAATTCACCCTTTGCAAAATCCCATTTCCGACAAACTAGAAAAAGCATCTTGTTCAAATAGGACTAAACAACTCCAAACATCCAGAAATTAGTTCATTTGCACACACGAACTCAAAACCCAAGCTCAGCTCATAAGGCCATCATGGCCCCTAAAATCCAAAATATTGGCGGGCTTCACCCTGAATCACATTCACTTGAAGACAGAGTAAAGATATGAAGAAAGAAGACGAGTCATATCAAGTAAAAGAAGGCCGCCTGAGAAAGAAGCCTTTTCTCTCTTATAAACATATGTAAAAATTATGATAGCTTATCTTCTCAGTAATAAGTACAAAAGTACAGGACGAGAATATTTAATAAGTACAAAAGTAAAGGACGAAGGAATATTTATCTGCCACAAAGAAAATTTGAAAAAAATAAATAAACCAATTTAGAAACTGTGGCATTTTAAGGAAGAGTACTTACAATCCAATGACGAGCAGAAAAAGGATCACAATCACGCATTGCTTCCAGCTCATACCTAAGCAATGTTTCTTCTGTGTAGAATGCATTATTGTGAATGTTATCCTTTCCTGGATCCTCAACTTTAACGTTCACTTCAACAACCTACAGACACAAATATCACCTCAGGGATGTCTACAGGCATCTTTATCAACATAATTCATCATCCAAAGTCATATGAGAGTCAAGACCAAATATTAATTCTATTATTTGCAGTCACCAAAAAATCATAAAGAAGTTCTGAACACCTGATTATGTGCTTCTCCAGGCTTGCAATCAACTGCCATGTCCATGCGAGCCACAAAGAAGTGTTGATGGACAGGTGCATAAAGTCCTGGTGCAATAGTAGTCCCATACTTTCTTGCTTCTCCGGGTTGCAGGGCTCCCAAACTGAGAATTCCTGTAAGTTTGACTTCAGCTTCGATCTTCCCGTCCTGCAACCACAAAGTGTGCACAAGTCATCTGTAAGATGTAAAGGCAATCAGCAAAAGGCAGTCAAACAATCTCTTCCATTGGCCCTCAAGGAGTGATGTTCCGACGAAACGAGAGAATTAACAATAATTATCCAACCTTAGTACAGAAGTAGCTCATACTACACAAAACAATTATGTTAAAAATTATGATGGTAAGTGATTAAGTGGTGATATTACTTCATTGTGAGATGAGACGAGTTCCAAGAAGGGGTGATTGTCTGAATAAAAGCCATAATTTCTTGTTCTTCTCTTTTGTTTATACTATTTCCTTCATGATCAAATAAGTTAACAACTTAAATAGCCTTTCAAGAGAAACCTTTCAAGAGAAAAAAGTGTGTACATAACTGGAGTGACATACGCACAATTCGTTCACATGGCAAGGCTCCAATATGAAGTAATAATAGATGTACAGCATAAGAAATCTGAATGAATCAAGACTAGCAACTCCTTTATGTGAAGTGTATCATTGCAACCATTGTTTGTCAGAGATTACAGCGACTCGCTAAAAATGCAGTAAATGTACCTGATAAAAGTGCCAGTAGAATCCATATTCGTAGTTAGCCACAGTGCACATGAAAGAAACTGTGAGCCGCCTTGATCTCCGAACTTCAGCAAGGCCAGTTCTCCAATCCTGATGCTTCCATAGGATTCCATGATCTTCTTCGTGCATACATACACAATTTTCAATTGTTTCAACTGCTCCAGTAAAATTGGTAAAATGTGCGTCAAAGTATTTTATGTATCCTAAGCAATCACATCCCTGAATAGTGATTTATATACGATCTTAGAGTTTGTAAACAGATAGACGTCATGCTCAATATTTTATTCACGAATAAAACCGGCCTTGTAAGCAAGTGTCTGATACCTTCTTAAGAGAATGAGCATTCTTTCCAAGTCCATCTTCCCCTGCATCAAAAGCATTCTTCCTGTAGTGTGGTTCATTTGGATCCCCATAGGGCACAACCATCTCCACAAAACTCAACCTATGGGCAATGGGTCTTCGACCCCTACTACCATCAACATATGCAATAGAATGTATAACCAAACCCTCTCTTGGAGTGAAACCTATCCGAAAGTTCCACTACAGAACAAGAAAACAGAAGCTCCAATTAGCAATCAAGTTTAAACAGAATAAGAATCTAATTGTGAAGTCAGCCAAGAAAGCAAAGCATACCTTCTGCCACTCTACGTAGTGGCCATTGACGCGAAAGCTTGGACCCTCAGGCTGAACAACCTGTAAAGGTTTTACATCACTGCGATCAACCCCACCTCTAGTCTCACCCGGTGTGTAGTTCCTTAATGGATCAGCGGGAGGTAACTGCACAAGCTTTCGATCTTCAAACTCAATCACCATCATATTTTGCATATCAACAAGTACATGAATTCCTTCAACTGGTCGTGCATAACCATTCTCCAGTGGGCAGTCACTCTCTGTTCTGCAGAATATAAGTGGTTTTGCAAGTCGGTGGCTAGGAGAATCAGCTTCACTGTAATAACCAACACACCTGGAGATAAACCAAATAAGGGTTGTATGACTTCTGAACAGCAAAGAATAGGAAGAAATCTGAGAGATATATAACTAACCAAGCATCAACCATCACAAGATCCATATCTTCAATGCCTCTCTTCTTCATGGCCTCCCTAAATGGAGGATAGTCCTTGACAGCAGCTTCACATTCAGCATATTCCACGGCATCCTATATTGGAAAAATAAACAAAAGAAATAAATGAAAGAATTATAAGATTACATAGGCAAAGGACTCTAATTAAATCAAAAGCAGATGTAATTTGCATTCATATAATAGCTCAAATTGGAACAGGAATTTTCTTGAAACTGAACCATACAACTCCTGAAAACCATCTTTGGCTTGATTCTCATGAAAAAAGGAAGTATATTTTCAGTGGAAGTACTCAGAATATTTTCAGTGGAAGTACTCAGAAATTAAACATACTTGCACATATGAAGATGCTTTACCTTACTAATATGCATACATATGATGAGAGAGGCATAAATAATGTCTACTTAGTTCTGAAAGATACATAGATATTTGTGAACAAATTCAACTCAAGACTTTTGTACATACATAAAAGACCCAAACTTTTGTACCATGAAAAATCTATAACATAGTGAGACAATTAATCAACTTCAAACACTTCAATCAGATGCGAATGACTGAGAGAGCCATCTGTACATACACACATAGGCAGAGAAAGAGAGAGATAACTGCCATACATTTTACTGGATTCCATATAATTGATTGTTGATTATATACGAATAGATAAAATGATGAAACTCTTTGAGAGGGGACAAAAAGAGAAAAGAAATAAGAAAAGCAACATACTTATCTATCTCTGTCAAAAAGGACGAAGAATTCTGTAACTTCTGTTTTTTCCATTTTCTAACCGTGATACTGACCAACTATGCGATTTCAATAATCAAGTGTTTTATAGCTTCAGCGGCTTAACTTTTGTTGGTTTGGTATTAGGATTCTGATACCTTGCAAGGTTAACAAGCTTTTGCTTCTCAGAACCTTATACAGATACCAAGGTGATAGAAGAAGAAAGGTTTACTAGAAGAAGCTCTTTGTTGCATCTTTTAGCTATTTGAGACCCAAAGCCAAAGGAAAGAAATTGCAACCATTAAGAGCTCCTTTCTACAAACTCTTCTTTGTAATTAACAGCCCTTGCTGATTGTACATCTTTTATCTAAATATGATAAATGTATGTTGTCCTGTTTTCACATTAATCCTGAACGGTTTGCAACCTATTGATTGCTTGTTAAAAAAGAAAAAGAAAAAGAAAAAGAAAAAGAAAAGAAAAGAGATTGATATATTGAATAATTGCACCACCAGGAAAAGTAAGATTTTACTTCCACATAAACGAAGGTCTTGTATGTGCAACAGAAGTGAAGAATACCTTGAGCCAAGAATAAGAAATCTTGATTAACAATAACTCATAATTGAATTAACAAATATTTCTCAAAACAAGGAGACTTAGTGGGCCTTGTTTCATGGTGCCTAGATCTAATACATAGCAGTGTTCTGGAACACCAAGTCTCAATACCACACTCAATCAGAAGATAAAATAAAACATTAACTGGAATAAATAGATAGTCAGACTAAGGGCGTCATTTGAGGAGCTGTTCCAGATAGGTATTGGTAGCTGATAAATTTCCAAGAACAAGAGAATATCAGACGGGAAGCTAAAGAATCTACCATGGGTGGTTGAACATCTGGGACCACTTGTGTGGAAATGACCTTTCCCCTATGATGACCACCTCGAGTTGTTGCATGCACTTCTATCAGTTCAACAATCCATATGCTTGTCTCGTTTGACTTTTTATTGTAAACAACTAGTCTAGCTCGCCTGGAAGGGAGTTTAGTAGGTATCACGGGTCCTCCTTTAGTTCTGGGCAACAGTGAAGGCTGAAAAGGCGGAAAGAAATAAGCATCTGCTAGAGCAACAACTTGTTTATCTGGTTCCAGGAGAACAACTTCGACAAATCTCATGCTATCTCTAACCTGAAATGTTTAGAATGGATTAGTTTTTGTGCAAAATCAATGGAAAAAACATATCACAGATGATCTTTGACAAAGGCCTCTCTTCAATAAGTATTAAAATAATTTGGAAAAACCTCAGGGGTTGCACCAGCTGCCCTGACAGTTGCAACAGCAACAGCAATTTCAGCAGCAGATAAAGGGTCCAAAGGGTGTCTGGTTTGAGCCCTCAGCATGTACTGGATTCCTGGATAAACATAGCAGCAATTGGCTGAGTAAAGTGGAACTACTACACGACCCTATGGTCATACTCAAAAAATGATGCCAAAAGGTATCTATACCAACAACAACACTCAGATTATTGAAAACTCAGATATCTCAAGTATCATACATGCATGGCATGTAAGGTTCATGAACCTATCCTCATGCCTTATTGAGGCAAATCAGTTAGATTGCTGTCACTACTGCTAGCTTTTACAAAGTGGTTGCTTCAAATCTTAGATTTATTGCACAATTACCGATAGTAGAAGATGTTTTCCATCATTTGGTTAGCCATATCCCATTCTTGCATGACTTTTAGAAAGATAACGCAGAGATTATTAAGCAAGCATTTCCTACAACATCTTTCTATATTTCATGTTGGAAAAGATGTATTGAACCTCTCATGGATATAAATTAAGACCTCCTAATACAAACCCGATTATGTGATAGAAGGTTAGGCATATCGTTGTTGTTTCTTTAGAATTACATAAACTGATTTTTTCTCTTATTAGCACAGCAGAAATTTAATGATAGTTAAATTACTCTTTCAAAACCTTGTCCATGACCACAACATGCGGTGACATTGTTTGGCTTGTCAATAATTAATTTAATTAATTTATCCTTCCAAAGGGTGTCCTCAAAGACATGAGAGATGTAGTGCAAGCTTTCTTCGGAATGGTTGCAGTAGGAATCCTGTGGGGACAAGAGTTAGTTGGAGTACCATTTGCACACCATTGAAAGTGGAAGGTCTTGGCATGAGAAGGCTGGTGGATGCTAGTAAAGCAGCAGCTATTAAGTATTTTTTCCTCCACTTCACCTGCTTTGATTCAGTATGCACAAAGTGGATTCAAAACTTCTATTTGAAAAATACAAGTCTTTGGGAGGTGGCTATCCTTGGAAATGCCTCTTGCTGGCATGAATGATGAAATTGAGATGCTTTGCTAAGGAGATGTTTGAAGTTAAGACTGGAAATGGGAAAGATACATACTTTTGGAAGGATTGGTGGCTCCCTGGATGCTTGCGGATCAAGTTGATGAGAGTACCATTTTGGCTACAGGGATTGCATGGAATGGTAAAGTGGCCGACTTCACTAACAGTGGAGTATTGACATGGCCCCTTCACTCTTGTCTTGCGGGTACGCAAATGAGTCTAATGGTGTATGTGTGGATGAGAATATTGGAGATATTGTGGTCAAGAGGCTACTAACTAGCAGCAAATTTTTGGCTGCTTCACCATGGCAATAGGGAAAAAAAGAGTTGAACTCCTGCGGTATAATTTGGTGTGGAACAAGACAACAATTCTGAAATACAGCTTTATCACTTGGTTGGCTACGTTCAATAGGTTCCCAACTAGGTATTATTTACTATTTTGGGACATTATTGTCAACGGTTCCTGTGTATTTTGTGGTATAGCCATGGAGAACAAGGACTATTTGTTCTTTGATTGTGGTGCTTGTAGAAAGATATCGTATAAGGTTCTTCTAAGAACTGTCTTGCCACCCATGAAATTAACTGCAGCAAGGTTGGTGAATGGAGTAGAGGGATATGTAAAGGAGTCGGTCCACGAGAAATGATTGCTAGCCTTTCCTTTTGCTCTGTTGTGTCCACAATTTGGTGTGGCAGGAAAGAGAGCATTGTGGGTCAAGCAGAGAGTGAGGAACAGTTGAACAAAGTATTTTTTAGATTGTTGGAATGAAGATGATTAGTGGAAAGAAATTTAATAGGAATAAGCTAAATCTAGAAATTTGTAATCAACCGATGCTACTTGATATCCTTGTACAGACTTTAGTAGGATACAGTACACATTTAGCTGAGCTTTAACGAAATTACTTGCTTACTTAGCCACCAATAGAAAAACAAATAGAAAAATGTCCGACTCTAGTTACTAAAAAATAATGACTCCAAAATTCTATATTTCAATACTTGGGCCTAATCCAAGCTTCCCTAAATTATGCAAATCTATGTTTTGCCTCCTTCTCGTTTTATTAAAAACAATGTTAATTATCAAATCTATCACTAAGAAAGTGATAATTTCATATAGCACATAATAGAACGTGCCAACAATGGAAGATGATATGAATAAGACGTATGTTCTTCACAATCACAAAAATCCACATATCTAAAAGGTGTTATGAGTACAACCGTCAGTAAGTAAACAAACAATTCACCAATTATTAACGGCATAAAGGTGGAATGTGCATCAGAAGAAGAAAAGAAAAAGGATACTCATTTCCGTAAACGAAGCTGTAAAGCGGCAATGCTTACATTATCCTCTCAGACCAGCTAGTGCTTGCATTAGTTAATGATCCAACAGCAAAAAGCCTCTATTACATAACGTACACTAACTATTTTGTTGAATATTTAACATTCCTCTTCGCCGAACATCCACAGCATAAAAAGTAATAACAACTTACATAAATAATATTAAAGATATTAGTAAGCAAAATCATATTTGATCTGAGTCATTCCACAAAAAGTCATCTACACACTTTTCAATAACTTGAATTTTGTTTTTTTTCCCGAAGTAATTAACTTCATTTTCTTTATTATTGTCACCACGTGCATTTTAGAATGGATTATATGTGGTTTCATTTCTCTGCTGCTCTGCTAATATGAACTTCCAATATATACATACATATACATATATGTACACACACATATGTATACCTTTGGTGGTGGTTTTAGTGGCAGGCTCAGGGCGGATCAAGGAAGCCAAGGCAGCGGCGTTCTTGTTCGGCGGATCGGAGGTCCAGTCCTGAACGGCAGCGGACGTGGACGACGCGTGGTGACGGAGGACGGCGGCGGTGGAAGAGGAGGAGGACGGAGGCGTCGCTTTTTGCGAAGTTGAGGCCATTGTAATTGGTTAGCAAGCTCAGAAAATCCACCGCAACTCCAATAATGCCGATAACAATCTACTGACATACAGCACCTCCACACACACACACACACACAAAATCTCTCTATATATATACGCACAGTAGCACAAATAATATGTATCAACGTCGGTATAGGCAGGGCTTATGTGAAGACAGATCACAGTGTGTATAAATTAATAGCAATAAATACAGAGAGCAGTAAAGTCTGATGAAAGAAAGTGATGCTTTTATAACGAAGGGGTCATGGGCGTGGAATGTGGGGTATCGGTAGGGACGGAAATCGGAAAGGTTTTCGGATAATTAGGTTTTTTTGTATTCGGGTTTTCGGGTCCAATTGGATGGTATAAAATAATTATTCGGTTCATATATCGAATTTTTGGATGTCGGTTTTTTTAAGGTTCAGAATTTCGAATATTTTGTTGTGTTAAAAAAAGTTGAGGTGCTTATTAATTATTGATCAATTCAGTAACATTAATTTGAAATCTTTACAATAACAATAAATCTTAGCAACTAAAAATAAACAAAATTAGAACATTAACTTTAGTGTTCGAATTAGAATTTTAAAATATAAAGTTATTAATTAACTACAAAAAAAAAGAAAAGAAATTGTTTAAAATGACGATAACAAATCAAATCTTTTTAAAATACAATGACGTTTTCATCATATTTGCCATCCAGAAAAAGGAAAATTTAATAGATACTAACTTCACAAATATATTTCCACATTTATCTAACTTAAACATAACAATTATTTATGCTAAATTAAATATTACATTTTGTTAACTCTAATTATATTACTAAATTTAATTACCCAACTTATTCACAAAAAGCTTAATTATGTTATTTAACTTCTCACTACTTTTGTAGAATGCTTTTTTTTTTCTTTTTTATTTGTATATTTTAATATCAATGTGTTATATAACATGTGTGTTTATATATGTGCTATATTAGAATATTATGGTGAATGATTCACTGTGGAGTAGTGTGTGGGTGTGTGTTTTTTTGCATGGGGCTTGGATGGGGAAAAAAAATCCAAACTACTATCTAATTTTACAGGATATCGAATTTGAATATATTCAATCCTGAAATTTTTGTAAATTTTCCAACCGGTCAAGTTCAGGTTCGGATACTCAATCCGAAGTTCCACCCTAGGTATGGGTGTGGGAGTATGGGACCCAGTTGAAAATCGATGCAAGATTAGGCGAGCTTTTGCTCGATATTGGGCCCACACAATAATAATGAGTGGTTTCAATTAGTCTTTGATAATTGCCTTAATAAGTCCCAAAAAGTTTTTGAAATTGTGCTACTTTAGGCGGCGCGCAAATATTTCCCTTGGGTTTTCAAGTAGTCTCTGATGAAATTGTCTTATAATTTTATGATGTTATAAATAAGATTTAACAGTAATAAATTATTAATATAAATTTTATTTTATGCATAAATAATTTGTAATAATTAAATCAAAGTATCTTTAGAAATTTTTTGTATTTGATAATTTAAATGAGTTAATAAAAAGTATTTTGATACAACATAAAATATAGTTGTGAGAATAGTACAATTCTTGTATATACTTCAAGCGATAAAAATCATTGTTTTATACAGAAAATGTTGTATCACTACTTTATAGCCCATCTCTAACCACAGACAAATACTCTTCCTTTAATTTGATGAGACACTAAAAAACATTCCATTCTTAAGACAAATAATTTTGCACAGAGGAAATGCTAAAGGACCCTGTAAGCAAAAATTCATTAGGAATGGAAGAAAGAGAACAAAATAAAAGAAAAGGACAATCCAACTATAGGGATTGTATGTCCTAAAGACTATTTGTGTGTGGTAATTGTTAGATATTGGACATAACACATTCATGATACTGTTGATATGATTGATTTTGCACATTATAATATCTCCGTTATATATTGATGCATGTTTGAAGGTCTAATAACATATACCAATGACTTGGGTGTCCAATAAAACTAGACGCAAAGTAGGTCTAGGTCTATCTTTGGTGATATCATAAACTAGTCTATAACTAGATAGTATTGTTGGGTACTCTACGATAATAAGACTATAGTGGGCAAGTCTTCTTGATAGAGTGATCTGCCTAGGTTATTGGAGGGTATTTTTTTACTTTGCTCATAGTGTCTGTGTTACGCATTAGACAGGACCACCGTGAATATGTATTTTGGGAACCATACTATCACAAATAGAAGACAAGATACTCACAACTTCTAAGTAACCAATGCTGTTAATCTTGAGCATATGTGGATGAACTGACAAAGTTAAGGTGATGCACTCTGATAGACCACAGGAGAGGCCTCAATGTGAATAAGTCTCCTATCTCGTATGTTGGGTGTTATATTCTAATTATTTGGGACATGCATATGCAATAGCAGAGTCTATTTGCCCATTTGGATTTGTCCGCTTGATCATTTGAAATCTAGACCTAGTGATATTATCCTTTGGGGCTATATTGGTCATTTAGCATGTGGGTCGCTCCGTAGATCAAAAGATCTGTGACCAATAGATGATTATTCTTTTGAACTAAAGATTCTAAGGTTGAAATATAGTTCTAGAGATGATGGTATAGACGAAGGATTGATCTTGACTATGGATATACGTAGAGGAGTAATTTAGTCATTTCAGTCAGTTGATCCGAGATAGAGGTCACTTGAGTAGGTGATGGGCTTATGTTTAGCTAGTGATTAGTTTTAGAGTGCGACTTTGGTCTTTTAGTGGAACAAACCAAGGTCAAAATGATCTTAGTGTCGCTAAAGTGGCGGCGAGGGCATTCTAATCAATTTAAGAGCCAAGGGTGATTATATCTTTTAGTCCTTCCGAAAGTCATGTTCCAAATTAAATGTTATTAGTTGGGGGAAACTAATTACGTGAGTCGTTTAATTAAGATATAAATTAGGAATGAGGAAAAAGATTCCATAATCTAAGTTTTCTTAATTTAAATTATAGCCTCTTAATTGGATAGGTAGGTCCAACAAGGAAAAGATATTTTGTGTGTAGAGGATTGAATAATAGCCTACTAACAGATAAATAGCACATTTTCATTCATAATAAAGGTACACATCTTGATACTTTATCAAAATGTAAGTACTAACCCAAGTTGCTTGCACAAGTCTACACGTGGACCTTTGAGGCATATGCTCTATAATTTCACCAGTAAATGTGAACTATCCAATTGTATCACACACATCCTCTTAGTTCACAATTGTATCACACACATCCTCTTTCAACTCACCTTAAAGGGAAACCATTTAAGCACCTACTAACCAGATTTCATATTGCAAGCATATGTCTCGTACCGAATGACGCAAATGAACTTAAGCATCATTATGGGAGAAAACGACTTATCATAGTCAAACTACAACATGAACAATACCTCCCACCAATGAGATGGATTCATAGGTCAAAACCTTTCATAAATCAAATTTCACTTTATGGGTCTTACCTAATAGGTGAGCCAACCAATTTTTACACAGTGTTGATATCCATGGTTTCTTGAAGGACCGCCTTACGTCTGGCAATTCTTGGACTTATATCTCAATCCTGCATCTCTATAGGTGACCTTATTTATATCGTTCTTAGTTGCTTCAATGTAATCACCCTTTTTGACAAGGATTTAACACTTGTTCATTGGATGTGGTATCTTTCCAAATCACCTTAGTATTGCTCCTTAATAGGCTCAAGGTTTGGTTCCTAGTTTTATCTTATTCTGTATATCCAAATTTTAGTCTTGCAACCTTCTACTTTAGCACTTCATGAAGCTCGTTACCAAGGTATCTTTAATTAAGAAATACTTTTTTGAAAATTTCCTTTGAGCTTAACGAATACTCGTTATTCATCACCTTTGTAAAAGTTGAATTTACTAAACTTTCTAGGGAATCTACGAAACACTTAACAAATTTCAACTCTGGCCAGTTAATGATAAGATTTCAAATGCATGCTAAACATCTCTTTACCTTTCAGCGAAGGAGTATTACCTTGTACCTGAACCATATCTTATGCAGTGTCTTATCCATTGATGTTCTACATATATAACTCCGCACACAAGCATTTCGTCTCAAATACACATCAAATATCCATTGATGTTCTTGAGCTTTTGCTTTAATTTACATTGATTTTTATAATGACCAAGTTTGCCACACTTGTAACAAGTTAGAATCTTGGGTTCTTTACCAGAAGTATATTGTCTTTTATCTTTTTTGAAAGGAATGTTCTCTTTTTTATCAGATTTTTTATAATAGTGCTTTTTGTGTGACTTCTCATATACTTTCTTATATCTATCTAATAAAAAGTTTAAACACGAGTTTGAAAATAGCTATTGCGTACATATGATGTAACCCTGTTAGAAGAGAATTACCATCTAGCCGCGTAGTTAGACCAGTTGTCCCTTCCCTTTTCGTCAAATAGAGAGAGAGGAGGAAAGAAATAGAAAAAAGAAAACAAATTAAAAACTTCTAGAAAAAAAATAAAATTAAAATACTCCAAAAGTAGAGCAGCAATGGACTCGTCCTCCACTGTAGGGGGCGGCGCGTCGCTGCCGTCCGGACCCGACGGAAAGAAGCGGCGAGTGACGTACTTCTACGAACCCACAATCGGCGACTACTACTACGGGCAAGGCCACCCAATGAAACCCCACCGAATCCGGATGGCCCACAACCTCATCATCCACTACTCCCTCCACCGCCGCATGGAAATCAACCGCCCCTTCCCGGCTGGCCCCGCCGATATCCGCCGCTTCCACTCCGACGACTACGTCGAGTTCCTCTCCTCTGTCACGCCCGATACTCTCCATGACCACACACATGCTCGACACCTTAAGAGGTTCAACGTCGGCGATGATTGTCCCGTGTTTGAGGGGTTGTTTCCTTTCTGTCAGGCCTCCGCCGGTGGATCTATCGGCGCCGCTGTAAAACTCAACCGTCAGGACGCTGATATAGCTATCAACTGGGCTGGTGGGCTTCACCATGCGAAGAAGAGTGAGGCCTCTGGGTTTTGCTATGTCAATGATATCGTTCTCGGCATTCTTGAGCTCCTCAAAGTTCACAGGGTAATGTATATATATACACACACATGATACGCATGCTAACCAATTCTATGTTTGTGTTTTTTAAGGTTTATGTTTGTGGGTATTTTTTTATTTTATTTATTTGTTTTTGTTTTTGGTGATATGAATTTCCTACTTATTTGATTATTTTTTATGTGGTTGTCCTGGTACCCTTTGTGAGCTTAGTTGATATGCTCATTTAAGGATGATCCTTGTTTTGTGGAATTAATGTGGGAGAATGAAAAAAAATGGACAAATTATTTGTCTTTTCGTTGTAAAACTTTGTTCCGAAAAATGGAATGATTAGGTTATCGGAATTCTGTACAAAAGAGGTTGTTTTCTTAAAACTGGTCCATTGTCTTGTTAGCATGTCCAGGTATATAGTGGAGTTTGAATAGTTGGACGAGATCCAGCTGTTGTTTCCTCTGTCTTTACAACTCCAGTTTATTCTGGCTTTCTTCCTAGTCCATTACAAACTCGCTACCTAGACTGCCTGCGAACGTCACTATTTGATCTTTGGATATGAAAAGATTAGTTCAGATTAGTTCATTACAACCTCATTACATTCATCAGCTCAGCATTTTTGAATACGAAAAGATTAGTTCATTACAACCTCAGTACATTCATCAGCTCAGCACATCACCATTCAATTTGGAAAAATGTAAGAGGAACTAACTTCCAGATAAACAGGTCTTAACTTTTCCAATTCTGATGACTTAAGAAAATTGGAGTTCTTATTTTCTGTATAAAAGTCAGAATACAGTTGCAAATGCGTTTATCAATTGAAAATAGAAAATGGTTTTCTCTATTATAAAACTAAAAGATGCATTTACTTGTTAATAACTTTCAAATATTTTTCTCTTTTATATAAATAGGAAATACATTAAAAAGTTTAGAATCGTGTTCCAAGTTTAAAAGTGTATCTTTGTGTGTGCGTGTCTATACCTGCAATATTCGTTGTCATTATTAAATTTATCATCACTTTTCTTCTCATTATTATTAACTATTGTGTAAAATTTTCTAATTGTATGTTGATATGCATGAGGATTGGAATTAAGGATTAGATAAAGTTAAAAGGGGGAAATATTCAATAAGGAAACAAAAAGTGAGACGATAAAGGAGAATCGAACCAAGGATCAACTTGAAGTTCTAGAGTTTTAGACATATTTTTTGAATGGGGAATTGTTAGAGAACACCCCAAATTTATTAAAAGATATTTTAGAAAACAACCCTAAGTTATTTTCTACTATTCTTGAAAAACTATTTTTCAGTTTCCATTTTAGAAAATTTTTCTTCGTAAAATGATATTCTGTTTTCTGTTCCATATAAAATTTCTCTTGAAAACAATTCTAGTTTCCTCTTGGTAAACAGGGCCTTAGCTTCTCAAAAAAGTATGTTTTGAAAAAAAGTTATATAAAAAAGCGCTTTTAAAAGAAGTTAATCTGAACGAGCTAATACACACAAAACAAAATACAATTTGAAAGTTCACTACTAGTATATGGCTCATAAAAACTATTGTAATTCGACATTTGTTAGTATGTGATGCAAAATATATTTGCTTCTCTGATTACTGATACATTAAGGGATGGCAATCATTCAGGAGCTTCGCTGTTGAATATAGAAATCAGAACCACAGCAAACGTATCATGGCAGATATACCATTACAAAACAAATTAAAACCACAAAAGCAACACATCTTGATATAGAATTAACCTAACACACGAATGTCTAGGTATCAATGACATAACCAAAATTTTATAGCTGAAAATATTATTCTCAGAGCATGTTGTCATTTTCTCAGCCATAATTTGCAAACTACTTGATACAACTTTAGGTTTTCTCTTGCTTTTTTTTTGGTTTTACTATCTTTTCCACTTCCACAACAGTCTTGTTTCTCTGATTGTTTATTGTTACTGGGCAGCGTGTGCTGTACATAGATATTGATATTCATCATGGAGACGGTGTTGAGGAGGCCTTTTTCACAACTGACAGAGTAATGACAGTGTCTTTTCATAAATTTGGTGACTTTTTCCCTGGTACCGGGCATATTAAAGACATTGGGGCAGGTGCAGGAAAGTATTATTCACTTAATGTCCCACTGAATGATGGCATGGATGATGATAGCTTCCGAAGTTTATTCCAACCTGTTATCCAAAAAGTTATGGAGGTTTATCAACCTGATGCAGTTGTGCTTCAGTGTGGAGCAGATTCATTGGCTGGTGACAGGTTGGGGTGCTTCAACTTGTCTGTGAAAGGCCATGCAGATTGCCTGCGGTTTCTCAGATCTTTCAATGTCCCCCTAATGGTTTTAGGTGGTGGAGGCTATACTATCCGAAATGTTGCTCGTTGCTGGTGCTATGAGGTCTCTCTCTCTGTGTGTGTGTGTGTGTGTGTGTGTTAGTGTGTATGTGTATGTGAATGTGTGCATTCGCTGTTGTTGATTTTTCATGTGCATATGGCATCAACGTGTGCTTTTAGACTGTACCTTAAAGTTTCAGAAACTTCTGCTGAAATGTTTGATCGATTTCTGCAGACAGCAGTTGCCGTGGGAGTGGAACCTGACAACAAATTACCATATAATGAATATTTTGAGTACTTTGGGCCAGATTACACTCTTCATGTAGAACCAAGCCCAATGGAGAATAAAAACTCAGCCAGAGACTTGGAGAAAATTAGGTAATTTGGGGAACAAACTTCTGATCATGTGATCATAATTAAATGATAGTTCTTGTTTAAGGATAAAAAGCTTGTTAGATGCTGTTGGCTATTCATAGATATATTGAGTGAAATCCTCTTAGATTGCCTATTACTTCGTCATTCTTGGCTTGAGCAAGTGGGCAATGGCATTCTAACTACAGAACAGTGATTTCATATGATGATGCATGAATCATCTAATTTGGCCTGTCTAGTACAAGAGGACCACATAAGACTACACTTTTTATTATCTGTCTTCTATACTTTGATATCAACTCAACTGTTTTCCTTTTCATTTTCGCTGTAGAAGAGGTTAGTCTCCTAGCATTATACATTAGGCCTTTCTTTGATTTGTTGCATCATTGAGCAGAGAGTTTCAAGATTAAAAAAGGGTGATTGGCAGTGCTTATTTGGAACTTGTAGGCACCCAAAATAAGAAAGACAGTCAGGAGCTTCTCTAGCTTTTTATTTTAGGTGCTTATAAGCACCCAAATAAGCACACTACCAAACACCCTATAAGCCTTGTGAGATAAAGAAACATGTTGTGCAAAGACTTATTGGCTTGACCTTCATGTTGTTTCAAGTTCTCTTAAGACATGAGAGAACTGAATGGTTGCATCAACTTGTAGCTTGACAAATTTTGCCGTGATTTTGATCAAGCTATTCTTATTTTATGGTTGTCTGTGATGGCATATTCACTTATCGTCTGACGTCTAGGCAGTGATTATTGAAGCAGCAAAGTGGGAAAACTTTGCCTGGAAGCTTAGTCTCAAAGTTACCTTACTGCATTATGTTTTTCTTCTTGAGTTTGAAAACTATTACCCCCTTATTTTGCTCCTCCTTTCTTCTTCTTCCTTTGCCTTTCTTTTTTTTTAATAATTTTTCAAAAATATGTTTATAGTCAGTGGATTCCTTCAGTATTTCTGGTTGTATTTGATATGGACATATTGGTGTTGCAGAAACATGCTGCTTGAACAAATTTCTAGAATACCTCATGCACCCAGTGTACCTTTTCAAGTGACTCCTTCCACAACAGAAGCTCCAGAAGAGGTTAGTTGCTTCTCATAGCAAACACTAAATTATATCTGTCACTTGCATTTGTTTTCATCTAATCATCACGGAGGACTGCTACTTAGATTGAGGAAGTAATGGATCAGAAACCAAAACCTAGGATGTGGGATGGCGAGTATTATGAATCTGATACTGATGACAATGAGAAGCCTCGACACTGCAGTTCAAATGCTGATGTGACGCCTATGACTAGTGCCAACACGAGGTAAGGCCTAATATTGCCATATATTCATTTTCAAGGCTTTCTGTTACTGCACTTGGCGATTGTCTGAATTTATAAGCAGATGCCTGTCGACACTCAAAAAACTTAATGAAGACATACCTCCATAGTTGCTTTCCTTTTTATTATTAAAACTCTTTATGCTTTCTCATTTTTAAGAAATATGAAGGGGTGAATTTTGTTACAATGGATAAAGAGTTTGACTAGAGAGTTTTCTATGTGGAGCACCACGTGTTCTCCTTTGTCTAGTGAAATCTCCAAATCAGATTGCAGTAGTTATTAGTTCTTTCTCATGTCGGAAAACTTGGTATTGAAACATAGTTTTAGTTTGTGTTTATTGCTTAAATAAAATCTTACGTCCTTTATTCGGAGCTAATATGTTGCAAATGCAATTCAGGGATGTAAAAGATGAGGACATGCCAGATGCTGATCACTGACTGCATTGCATGTTCTGGCTATTTGGCTAAGAAGAAGCAATCAATGATACTCTGCAGCTGTCGGGGAAGCCTACCTCGTCGATGATTGTATGCTCTTTTGTTCCATCAAATATTATATATCAAATGTCTTTGAGACAGTAGGACTTGCAGAGTGATTATAATTATAGGGCAGTCCTTAAGGACTTGAGCCAATTTTTGTAATAGCATGTTGTACTGTTTATCATTTTGTTAGTATAGAACTTAGGGAAGTTATCATTGACTGTGCAGTAAAAGGGTGAGAGCATATTAAAATGTAGAATGATTATCTTCAATATGGTCGAGAGTAAAAATGCCCAGTTGGATCTTTATCATTTCAGCTATTGTTTGGGCAGTGTGTAATGGCACAGGATCCTTTGCTCTCAGTCAGGACGGTAGATGGGATGGTTCCCCTCGTGATGTTCACTGGGCTTTTTCGGGCTGAAACGGCCCAGCAAACCAGGTGGGTCTATGTCTGATTTCACAAGGGTATAGGCCCAGTTCCTCACTGGGCGAGTGGGGTTCAGTAGTGTGGCTCCCCAGGCCGGCATGTTGAGGTTCTGTGTTGGGGAAGTCTTAACTTCCAACGTGTTCTTCCAGTCTTGTAATATTTATTATCAGAAAGGCTTCCTAAGAGGAAAAAGAATGTAGGTTGGATGGATTGTTTGGAATGAACTTGGTTTAAGATGCTTATCTTAATAAAATGAAGTGATATTTTACAAGATTTAAAATATTTTATCACATGCATTCTCTGAAAATTGAAAACAGATCATACTTTTTATTTATGAGACATAAACAATTCATTCTTATTTTATTTTTTGCGACTGTAGAGATAAAACATTTTATCAAAAACATATTATGAAACTCAAAATAAATTATCTTTTTCCATATAAAAAGACATCTTACAATAAGCATATGCCAAACCGAGCATTCATTTGGGACCTCATGGGAACTATGCTCAATAGAAATGAAAGAAAAATCTTGGGAACTTGCACACGAAGTGTTGTTGCATTATGTGATTTATAACATTAGGGTGGATTTTCATTTAAGTTGTGTTCTTTATCATCAAAAGAAAATTTAGACGTTATAACAATACGTGATTTATGACAAATTACCATTTACCGTGAGTTTTTGTCATTAAAAAGAAACCTTTGAAACATGCTGCTTTTCTTTTTTTTGTGTGTGTGTGTGAAATAAGTATTTCTAATAGGAAAACAAAAGCAGGACAGAGGAAAAAAAAGGGACTGAATTAGTTGTAATTCATCATTTGTGAATTATTGGAGAATAATGTGCAACTCATTGAGTTACAATCATAATAATATAGTGTTATAAGTTAATTTTTACAAAAAAAGATGTATATAATTTGGTGCTTTTTAGGGGGAAAAAATTTAACTCAGTTTAATAATAATATTTATTATAGTTTCTTAGTTTCTATAGAGATTGGAAGACAAAAAAGTTGCACAATTAATAATCATGAAACTACATAAGAAAATTACCATTATGCCTATAACTGGCTTATGGGATTGCCAAAAACAATTAAAAATTAAATGTAGGACTCATTAAAAGGGCATGTGTTGTTAACATGTGTTTCACTAGAGAAAGGGTAGTACTAATAATAGGGATAAATTGTATATTTTTCTGGGTTGCATGCAGACTAGCAGAGATCAGAAACAGAAACACACAAAAACACGTACTTACACATGTACAACCTTTTGCTGCAATGAGAATAGCAGTCACCCAAAGCTTTACATCCTTAAGATTCCACTCATCACACCTACATACATATCAACTTCCTTTCATTTTCCTTCTCACCCACCACCACCCCACTCCCTCCCCTCTCAAAACCTCACCCCATCTCTCAACATACATTACCCCAAATCACAAGTCCCTTTACCCTCAAATGCCCAACCCATTCCTTAAACCAACAACACGTATAAAAGTGGCAGCGATGATGATGAAGGCATACCAATTGACATAGTGAAAACTTTGGTGAAATTCAAATCCAAGCACAACTACATCAGGGTCTTGGAAGTTTCAAGAAAAGTAGACCATCCATAATTAGGTTCTAGACTCTTATTACTTAATGCCCATGGAAACATCTACAACATATCTTTCCTTTTTCAAGTCAGTAACCAACACATGCTTTGATGTCTTTACTACTCTCCCATCTATCTCGCCTCCTGGACCCCTGGCTATTCTCTCAGCTGTGGGGCCGGGTCCACAGCCTTATTAATCTTGGACACTGACCCACAAGGTGTCATAAATGGTTGGGAGCTTGACGTTATATTTATTGGTTGGTAGAGAGTATTTTGGCCTATCAGAGCTTGAAAAACAATACCTTGATAATAGGCTTTTTATTTACATCGGCAATGCACTTAAAAGCTAGTGTCAATTATGGCTTTTCGAGTATTTTGGTTGACTTGTTTAGAAAATATGTTGTGATACGTGGGCTACAAGGTCCAACAATGTGGGACAAGCTGAAGAATAGTTTGAGGAGAGGTGGGAGAATAATGGTGAATATTGGTGGAAGTTGTGTTGAAACCTGAAGAAACATGCAAAGATGGGAAAGCGATAATGGAAGAGACATTGAAGCCTATGTGAAAAATGTCTCCAGAGGAGTTGCATGTTTTGAGCCTCGAGAATACGAAAGATAATAGTTCATTTGCTCTTACAGGGGAGTTCCCGAATGTGGATCAATGGAAAAGGGCTTTACCTAAGCCTTTGAGATACTATGTTGATATTTGGCAGCTTTATTTATGATGGATAATGTAATTCTTGTATGTTTGATTCATCACTGGTTACAATTCTTTGTCTTCCAAAGAAGTCTTCAGAAAGACTAGGAGTTTGATTTTGGTACCATGAAGTTCGAATTTCATGAGATGTTGTAGGATAAAGTAAAAAAGGCGAGGAGTTTGGTGTACCAAGTGCGCAAACTAGAACGCACTGTTAATTCCTGACATGTCTTTGATTTGAAGTTAACATTCACTATCTAAATTACTAATGTTGTTTGGCTGAGTTTTGTTGAGGAGTTGGCATACTAAAATACTAGTATTTTGTTGTAGTGGTTTAGAATATGCTTTAAGTCCCACCTCAAGATGTTATTTGCCATTTTTTCTCTTGTCCTGTGGGAGGTCAAAATGCCAATCACACTCACTATAAAAAAATTTGGTTATTTGCGATGAGTCCTTTTCACAATGATTCTTGGGAACTGCCACTATTGATAAAATAAGGATTCAGAAATTATACCTTTTGCCGTGGTTCCCGCATTTACTTAGAGTTATCATTTTATCTAAAAGCTTAAATTTGTGGAAAGAATGTTGGCTTAATTATTTATTGTGCTTAACATGCCCCTTACATGCAGCATGATTTATTTAGAGTTTATATGTGGACAATTTAATTTTTTTAAATGGGTGACGGTGAGACTTGAATCCATGACATGGGCTCTGATATCAAGTTAGAGTTACAAGCCTCATCTAGAAGCTCAAACTTGTAGAGAATATATTAATTATTAATTTATTGTACTAACACACCCCTCATGTGCGACGTGATTTGTTTACAGCTTATATGTGGATAATTTAGTATTTTTAAATGGGTGGCGGTGAGACTTGAACTTGTGACTTGGGTTCGGATACCACGTTAAAATTACCATCTCATCTAAAAGCTTAAACTTGTAGAGATAATATTGATTTGTTAATTTATTGTACTAAAGGGAGGTTGAATTCCTTTTCAACAACTTCCTGTGATCTTGGGCCATTACATAGTACTACCCGTACTCCTTATTATGTACAAGTTGATATCTAAAAAAGGAATAAGTTATAACATCAGGGTAAGCTTTTTATCCCTCAAATACACATACCGCCTGATGAAAGGAACATAGTTGTTTGGGCACATCTGACTATGGTAGATCCTGTAATGGTTCAGATAGTCACACAAAAATTGAGGAATTGGTAGTCTTGACCCCATAGCGAAAAAGTTCCCGTAAAAAGCGATCTTCCCCTCTCTACCCAAAAAAGAACAATCATTTGAATCAGGGACTTGAATTCTATAGTCATCGCAAATTCCCTTACATAACTTGATGCTCTTAAGAACCAAGTCGTTGATAAGTGCACATAAGTCAAGCAATAGAAAAGAATCTTCTGGCTGCTGTCAACGGTTGTAGGAACGTTAGTAACATTGGGTACACCCGCTAACATTGGGTGTGCCTGTAGCTTTAGAAGTATTTTCTGTGTTGGAGGCAACTTCATTACTAGGATCCTCTTGTGGAGAAGTTGCCATATTCTCCTCGGGAGAACACTAGTTTCCTTATTTCGAATAGCGCAGTTATTTTGTGTAGCCTGATCAGCATAAGGTGTAACATCACCTTTATTCTCTTCAACGTCATCGAAAGCAACATTAAGATCAACATCCATGCCTAAGTCTACACCCACTTTAAGAAAGGCCTCTTCGGAAGGATTCAATGAATAGTCTAGACTGAAGGCTCGAAAGAAAACTTCTTTTAAGGAATCAAGGATGTCAAACAAAGGCTACTCAAGGTTATTGAAAGCTTTGAGTGTTTTAAAAATGGACTATTAAGGTTTGAATTTGAAGAATTAAGGTTAGAATATGGATTGTCACCCTCTTTATTCCTAAAATTCCTAGAGCTGTCGGACATCAACTCGGTAGCAATTCGAAGAGAAGGGAGAAGAAGGTAGTGACAATGAAGAAAAGAAACAAGAAGATGAGGGAGAGATGATCGGCATACCTAAAAGCAAAAGAAGACAGTTCATTGGAGTAGGAACAAGTGGTAAGAGAAGTGAACTGCAAACACCAAAACTAGAATATCACGAAGGGATGTCAGAATACAGGAAACTCTTGGATGTAGAGAGACAATAAGTAAAATAGCAAGGTAAGCAAAGGAAATGGTAAAAGCCGAAATGGAGGCCAAATCCCCTTTTTATAGGCCTTGCAACGATAGAGAATACGAAGAGAAGAAATGGTGTCTTTTCAGGCCAATTTACGAGAAACCTCGTGATGGTAGAAAGACACACTAGTTCCGTGAGCCGCATGCGAGAAATTTGGGAAAGACTCAGCACATGTGCCAAATGCAAAGAAGAAAAGGCAAAAATCGCTAAGTATGAAAGTATCAGATCGAGAATATGTTTAGTAACAACTCGACATTAAAAGGGACTATTGATACAAGATTGGGTATCACCCATCCCTACTCGATCCGATCTGGTCTAAAAGTGGATAGCATACAAGCACGTGCACTACCATGAAGGTTTGTTCCAATGAGATCACTACATGCACCCCAATAAGAACTTTGCACGTGTCCTAGGGAAGTCATGTAAGTAGACTCCTTGCACATAAAGCGATATAAGACACATTACCAGAATAGCACCTGTCATTCCTAAAATATTCTTTTTGGCCGACACCACACCGGTGTCAAGCTCTTGCTGTTTTGCAGAAACATCACTTAGAAAAAGATCTCGAGTTTATTTGATTTGTCGCCTGATGAAGCAATAAAATATAACATTACTTATTCTGTCATTTTTATTTTAACATGATATTTCAATTTATTTACATTTTTTGACATAATTAAAAGAGAAAAGTTAACCATATAATAACAATGCACATGTTTTTCAACTAGATTAGAGTGAAAAATAGAATAGACACGTTTATTTTTAATTTTTCAAACTTTATTTTTTTATTTTTAAAATTTTAACTTTTTTTACTTTTCAAATATTTAGATTTTTTTTTATTTTTTAATTTTTATTTTTAAACAATGGTTGAGAACTTGTTCAATAGCAAATGAGAAATAGATTATTTTTTAGATTTAATTTTATTTTCTATTGATTCCCGCTTAAGTTAGACTATTCATTCATTGGGTTTGGCTAAAGGTAGAAGTATACACGGGCAGTTTAAACGGTTTTTATACGAGTTTTTTTAATCCAAACTAAAGTTGGCACTTTATCATTTTATGAAATCAAAATCGCCATAATAATTAAAAAATCAGTAGTTTTGATTAGAGTGGTTTTTGAGCAATTTCGGCTTGTTTGGTCGGTTTAGTTTTATTTTATTTTATTTGTTTTTCTTATTTTTTTTTCTTTTGCATGCAAACTTGACCGTAAGAGGCATCTTAAGATGATATGATATCAAGTAGTCAAAGGGCTAAAAGTTTTTAAATAAATTGACAAGTAGAGATTGAAAAGTTAAACCATAGATATTTCCAAACAAAAAGAAAAAAGAAAGATTGATTTTTATGCTTGTGTGTTACCTTATTAAAGCATCAAAAGATGGAGTATCACACAATTTGGAGAATTTCTTGAATGGTTGAATGTAACAGCGGTTTGTTTCACAATAAGAATCTAAGAAATGAAATTGAGAAATGAGAAAGGAGATAGAGAAAGTAGAAAGGAGGGGCAGAGGGCTAAAGGCCTTGGTTAATTCAGTTTGGTGAAATTTTTTTTTTTTACTTCTAAAACCAAAACAGCTTTTTTGGTTTTTGATTTTATGTTCACTCGAATGTGTTTTTCAATTTCAATTAATCCTACCAAACAAAAAAAAAAAAGAAATTAGAAGCTAAAATGACCTTTACATTCCAGACCGTTCCAACTTACTAAACGTAACCGACGTGCACATTATTTGACTCTAGACTTATTTAAAGCCACCCTTGATGACTTGAGACCTCTCTTAGTAAAGTATGTACTAAAACTAACGGTCTAACTAAGGTGAGGATCTTACTTGCAAACATTCTAAATACTCTTTCCTTTTTCTTGTTCATTTTTGCTCGAGTTTGTTGACATGCAAAATGACCTATTTGCCCTCCATGAAATGTCGAGAGCGACAATTTCCTCCAAGGCCCCTCAAATGCAAATAAAGGAAGATGGGCAGGGAACGTGTCGCCGAAGTGGGACAGCACTCTCTCACATTTACGAGCTCTATTTATCCCTTCGGCACTGTAACACGTACATATTGTGTTCGCTTAGATTTCTTGGAAAATCACTTTAGATCTCTCTTTTTTCTCCTCTTTGAAAATTAAAAAAAAAATACCCATTAAAAAAAGTGAAAAAGAGCACCCGTTGAGTGGCTACTAGCTGCTCGTCACCACGCACACGCACACAACATCCGCACGCATTTCTCTCTGTGAAATTAGGGTTTCTTTGATTTCTAGGGTTTGGATGGTTATGAGTTGAAATCGATTAGGTCCTTTACTAAAAAGATCTGTAGAAGAGGACCGAAGAAAAACACATACCCTAGACCTTTTTCTTTCTTTTCATTTTTTTTTTGTTATAATTTTATTTATTTTTCGTAAGGATGTCGTCTTCAGATACAGTGAGAGCGCTGGAAGAACAGCTGGAGGAGGCTGGCAACAAGCTTCTTCAGCCTCCATCTTCGCTTGAACAACTTCTCCTTTTGCTTGACGTAAGCCCCTTTCACAGCTTTCGAAGAAACCCTCGTAACTTGTTTTTCCATTTTCTCTTTACACATATACCATGTTCTTTGTGTTTTGTGTGTTTTTTTTTTTGCTTTCGTGCTCTCGCGATTTTTGTTTAAAATTTCAATTTGATGTGCATATCTTATTGGGTTAACTTAAATTTTCGATATAGTTGCGCCTTATTATGTCATGTAGACGCTTAGCCTTGGGTTTGGCTCAGTTTGAGCTATTCCCTTTCTGAATCCTTTGTGAGGTTGGCTTTAAGGATATGTGTTTCGACGACCCTTTCTGATCGGGGAAAGCAGTTAATATTTGGGATCCAAGAGGAAAATCTGGTTTGTTGATTTCCTTAATTATTAATTATACTGGTATATTTACTCGGAGGATTCTTTTTGTGAGATCGAAAAAATCAATGGGACAGCTGATTCGTTATCGTAAATTTATCTTCTTTTGGTAACGTAGTAATGCTCCTTATATTAATAATTGTGTATCTTTTATGTTGCTGGAGTTTACTACGTGATTTGGTTTTTGTACTATAAAAAGGAAGTCCATTACTTTGTTGCATTTGGATCCAATACGTGTGCCTTGTAATGTCATTATGATTTGAAGAGAGAGGGAAAGAGTTGGCAGGGAAAAAGCAAGCCAAATTTCCTGTTCCTCCAAATTTGGAAACGTTTTTGCTTTTATTCGTCTCTTGACGTTTCCTTATCTGGCCTTTATTGTATTGATATGTCGTTCTAGTTGTCGTTATTATACTAGTATCTGGACTGGTTGTTCGGAAATTATCACCAAAACAAATTGTAGGACTTGTATGATAGGTGTGGCCCCAAAGAATTATAATTACTTTTGTCATCTGACTGTCGTCGTTTTCTTTGCATCTGTTTCTAAGAAAACTGTGGGGAACTGAGTGTTAATTAATCTCTATAACCTGTGAAATATACATTCGGGTAATTTCACAAGTTGTAGGTGCATGAATGTATATCCTCATCCAAAAGTTCTAGATTCTGAATTTCTCAATAAGGAAGCGGGATGGATATTTATGTTGCTGATTTTTGGGAAATACCGATCAGCGCTGGGCATTATTCTTTTGGTCTCTGATGATTTGGAAAGAGGGAGTAAGAAAAGGAAAAACCTCGTTGATGCGCACTTAGGAAAACTAATATATTACCAGTTTTAGTCAAAGAAGTTATCCTCTGATTAGTTGTGTCACCTAATCATATTTCAAGTAATTGGAGATCTTTCAATGTGCCAATTTTAATTTATATATTTTCTAAAACTTTCAAAGGAGTTTCACCAGACTAATACATGGTCTCTTGATTATTGTGCTTTTCCATTCACCAATTATTTTCTTTTCGTTGCTTAAAGCAAATCGAGAATTCTCTATCCAAAGTGGAGCAGTCACCGGCTGAATCAACACACACTGCGCTTTCTCCTTTAATGAAGGCATTGGTTGCTGATGAATTATTAAGGCATTCTGAAATTGATGTGAAAGTTGCAGTTGCTTCTTGCATAAGTGAAATAACCAGAATTACTGCACCTGATGCACCATACGATGATGACAAGATGAAGGTACTCAGGATTTATTGCAGTTTGATTTCCTACCCCTCCATGCAGTCTAAAAGAAAATCACTTATCAATTTGCAGGATGTCTTTCAGTTGATTGTATCAGCTTTTGAGAACTTAGGGGACAAATCCAGTAGATCATATAGAAAGAGGGCCCTGATTCTTGAGACTGTGGCAAAAGTGAGGTCATGTGTCATTATGTTGGATCTAGAATGTGACGAGCTTATATCTGATATGTTCCAGATCTTTTTCAGCACAATAAGGTATCAATTTCTTGTTTGATGTTTGTTGCAGGTTACATGTCCTTTTTCGATGATTTTTTTGACCCTCGGGTTCCGTTGTGTGAGATTTTATTTCTTCTTACTCTGATATCAAACTGCTCTGGAAATGATTGTATCTAATCTCCAGTCTTCATGTTATCTCTATAATAACTTGCACATGGATTGCTTTGTCAAATAGAAACAAAGCATTGCTAGTTTGGATATCTGATCAATATAGGTAAAAGAAACAGAAGATGGTGGATATCATGCTTTTAAGATAGGGAATATATTGTTTTTATCTGTTTAATTAATGAAATTTGTTTTCTGAGTGATAGATGTTCTGTTTGCTAGGCTATGTATCATTAAAAGGGGCAGTGAATTTATAAATAAGTGTGGTCCATGACGACGGTTTCGCTGAACATTTATTTGCAAATATAAATTTTCCAATATTTGTAATTTAATTGGTAATTGATTCCATTCCACCTGATCTAGCAGTGAAAAATGTGGAAGCCAAAGCCTCAATTTCTAAGGGAGAAATCTTCTGTTTGTTTGCCCTGGAACCTGAGGCGGGGAAGGGGCAAGATTTCTCTTTTTGAGGCAAGCGTGTTCTGTTAGATATGATATTCACATGCAAAGAGAAATGAGAGGCTAAGTTAAGGTTGTTTTGTGGGATGGGGGGTGGGGTGGGGGCTTCAGTCCTAGATTGACGAAGCACATTCAAAGCTTTCCGCTTATGGTTGGCTAGTATTCTGCTTCCTCCTTTTGTCTACCTGATAAAATTGGTCCTAACTAGAAGCCTATTTAATGAATTAGAAATTGCTTGGTCCAAAGGGAAACGGGCCTTGCTCTGTGGCATTTTCTCTTGTGCTTTGTCCTGCCCTTCAACAGAGGCAGACTCCGTGAAGGTGGACTCCATCAAGAAAATGTTTACCACTTGAGGACTAATACTCCTATCTAGGATTTAGAGGCATGACCCTAGTCATACGTCTCCCCTTTGACCTGACAAGTGCCCTTATCTTGCTGAGAAGAGGAAGATGTGGAAGAGAAGGGATTACTGATTTTGATGTGATGAATAAAGCTGTAAAGGGTTAGCATAAATGCATGAATAATTAGTCCAATAAATTGGTCAAGTGGAAGGCGACCCTCGACTCCCTGCATCACTGACCTGATTGATTTTTTATTGTATTTTGTGAGGGCTGACTGTATAACTAATTGAACTGCTTGGTGCCAAAAATGTAAGGAGATTTTGGTTCCATAACTATTTGCCGTTACTTAATTTCTCTCTAAGAGTGTTAGCATTCCTGCTGGTCTCTCTTGATGAATGTTTGTGTTGTATCTGATCTCCCCTCAGGGTGAGACTTACATGATCTTCCACTGCAGTTTTTCTGGCTGTTTAGCCAATGTTTTGATCTGTTGTTCTGGCCACCAGTACATAAAATGCTACACCCTGCAATTGTAATTTATAGGCTTTCTTTTTTCAGTTGGGTCAGAAGTTTGATGAATACTTCATTGGTTACAATTTTGAAGAATATTTCACTATAAGTTATTGGAAACTAATAACTTAATCCTTAGGTAACTTAAGGGGAAAACCTTGTGTACCAAGTCATTGTGGTAATGCTTAAACTGAATCCTTTCTAAAAATTATAGTAGTACTACACTAACAGACCTCACCTGCAAGCACTAAGACCGTGTGGTAGCATTTAAACTGAAGTCCTTATGAACAGTCTAGTAATCATTTTGCCAATTGACTTCTCCATCCACCAAAACAGGTCCCAATTTTCCTTTTCAAATTGCCATGGTGTTAGAATTGGAGAGACTCATATGTAGTTATCAGTATGATGTACAGTTATGCATCATTTGCTTCCTGTTGATTCCTCCTGACAATCAAGCTGCACTTCCTTCTAGAGAGTTTTTGGATTATGTTGCCATCTTGGAGTTCAGAGGAGGCTTATGTCCTGTCTGTCTAGCTTTTAGAATTGTCCCTCTTAAGTACCGACAAATAAAATTCTGTATTGAAGAAGCAAATGAGAAAGGGTTTGCAATTATTCAGCAAAGTTTATGATGCCAACTGCTTATGACTTCTAAAACAGTAGGAGTGACTTAGAGAAGAACCTTAAACACGTACAACACAGAACAGAATATAAACGGTATAAGCAACACAGAACAGAATATAAATGGTATAAATGTCCAACATGATGGCAGCTGCTTATGACTAATAAAACAGTAGGAGTGACTTAGAGGAGAACCGTAAAAATATACAATGTGGAACAGAATATAAATGGTATAAGCGATATGTGTTTGGTTTTGTGTTCCTTTTTTTCTTCTGTAATCTTTTGTATTGCAAAGACTAGCTAGTTCTTTGTTTGGAGTATTATCGAGGAATAACTGAGTGAAGTTACCTTACATTAACACACATAATTGTCAAGTGGATTGATTATGTTTTGCATGTATCACTGCAATTCGTATGTCCATCTTAAGTTCTCTTGTTTGTTCCTTTTTCTTCATGAGTATGTTTATCTCTACAACTCTTTTCTCACCAGGTTTAGCAAATATTTAAGTATCGCTATTCATCTTACAGAGACTACCACCCAGAGACCATTTTCTCATCCATGGAGACTATTATGAGTCTTGTACTGGATGAAAGTGAAGAAGTTTCTGAAGAGTTACTCACCATCCTATTGTCTTGCATGAAAAGAGACAATGAGGTGATCTTTTGTTTGGAGATTCTTTTAGAACTCATATAAATTGAATTTAAACCATCACTTCTTAATGCTGTTTCTTATTTTCAGGAAGTCTCACCTATTGCTAGAAGATTGGCGGAAAGAGTATTTGGAAACTGTGCAATCAAGCTGAAGCCTTGCTTGATACAGGCTATAGAATCTAAGAAAATTTCTTTAGATGATTACAGTAAAATTGTCACTTCTGTTTGTGAAGGGGATGCAGGACAAAATAACGAAAATGCCTCCAGAGAGCAACTGGTAAGCCTCCTTTGGTTCCCGATCTATTACTTCAGTATTGCGCATTCTTGCTATCTGCCAAATCAATTAGAAACTTGATTACCACAATTTAAACTCGCCGTAACCAATGTGTTCTTCCATAGTGGTTTAGTTAAGGAGCCTACTGTCGTTTCTACTGTCATGAAGTGTTGGATGGTCTTTGGGTGATGTCTGCCTGATCTACACCATTTACCTGCTGCCACCTCATTATGATCTTTTTCCCTTATAAAGTTCAATAACATGCATTAATGACCTGTATTCAATTTAGCATAGTTGCATTTACCTCTCTCAAATTCTTTCTTTTGATTTTGTTTAATCCATCACTAGCTTTCGAACTGTACACCCTAATTCAGTCTCTCCTTTTTGGTGGGAGAGTTGAGATGTAAAATATATAATGGCAACTGTGTCATATCCCAAAGAAATAAAGCAATGGCTGATGAGGCATGAAATGGGCTGCAAGTGTGATTCTGAAGGTGCTTCTTGCACATAAAATTGTTTTCCTGAACAGTGCTGTTCCATCTGAATAAAATGGGCTTTTAGGCTTGGCCAATATGTAATACGAGGTTCAATTCAGAGGGGAGGGTCTACTGCTCTCTGGTATCATTTCTATTTAGTTCATATTTGTCCATCAGGGAGTTCAGACTTGTAAACAGATTGTTATTATTTCTATGGTTCTATAATTTTGTTTCTTTCCTGAGTAGTCTTATAATCTTATTTTATTGGTTTATTTAGGGTGACGGGAGCAAACCTGTAGCATCTTCAAATGAGATTGCACAGGCATGTGTTTGACTTCTATTCTCTATCTGACTCACCTATTTCAGCTCCTGCTACTGCTTATGTTGCTCCCATAATTTGATATATTTCTTGCACGGCATTGCACGGCATTGTTCATGATTGTTATCAATGTTTTCTCTGCTATTTGATTCCCTTTATATGATCCAGTCGAATAAGAGAAGGCTGTGTAACTAATAGCTTGATAGCACAATTTTCGATTACAATATGCCTTCATAATGATAGTTCTTGTGAACTGTTTTCTCGTGTTTCAGTCTTTATTTAGGTTTGGTGTTATGTATGAACCATTGATCATTGATGAATCATTTGGGTTAAAATAATACTTTTATCCTTTCAGGAGGTTAAAGATGTTGCAGAAGAGGCTTGTCAAGAAGTTGTTGATCCTGCTCGTAATAGATCTCCCAAGTCAACCATGAGTAATGGAATTAGTGAGAATAAGAAAGAAGGGACTTCAGTACAAGTGGAATTTCTAGAAAAGGGAGAGCATCTTGACGCTGATGGTAAGACAACTACTGATGAGGTGACACCTAAGCCTAAATCTGACGATTTAGGGGCTGAGGAGTCAACGATATCGGAGTCCAACCCAGAAGAAAATGCTAAGGAAAGAGGAAGGAAGCTTAATTCTTCAATAAAATCAACAGAATCTTCTGATCCTTCACGTCTTGATGGTGAGAAAGAATCAGAGAAGCTGTTGGATAACAGGGAAAGCCATGAAAAGGATTCTGATAGCTCAGCTAATGACTGTAAATATCCTGAGGAGGCCAAGCATATGGAGAAAGGAAAAGATGTCAGTGATGGTGAGGCCCATGAGGGTGCAACTATGGCTTCCCCATCCCCAAGTGAAGGTGTTGCTGATGAGAGTCTTCCCAAAAAAGTTGTGATCCTGAAGAAGGAGGAAGAGATACCATCTCCTGAAGTTGTTGCTGACAAGGCATCTGATAGAACCAGTGATTCGGAATCAAAGCCTCAGAGGCATACTGGGAAAAAAGCTCCTCATGAGACTACTAAAAAGGACAAGACTTCAGGTGAGGTACGGACATCCAAAAATGAAGATGGCATCACAAGTGATTCAGAGGCGAAACCTCAAACACAGCTGGGTAAGAAATTGGATACTAGTGATCATGATGAGGAGGGTTCATCAATAAAGAAAAAAGAGGACATGAAAAAGCGTGGGCGTGGTAAAATTAGCATGGAGAAGCATACCATGAAATCTTCCACTAAAAATGATGCCAAAGTAACTCCAGTTCTCCTGTATGCTTTTCATTTCTTTTTTCTGACACCCTATTTTACTGTCTCCAACAAAAAAGTTTATTATCATTTTTTAGGAGGTAGTTTCTTCACCGAAGTCCCCTAAAAAATCAACCAAAGAGGAAGACCACAAGGATGAAATTCGTACCAAGAGAAAGCGAACTCCGGGCAAGGAAAAAGTAAGTATTCTTTGATTAGATCAACTGAGTTTGCATATCTTTCTCACTTTCTGGTGCCATTGGTGATTCTGGTGAGAGTTCTGGTTATGCCACATGGTTGGGCATGTCATCTGGTTTGTCCTAAAATTACTTTGATTTCCTATTATGCAATTTGAAATCATTTCTCTTTCTTTCCTACACTTCTATTTCTCTTTGCATAGCCTTTGTAGCATATGGTTGCACCATGTTATCTTGGTTTTCGATTCCTTCACATTGCCTTTTCCTCTGTCAAGTGACTTTTTCCTCCTCTTCCTGAATTTATGTGGTGAAACAAATCTGATGTACTCTAACCTTTAAATCTGCACCACATAACAATTGTTTGAACTGAAGAAGCAAATCCTGCATGCATGAGGGCCAAAGGAGCATCTAAAAGCTTTTGTGAGCAAATTAGATTAGTTAAGTGTGAGAGTTTTAAGTGCTTTACTTGAGGCAGTGAGTTCCATCAAATTGTTGGTAACAATAATCTATATTGTTTCAATAACAGCTCATGTTTTTTCAAATTTTTAAAGGATCTGTATGGCAGTGATTATAGGTGGTAATGGTCTGATTCTGATTCTGATAGGTATGCCTGAGATGCATTTCCACTGTAGGATAATCTGTAACTATTCTGCTGCTTTTCGTTACCATTTAGTACTTGCCTCTTCCTTCCAAAGAAATTACAATGGAAACATGAATATTACATTTGTGGCTTTGGATATCAATATTATTATGTCTTGTTATAGTTGCATTGCTTGACCTATAGAATATGTGATACTTGGAGTTAAATTGTCAATAATTGAAGTGGCCATCCACGTATATATTTTTGCTTTGCAATTTGGATTATTATCTAATTTCAACATTGTCATCTTAACGACAGGCATCTGAGACGTTGGAGTATGGTGAGAACCTGGTTGGCTCAAAGGTTAAAGTTTGGTGGCCAAAAGATCGTACGTAAGTGCTCTTCTCTATATTCTGTAGTTTGTTGAATAGAGGTCAGAGATCTGCTTTTCTAATTTCATCCATGGTAATGAGGAGCTGCATCCCTATTGTGCAATAATATTTTGGTCAGACTTGTCAGACCTTTTTTATTGGACAATTATTTTTACATTTTTTTTGGGGCATTCAAGTCAGTAGATTTAGAAGTTCTGGGGGCTCACTGTGACTCTGGTTGTGGAGAGGTCAATCAAAGTCTTCTTATGAGCTCTATTCTGGTGAATCATGAGTTCTGCTTTATGTTGCAGATTCTATGAAGGTTTTATTGATTCTTTTGATCCTGTCAAAAAGAAGCATAAGGTCAGTGAATAGATTTCAGGACCTTTCTTCCTTGATTTTCCCTCACTTAGAGGAAAATGAAAAGTAAAGATAATGTTTATACTGCATTGATAGCTAACTATGCACTGAAACAGGTGTTGTATAATGATGGTGATCAAGAAATACTGAATCTCAGGAAAGAACGGTGGGAATTTATCGGAGATGACGCAGCAACAGATGCGGTTTGTGGCTGACATCTGCTGTAACAAATTTTTTTTTAAATCACATATGCTTAATCTTCACTAATATATATCTTTACAGGAGGATGAAGCTGAACCTGCAAGTCCTGATGCTTCTTCTGAAATGTACGCATTTCTCTATCTAATTTTGCTTTGTTCTGTACTGATTATTATCAATAACGGCGTAGGTCGTATAAAGTTGTGCAATTGATTAAGGTGCTGTTGGTGAAGTGATTAAATTTTATGCATGATTTTTTTTTGCAAGTCTTGCATTTTAATTTTTTTGCCTGGTAAGCTGATAAGTTGAATAAATTCCATTTTACACCACCTGGAATAATGGAGTGTAAAATTCTTAATGGGCATATTCTAATTGATTTGAACTTCCATGCTAAATTGTAGTTCATATTTGACTTGGCAAACCTATAAAATAGGTAACTGGGGGTGAGAAGTTATTCTTTAAATGTTTGTGTGACTGATTGTTGATGAGCGTAGTAACATTTTTCAGTTCATTTCTGGGATTGTAAAAGTTTATTTTTGGAAAATTAGACATTAACTAGTATATGAACCTGCGCGCGATGCAGCAGTTATTTTATCTTTTTTTTTATTTTATGTTTTGTGTGATTTTTATATAATTATGTGGTTAAAAATAATCATATTTTAGTGAATAGTTCAAATAGTTGGGGCTTTTCCTCCAACATTCATGAGTTGTGTTCAAATCCTATCAGGGGTAGAGGTGGGTTGGGGTTAGATATTAAAAAATATTGTTTAATATAATTTTTTTTGTTTTTTTAAACAAAGAAATTTACTAATGTATTGAAAATATGTATTTTTAATCTATACATTCATGAGATTAAAGAAAAGATAAAAATCAAGAAATCAATTTATTCTTTTGAACCTTTTATCATTGTTAATGATAAAAATATTGAGCCTAAATTGTTAAAACAATTAAATAAGCAACCACTACATATGATGTGGCATTACCTAAGCATTAAATGGGAATAATAAAGATATATTCGCTCAAGAATCAGACTTAAAAAATGAAGTGCTCAGCAGTACCATGTGGCACCCCACATTTCGAAAAGAAAAAAAAAAAAGAAAAAGGTAGAGAAACACTATTATTGCTATTATAAATGCATCAAGAAAGAAAGAATTACGTGGTTCTACATGGTAGCTTAGAAGTATGTTGTATGTAATAGATAAAAAGATAAGTAAAAGTTAGCTAACATTTTAATTTTTTAAATCAACTTGTCAATTGTTTAAAAAATGATGTTGACAGTTAAAAAATTAAATGTATAAAAAAAATTGGAGATAGAGTAGCACATGGGGTCCTACCCAAGAATTAAATTGAAAAATGAACAAATATCTCATCATAGCATTAAAAGAAAAAATTGACACTTTAATTTTTTTTAAAGAAAATATAATTGTTGAGGGGCCCATTGAACTTTTTACAGTATAAAATGGATTTTAATTTAAAGAAGAAGAGAACTTGGTGGGGGTGCCACGTGGCATCTCACCTTGTCATTTTAATGTATAGATAATTGGACATTTTATAGTGGATTTTGGACATTCAATTTGGAAAGAGTAGTTGTTATTTTAGTGTGATAGAGACGTCTCTGTAAATGGAATGATTGCCATACCAACTAGCAAGCACAGAGAAATCGACTTGCTATATACGGTGTCAATGCCATTTTGATTATATTGTACATTAAATTTGCACGTGTTTTAAGTCCAATTATTTTCTTGTGAAAAGTTAACTGAAGCCCTCAAAGCAGAGTTGCCATATGTGTGGTTTGACCTGTCTGTTGCCATAAACTTTGCTCCTGTTTGTTTAAAATATTTAATTACGCTGGTGCAGCTGTTTAAGTTATTAACCAACTAGTTGCTGACATGTATACTCAGATTTTTATTGCTGAAGGGGTCCGTTTGGATCTTTTTGTTTTTAATTTTAAAGAAAAGCACTTATTTTCATGTATTTGGATTGACTTCCAAAAAAAGTTAAAAACTCCTAAATGAGCTTTTTTTCAGAAGTCATCTGAGTTTCTCCAAAAAAAAACTATTTTTTCAAAAGTTACCAAAAAACATTTATCTAAAGTCAATCCAAACAAGCCCAATTCTTTCACACGGTCCCGCTTCTTATGTATGTTACTCGTGCAACCTGCATGTATGTGTGTGTTGAAATTTCAATTGTAACTACAATGTCCATCAAGCAATCTTTCCAAGAATCCTTAATTGATCTTTGGATGTTGAATTTGTGTCTGGATATTTAACTAGTAACTAGAAATTGTAAACTTGTACTTCCCCAAATGAGGTGAAAGGAAGAGAAGCTATAGATTGTATATAGTATCAGAGACTGCTCGAGGCTGATTGCATTCAGTGCCTTAATTTTACTGCCACCGGATATGAATGGTCAAAGCTAGGAATTGGAAGCCGACAACACTAGGAATTGAAATTGAAAATGTTGAAATCTTTATATGTGTGCTAGTTCAGATATTTTTCATTTGTTCCAGTTTCTAGTGAAGGACAGCATGAGCAGCTTGTAAGACATTCTTTTATCACATCTTTAGTTTTTTTCACCTTTGCACTTATATGCAATTGTGTCTTGGGCGATTGTGGCTTATCCTGCCATCCTCATACCAGGCAGAAGAAGAAGAAAGCTAAAAGGAGTGGTGAATTGTCAGTGAAGCATGAAGCAGGCGAAGTTTCACCGAGACGGTATGCAGCTCATTTTCCTGGTTGCTGATGTTGTGTACTCCCTAACATGCACAATGAACATAGATTCAAATGGTTGATGCTAGCAATTGTTTGTCTGCTTTTTCCAGTAAATTGAAGGGCACAGCTACAAAATCTGGTAAAAAGTCCAAGGATGATGGTAAAACTGACCCCAAATCCAGGGATGGCCCTTCAAAATCTGGTGGTCTTTCCGAGGATGAGACTGCCAGCAAGTCTAGAGGTCATTCCCAAAAGATTAGTGGTAAATCTGTCAACGACTCGGTGAAACCATCCGCGAAAACCAAAGATGTTGATAGTAACACACCCAAGAGCAAGTCCAAGCAGGAGACATTGAAGTCCACTGGCAAGTCAAAGGAAGAAAACTCAAAGACTGCCATGAAGTCCAAAGGTAAAACCCCTCAAAGTGGGAACAAGTCTAGTTCTAGTACTGCTGGCCAAGTAAAATATAGTTCTTCAAAGGTGAAAGTCGATGCTGATGTGAAGGAAAAACTGAATGACTTGACAAAAACACCAGAAGGCACAAAGCGTAAACAATCTGATTCATCAAAGGATCGAGGGAGTGAGACAAAAAGTGGGAAGAAGCGACAGCGAACCGTTAAAAGTTGAGCTTGGTGTCTTCTCATCTTTTCTGAATTGTTTTGCCTTGTTTGCTGCAAGCCATCTTGGACCCTCTGTTCCAAACCACTGGGAGCTGTATGCTTTTGATAAGCTATGGCTAGCATGCACAATCGTTAAGGCTTAGTTTGAAATTAGGTCTTAGAGGCAGGTATATTAAATAGTTAAATTAGATAGGGTAGTAGACCGGAGGATTGTTTTTTTCTGCATTTTGGGTCGGTAGATGGAAACTCTCACGTTTGTTTTCTCATATTCTTCTCTGGTAGCTGCACTTTGTGTGATTGAGGAGAAGCCTTAGTAGGTAACTGAGGTTGTATGCTTTTGACGAAGGATGTAGAAACTTGCAGGATGTATTTTTCTGTAGCTTGATTACAACTTGGGTTTACGCGTTGTCTATTTGCCCAACCATATCCCAGCAATAGGTTTGATAGTGTCGTCCGTGTTATGGGCAAATCAGTATTAGAGTCTTATGGGTGTGTATGATAGTAATGACTTTTTTATCTTTTGATCCAAGAAAACAAAACAGAAAAATAATGGAACATTTGTATATGACGACGTACGCCTACTTTTAGGGCATTACGACATGTAATTGTTACTGAAGAAGTAAGCCATCTGTATTCAACTTGGTGATTTTGGTTCAGTTTAGATTCTCATTTTGTAGAGCTTAATACACTTGTTCTCATTGGTCGGATGGAGTGGAAAGGCTACAGTTTATAATGATTGAAAGTTTCCGAAGTCTATATTTTATTCTCTCTTGACAAGTGGTGTGTGGCTCTTCACTGACATGGGAGTGTGCGACGTGAAATTGTCGTAATTATTACACCGCGGCGATTGTATTTTGTAATGAGTATATGAATTAGGGAGATTTAAGATGTACTTGATTTTGTGATTCTTGTAGTCAATGGAAAACTGATTCCTCCGAGAGAGTAGAAAGGGAGGAGGAAAGATGGCTTTGATGAGGAATAGAGAAAAAGGAAAAGAAAAAGGGAGGAGAGAAAAGGCCCTAGTGAACCGGAATAATTGGTGAGCAAAGTGTAAGTTTTGCTCCCTAATAATATGGAGTATTGTGCACACCAAGGGATATGCCTTGAAATGGAGGACAGAAACAAGAGAAATCAATATGTTCCAATTAGCCTTGCACCAACCATCCAACGGACCATTAATTAAATAATCACTACTTGAAAAGACTTTCCTCAAAAGGTACATCTTGCACCTATGAGCTATGGCTATGTTACATCTTGCAACTATGAACTATGGCTATGTTATATCTCTCCCATAAAGCATTCAAAACTGATAGTACAGAGAAGCCCACCAGGTGGATTGCTGAGCTACAAGTCACACGGCATAGGAATGGGATTCTCTAAAATATTTGGTCATGATCTTTTAACTTAAAATCTCAACCATATATTTTATTTTTAAAATATCAACAAATATTGATTGTTGATGGAACCTCTCAATACAAGCTTCCCATATTCGGGTTCCTCAAGCCTCGTGTAACATCTGTTGCGTCTCTGTTTGAACTACGTGATAAATTGTTTCGTCAATTCCCCAGGTAATTGCGTTCTCTTGGCAAGATAAGCAATGGTCACATTTGGTTTGTCTTATAAAACTGTTCTTGGAACATTCTCTCCATATTAGCCCACGTTTAAAGTGAATTTGGACACAACTTGGCATATCACTAGAAAGCTGACCCAGTTAGGGAACTGCCAAATAGGTGTAATTTTAGATAATCATTGCCTGTGACTTCCTTGCATTGGGTAGTGAATCTCGCAATATGCTCCAAAGTTGATTGACTATCCTATCCAAAGAAAAACATAAACTTAGGATTCTTGAAACCCTTTTGAAACTCCACTCAGATACGGCCTACCATAAGTCGGTCGAGGGTTGACTCGTGCCCTCAGTCCAAGGGGTTAATGAAGCATTTTGTTCATCATAACACGTACGCCATAGAATCAACATAAGGAGCTGCCTGCTGTGGCTGTTGGCCACCCACTTGATGCCAAGGCTCATTTGGTGGCGCTTGCTACCCCTCGGGCGCCTAGATTGCAGGTGATGTTTGCAATGATGGAGCTGTTACTTGATTATATTTATATGGGTTTGCTCCTTAAGTTCCATGTGGCTCCTGTATTCTCGTGTCCACGGTACCCTTCCATACAGTTGTGCTGGCAAAGGTCCTAGCGGAACATGATGTTGTTGCATGTTTAAGGGTACAACTGGCGACTCAGGTCTTGTAGGAACCCCGTCAATTCCCGCAGGAGGGTATCTAGCTGGTACGCCAGGATTAGGCTCAGGGTGAGGCCCGTCTGAGGTAGTAGATCGTGGTAGGACGTGAATCTACCTAAACTCCATAAGCCTTATTGTTTGCGGTGGGTTATCCCCAGGCCATTGCCGCACTGGATATGACTGATGGGCCGTAGCCTGAGGATATGGTTGATGATTACCACCTGTTCCTTTAACAACACGAGTTTCACAAAATAGCTTCATTACCATATCCTGTTTCTTTTTGAGTGTGTTTTCTTCTTTGTTACATTATTTACTACTCTCATAATCTGTCCAATTAAAGAATAAAAACTCAAGGTTTTACATGCACTCGATTTCTCATAGGGACTCGGGGCATGTTTAAGATCTACTCTAGGCAGCTTGAGGCCTTTCTTAGTAAGGTCAGGGCTCAAAATAGTGGTCTGGCTAACGCAATCCTATAAAAATTAGCCTAAATGAGGAGATCCTTATTAAATTTGTTTTTGGTCCACAAACACATCAGGTACAAAATCTTTTTAAATAAAGAACTTTTAAATAAATTTTCTCTTTTCTTTTTTAAGTTAAAAATCGATAGTACAATAATCATATCCTCAAAAATTAATTACCAAACCTCTCACAACTACCATAGGACAATTCGTTTATAACAAAATCACAGTCATCAAGATGAATCCTTCACAATGCTCCACTACAACTTGTGGCTTCAGGCATGGTTTAAGTAATTCTCCTCTAATCGGTATCTTAATCAAGTTACCCAGATCCAGAACTGAAACCCATTAGAGGCCTGTGATAAACCATTCTCCTCTGGTCTGCGTCATTCTCCTTTTTCACATGCTGCCAACAGCCGTCTGAGTCTCTTTTTTTTAAAATACCCCGTCCCTAAAGAATTCAAACTCAAGACTTCGCTTGTACGTTGAAATAGGTTCAATCACTTGAACTGTCGGTTGATCCCTAAAGCTGTCAAAGTCATTGTGTCAACGGTGCTTCACGATTTTATTATTCTGCATCATCTGCAGCGTGGGATTATAATAAGCTAAATTTACGTTTGTTAGCAGCGAAGATTCCGGGTAAAATTATGTTAAATAATAATTAATGGGAATCAACGAAGGACAGATTCCCAAAATGATAAATGGTTCTGAGCAGTCCCGTAATATTGTTTAGAATTTTCTGATTCATTGTTTACGCACCCAGCAGAAGAGAATGACTGACACCCTTTTACATTCCAGAATTACCAAAAGGATTAGTAGATCCAAAACGTAGTGTACTGGTGTGGGTAACATTGTACCAAGGAAATGAAAGTGACACCCCAATGTAGTAGGATCTCATGGGGGTTGTACATGATTGGTCTGGTGTGAATTTTTTTTAACTAATTTTTGGTTGTGTTAAAATTAGTTCTAAACCATTTCAAAAAATTTTTTGGAGATTCTCCCATCTCTAGTGGTTTTTCCCGTTCTTCGTTTCTCCAGATTATGTATGTTCCCCATTAATAAATTAGGGCGAACGAGAATAAAATTTCTCCTCAAATTATTGATTGGGGCGGCCAGTAAACACCCCTAGCATCACACATGTAATTTGGTGGCAATATAGGTTTCCGCATTTACTCTTTTTAGTAGGGGCAAACATGATTTGGTTAAACTAACCAAACTAATTCAAAATAACCCAAAAATGATTAAGACACAAATAGATACATGAAGTACTCTTAGTAACACGACAAGGAGAACAAAACCACACGTTTAGCTTCCTCAAAATGGTAAGCTCTTAGATGTGGAGCTAGACGTGAGAGCCTTAAAGTGATCTGAAGGAACAAAATCCTGAGGCAAATTAGCCCTTTTGGCTATCCTCTTCATGTTATTCTGCAGGCTCTGTTGAACTAATTGCTTAACTGCTTTTGCCTCTTCACTCATCATATCATTCACCTCTTCCTGATACGAGGAGTTCAATCGTTGGGTTGGTTCTGAAGAAGAAGCTGATGCTCCACAAAGTGGTGCTGACATATTCTGAGAAAATCCTCCGGCGTAGCTTTCCGAAACCTGCTTCCCTTTATCTACCCTTAGACACTCCAATATCCTGGACGCCCTCTTCTGCGCTAAGGTGCTGCCCAAGAGTGTTAATTCGAGTAGGGTTGAAACGATCCCAGCATCAATCATGGCCTGCCTATCTCCGTGCGCCTTGTGAGCCATCACCATTAAGATGTAGGAAGCCTTCTCTTGGCAGCCTGGTGAGTCTGTCCAGTTCAATACATCAATGAGTATGGGAAACGCTTCCGGGACACCGCCGATCGCCTTTCTCCCCTCCGGCATTGATACTACATTGCTAAGGATTGAGAGTATCCTTTCACTCACATCCATATCCCCCAATTTGCTCATCAGAAATGGTATCACATCCGTCTCAAGCATGTGAAAGACATTTAAAGGCAAGATCGAGATGTTGTAGAGTGCACGCAAAGCGTCCTGTTTGGCTTGGGAGTCATTTGAGTCACCCTGTTCTTTCAGGGCTTTCACTAGAAATGGGATCGCCCCGGAAGAACCAATGATGGGTTTGTTCGAATCCAGAGCACTTAATCCAAGAAAATTCGCGATAATTGCTTCCGAGACAGCGGTGTCAGGCGGCCCACTGGGGGGTTGAATGAGCTTCAGCATCTTGTGGATTGCCCCTGCTTTAACAATGGCCGCCTTGTTTCTGCAACGTCATAAGAGTTCACAACTGAATTTTGATCCAAGTCCAGAAGTGCTAGCTAGATACAGGTTTCTCAAAATGTGGTGTTTAAAAAAAAAAATGAGTTCACTATACATTTAAATCAACAAACAAGACATATAATCAAACAATTGTCTAACACATCAATTTTTTATAACACCGAAAATGCTGAAAGCGACGTACCAACATCTACATTAATTGTAAAGGTAAGAAAAAAAAGAAAAAAGAAAAAAAGAATAGAGAAGAAAACTAACGCATCATTGGCAATGGCCAGATTAAGCAAAGCGTAGAGGGCAGCGATCTGAGAAGAGACATGGACGGCGTCGAGCAAAGCCACAAGTGGAGGAATGGCACCCAGTAAGGCCAGTGTAGTTCTGGCCTCGGAGTTATCTCTAGTCAACCTCCTCACTTCTCTAGCAGCCTCCAACACGCCGTCGTTTTGCAGTTGTTGTTGTAGCCTCTTCACTACTCCCTTGAGCTCCTCCAAGGCCTTCGTCTTCCTCTTCACCTGTTCTTCCTCTTCAGATGGCTCCGGCAACCTTAACAGCTCCGACAGCTTACTGTTACTCTCCCTCCTCAACTCCCACCTTAAACTTTTCGCCCCGTTCTTGGGCTCGGGCTGCTGTTGCTGTTGCTGTTGCTGCTGCTGCTCTTGAGCTTCTTCAATGGTTGATTTCAGAGAATGCTTGCCACCACCACAACCACCGCCACTGCAACGCATGGCGTCGAGGATCACGCGGCGGAATGATGCGCTGGAGAATGAAGGCCATAACTTGAAGTGACCACGAGCACTAGCAGCAGCTGGGCGGTCGAGGACCACTGATCCGACTTCGTTTCGTGCACTTTTGGCCATTTCCTAACTACAACATAAGCAAATGTCGGCTACCAACTAACCACATTGGCAATTGGAGAACAGAAGCTAGAAGAGATCGTCAGATCAGAAGCAGCAAACGATGGCAAAAAGGCACGAGTCAAGTTTCTTCAAGTAGAGCGCTTCTGTGTAATGGCTGTATAAATCTATCAAAGATCAGCTTTATGTCTTGTTGTCCCAAAGGAGAGATGACAATATAAAAGAGAAGAGAGAGACATTAAATGACAAGGCGGCAGACGACGTCCTAATTTCTAGAGGGAGAAAAGCAGACAAATACCCTTTTTTTTTTTTTTGCGGACAAAAAAATTTAATTGATAAAACGCGATCATTAGTTGACGAAACCTATCGAGCGTATAATATATCTTCTATATTGTACAATAATTAAGTCGACAGCACTTAATCAATCCAAAACAAAGAATTAAATTTAAATTCAAATCATAAATCGCATTCATACTTACTGTAAGAAAGTCTCTAAAAACACAAGAAGACCCAATTAAAACGAAACAACAACAAAGCGAGATTGTGAGTGACTAAGGATGCCCGTATAATGTAAACGCATTTACTGTGATGAGGAAAAAGGTTTGTTGTAGACATGAAGAGATTGTCCACGATGCTCGAAAAACGATGCTCTTCCATTCCATGCTCCAAGAGTAAGAGAAATTAATTAATCAATTAATTATTTGTTTAAAAAATGACACCCAACCCTCTATACTACAGTTAGATGATGGGGGATGATGCGCCATTAGAGCATTGTAATATGTTACACGGTTTTCACTGTTTTGCTTCGGGAGCTGTGCGCCTCAAGACTTTTTTTTTTTTTTTTGGGTCAGACGCATCAAGACTCAACTGCTCAAAACTGAGTGGCAGCACTGACACCCCACTCTCTGTGTCTCGTTGCGCTCTAACTCTATTATTATTATATGGTACAAATGAGGTAATTGCACTTCCGTCCCTTCATGTTTGGAGGAATGGTACAACCACCCCTTCTATTAACATTGTTGGGAGAAAAAATCTAGATGTCCTTCATCTTTAAATTTTAAACCAAACTTTTTACTTGAAGTGGATAAGATTGTTGATCGAAAACCTAACAGCTTAAGCAGCCGTGAAACCAAGACCCGGTGCTCAGCGGGTGCATATGTATATATAATTTTTCATTTCAAAATATACAATATTTAATACAATTATGGTATCTTAATATCCAAAAAAATATGAACAAATAGCTCTGTTATTATAAATAGAACTATATTTTTTGTTATTAGAAATAGAATTATATTTTATAATTATCTAACTTGACTGCAAATTTTGAAACCTTTTAATATTCTAATATGTGCCAAATTCACCAAAAATAGAATTCCTACTTTTACCTCGCGGCTTGCGAAAGTGGTGAAAAGGGTTGAACCTACATAAATTAATTTATAAAATATCTTTTTAATACTAAGACAGGAGACAAGCGCAATACAAGAAAAGGGAGTTGTCAATTAAAATTAAATAAACAATAAATAAATAATTAAATAATAAAGAACTAACAACAGATTAAAAACAAAGTGAATTGATTAAAATAGAAGTTCAATGGTTTAACCACCTAACCTAGGGTGTAAATCTCCGTTTAGGCCTACAAATTTGATTCTAAATACAAAGATGACTCTTGCCTATTTCAATAAAATACTTATAGTCGTCACCACGATCTAATAACCTTATCTTTCCTTTCTGTGTCGATAATGGTTTAAAATCTTTGTGACTTTTCCCCAATTATTTCTTTTTTTCTTAAAGGCTAAGCTGGAATTACAAGGAGACTAGTTTATCAGAAGAAACTCCTATCAAATCTTCCCCAAGAAGGGTTCGAAGTCATTGGGGTGGTTCCTCAATATAATGGGATCCTAGTGGTAATTGTAGCCATAGTTAGCCATCCAGTGCACGCTTCTATTCATTTCTTATAAATATGCTTGAGGGAGTAACCTGGCTTTGTTGCTAGAATTCTCTTACTTTCTTCAACAATTGAGCGCAAGGCAGCTCTTGGATGGTCCATACTTGCCATCCATAATGTCAAGATTTTCTTGTCAATCTCTATCTAGAGACGGATCACATCTTGGTGCTTTGCTAGCTTGAGTCTTTCCAACGAAGCCTGTGCTTCAATCGGATTGTTGGATGCGTACCCCAAATTGATGGCAAAGCTCTCAACCTATTTACTCGGGTTATTTCGAAATACTTTTCTTGCTCCTATTTGTCCTGCATTCCCTTTAGAGCATCAATCTGTGTTGAGTTTCAGATCTTTAGGCGGCATCCATTTAATAAGTCTCCAACGTTTATCCATTGGTAAGCCCCCAAAGTTCCTCGTCTTCCATGCTTCCATTATTACTTTGACATATTAGGGATAATTGTTGCTTTGATGTAGAGAGGAGGATTCTGATGTGTAAACAACTTCTCTTTTCTTCTACGCCAAATCCACCAAAGTGTAATAACAAATGTTTCATGCCACATATCATCCTTTATGTTACTCGATAACCATTCCTCTTATGGCACACTATCAAAGACTTTAGGATAGCTCTCCAGACCTCATCTTCACAATGGTGAACTACATGCTCCTCTATTTCTTTAGACGGTTCAACCTTTAAAGATGCTCGCAGGGTCTGCTAGCCTAAAAAAGTTCTAGAAGCACTTGATTCTAAAAGTCAATTTTCTTGCATAAATTGTTCAGTTAAATTATGTGTTTTCACAGGAAACCTGATTTACCACTATTTTTATATCAATTAGACAATAATCTACTTTTTCTAATTCGCCCCTATCACTCAATAATTGAACAATCGCGGACAAATTTAAACAATCACAAGATAATAATTTTTTTTAAAAAAGAAAACACATAAATACTGAAATAAAATAGAAGGAGAAAATCAATTAGATCTCACAGATTTGTAGAACTATAAATTTTAAATTAACCCCGACTTGTAATCCCTACCATGGAATAGTGCACCAACACGCCTTCATTGACGTTGTTTTTCGATCGGAAAGCCGAAAGCTAGTTATCGAGACTTTGGACTATCTAAACACATACTTCCTAATCAAATCTCCCATTGTTCCACAGTAGCTCTTAGTGGTAGAGCGGTCAACTATTAACCGATTGGTCATAAGTTCGAATCCAACTTGGGGAGATCTGATCCCATTTGAATTAAATAATTCAGAATAAGAGGGCTCACTTTGACCGTTAAGAATAGGTAACTTGTTCCCTATCTTTATTTTTATTGCATTCTATCTCATCATATCTCATTTTGTTTTTCGTGATTTGAAAGTCACCCGTCAATACCTCGGTATAGGTTCAGGATAATCCTTTGTTTCATAGCCTGTAGGCTATTTACAATAAGCCAATTAAGAATTCTCAGATGTACTAGCATTGCATCTCTGATGCAGTCATCGATTCTCCTGAACAGTCAAAATTGCTGCGAGTAAACATATTAATCATGAGGAACGCATGTTATTTTTGTTATGCTATTAATTTGTAATTGCTCCGATATTCTGCCCAAGCCTGACTGAAGAAGAGTTATGAGACGTAAAACAAAAAAATAAGTTGATGGGCCCCCAACATACAATGTGTAATGATTCTATCATTAACGATCACAATAAATAAAAAATCAAAAGAAAAGCCATTCCATTTCAACAAATGACCAACACTCGAATTTCATAGCTTTTGGTCTGCTATCCTGATCATGATTTTCCTATTGGAATAAAAACTTTGCGGTTAGATGCCTAGAGAGAAGAAAAATATATGCTGGAAAAAAATAGTGAATGAAAGCTAAATCATAGACTTGATAGTTCCCTAAAGGCTATATAGAATATGATATGACGTAAGAGTTACTTCTAATAGGGAAACTCTTTTAATTTTGGTTTTCTATGCTTAAACATATTCTTGCATTTTGCGTTGTACTCTTGGTTTCGTCATTTTAGTGATTTAGTTTCATTTTAGTTTATCTTGATCAATTCTTTTTTTATTTAATTTGTTCAGTCATTTTAATTATTGTTATTTCTAGTCCTTTTATATTTATAGAAATATTCCTTTTTGGTTAAGTATAAAGTTTTAAAATATATTAATTTATTTTATTATAAATTATAGTTGTTGATAGGGATCAGGCTATGCCCTTCCCCATCTTGATTCGATTCGGCCAGGCTAAGTAAGCGAGTGTGCCCGTATGAAGTCCCGATGATCAGATCTCGATGTGCTCTCTGCACATGCTGCGTGCAATGCTCGCGTCCTAAGAAGACACGTGTCTTAGGGAATATTAGACCACCTATATAGAAAATGAGGCAAGCCACGTTACCTAAAAAAAAGTAGCTTATATTACAATAATATTTTCTCCATAAATATTCAATTGACTTAAGTATCGAAAAGTCTTCGGATGACACCACACTTACGTCAAAATCTCTCTGTTTTGCTGGATTGTCACTGGAGAAGAAGGCCCAAATCCTCATCTGATCCTTTATCGAGTCAGATTGATGCCATGTATGGAAACGAAACCTGAAACCCATTGAGTAACATGGCACGGACTAGGAACCAGGTTGCTAGAGGTTTGCCATTCGCTGAAGAAGAAGAACACGAAGAGGCTTGTTTTGAGCAAAATACGTCGGCTAACCGAGCAGACGAACCATATTAACAAACTCAATCCGACGAGTCATTTGCATTTTGTTTGGTTGGGAGTTATTAATTGGGCATTTTGTTCAGTTGGGAATTATTTACGGGCCATCATCAAATGATCTTTTTGACCAAAAATGTCTGTGTCGTGACTTGAGTGTATTTAAAACAGTTGATCTCATTTGGTGCATCTTTTGGGCTTATGTGCTCTATTCTTGTAGCTTGAGGGCTAAAAATTACTAACTTCCTTTGGGCTCCAAATACTTTGGGCTCGTTAGATAGCAGGGGCTATATATGTTGGGGCGTATAGCAGCTTAGCCTGTATTTCCGTAATTAAAACTCAATTGGTTATTTTTCACATTTAAAATTTGAACTTGTTTTGGGCTTAACTATGACCGATGAATTAATTTGTTAATTTAATGGGTCAGACCTTGGACTCAAAGTAGGTAAAAGGTTTTTGTAAGGAAGACCTAACTAAAATCATATTTCTCTATTTGAATTAGTATGGACTAATTCAATGTAGCGTTGGGCTTGCTATTTAAAGATAAGGATATAATTTTATTAATTAAGTTCTTATAAATTTAGAATAATTGTTATTTTAAAATTTTAAAATTAATACTTATATTATTTTAACTATGTTGACTTTAGTCTATAAGTAAATATAAGATATTTATTTTGAAGCCTATAGTTTATTAAGAATTTGTTTTCAGCTCCCATTATTAAATTTTGTTTTAAACAATTACATAAAGGGCTTCAACTAGTTAAAACTATGATTTTAACCCCAATTAATTCAAAAGAATTTTAACTAATTGGAAAACCCTTTGATTTGTCAAAATTTTGATTTGGACATCAATTAATTAGAAAGAAGTTCTAATTAATTAGATAATGACCCAACATTCGTGACATTTGAGATTTTCACCACAATTAATTTAAAAGGAGTTTTAATTAATTGAATTAGCCTCTTAATAGGTCAAAATACTGATCTTAACCCAATTAATTAGAAATGAGTTTTTAGTTAATTGAATAATGTCAAAAAACTAGTCAAAATTGGGTTTTGACTCCAATTAATTTGAAAAGGAGTTTTTAATTAATTGGGTGATTAATGTAACTTGTCGAAATTGTGATTTGACCCCAATTAAAATTTTTAAAAAAGTTTTAATTAATTAGAAGGATTGATTTAATACAATTAAATTGATCCAATGATTGTGCGATAAAATTATGAGGCTACTTTATAATTTTCTTTTATGATGTATGCCATATATTTTGATGTGGTTATGAGCTTAGATCTGATCCATACAATTACATATTTATATCTTAATTATTGTAATTATTTTTGGAATTAAATTAGGCCTACGAAACCATACTTCTCTCTAATGCAAATATACAATGTCATGCAAAAGTTCTCACACAATTATGAGTGTCCCATAAAAACCATTATCAAGCTATCCGATTCTGCATGGGGATTCACTAAAATTACCGTGTGTGAAAACTGACAGAAATGCATGCATTTATTTATTTTGTAGTTTTGTGTGCAGCCATGGCTTTATTTTTAACTGCGAAAAGGTATTGGGTGGCTTGGATAATGGATGGGACCTGAGCAACAAAACCCGGAGTTTTGCCGTCCACTCCGTGTATCATGCATCAAATGCCTGGGCTGAATATTACATTTACTTGTGTGCTTTTCTGTGTCCACTTGAGTAGGAAACTAATTGATCCTCGAAAATCAAAGTAATTTTTTTTTTCTTTTAATTGAAAGATAGTGAATTTTTATTTTTTATTTTTTTGGGGTCATAAAGGAAGTTGACAGATCCCGATCACAAGTACACCTATTGAAACTTGACCTGGCAAATCTTGAATGCATAACAGCTCTACACTAATTAAGTTGAGGACACTCAATCCAAGATATAGAATTGAATTCGATCCCGAGTTATGAGCCCTATTTGCCTTTTACTTTTACCGTTGAGGCATGTTGAGGACAAAAGACAGTGAATATTGTGGCACTCTATTGTACAAGAAAAATATTATAAATAATTTGGGTAAAAGCTTTCGCGTTAGACGCACGCGTCGTCATAAGACGTTACCTCGTAAAGGGCGGGGGAGCTGTTGTTCACTTCCCCATTTAAAAAATTGTCTCTCTCCTTCTCCACCCTCTCTTGCGGCCTTTTGGGCTGGAGGGTAGTGTTTGTTTGGTGATGTTTTACAATTATATAAACTCCAGACTGTGTGTGTTGGTTTGTTGATTAAGTGAATCATTGCGTGCATGTGCATGCATAATTGTATATTACTTATAAAACACACACAGCCCCCTATCTATATCCATTCTATGACCAACTTCTCAAGAAACATGTAGGATGAAAATTGTGGAGCTGCTGAAGATATAACTGGTGAATCTAACCGAAAACATCTTAATCTTAACTGTGTGTTGCGTGTGTGAGAGGAAGAGAGAGAGAGAGAGAGAAAACAAGGGGGGAGACATATTAAATTTTCTTGAAAACATTTCTGTAATATTTTTGACCCCAACTGCACATGGCTTCTTGAATGAATTGCCTTCTCTTCTCTCCAAAGAAATATATATTTATGTGTCTCTGTTTTATTTATTTATTTATTTATTTTTTCTTTTTCTCACATGCACTCCTCTGTCCCTCTCTGTTCCTGTCTACATTCTCTATATGCTCCAGAGACTTGTTAGATTATCTATTTCTTTGACTGAGCGCTGCAGAGGGATTGTTTCAGATCTACCGGCCAAACTTAACGCCTTCATTGAAGAACTGTCGAGGAGTCGAGAAGGGTCAACTTTCCTGGGCTTTTTGATTGACTTGTACTAATCAGGGTACGTGCAATTATATATGCATCTTAGTCTTGATGAACAATGCACGTAATATTTTCATTCCCATCAATGGATGATCATTGAACTAATTCAATGGATTTTTTTTTTAGTTTTTCCATGTTGAATCGCTTTATATATCCTGTCTAAATGCAGTCGATACTCTTAGAATTGCAGTTTTGACCATTTTCTCTTCCAACTTTCGGTTTTTAATCTAATGCAAACAGAGTCATTTTCGTCTTTGTTACATGTTATTAGAAGCTTAATTTGGAAAATTAACTAGATTGTCGAGTAATTCTCATAAATATGATTAGTTGGTGAGATTGGAAATATCATGCATTTTGTGATGTTGAAGCCACGCTGGTGGGTTTGATAATTCTGGGTGCAATTTGTGAACTAAAAGTAAACAGCTGAATTGTATTTGCTTCATTTGGTTTTTCTCCAGTTCCCATGGTCGGGTTGTTTCTGAAGTGAGTAAGTAGGATACCAAGCTTGTCGCTGCCTCATCAACAATGCATTTTTACTGCTTTTCTTCTGTTGTCATGCTTTATTCTTTTGTCAATTTGTCGATGAATAATTTGTCTTCCGGCTCTTGTCAGGTTAATGTTTTGTTCCTCAATCTGACTGTCTGTTGGCTCGTTAATATGCTAGGGGCGGAGTGCAGTATAGGTTGTAACATTCATTTTTGGTCTTTGAGTGAGGTGAATTAGAATACCTTAAATTGAGAAAACAAATTTATTTCATGGAATCATGAATTTGTTCCCTCCCACACATGATGGAAAGCAGAGGAAGAGAAGTGTTTTTCCTTTGAGCAAGAACAGTTTGTCTTCTACCTAAGGTCTTTTAATCGCTTCAGACTAGTGGCATAACTGGACATTTAAGTGAATCTTTTAGATCTTACTTTTCCTTTGTTGAAGCAGCTTAGAGCAATATTAATGATTATTGTGTTATACAGTCCAAAGAGTTCCAATCTGATCTAAATTTCACAGGTTTTCTATTTTGAATGGATATTTTAGTATTATTGAGAAAAAGAAAAATTCTCTTCTGACGCAAAACCTCTTTCTATTTTGCAGAAATGTAAATTGACCTTTAAGGGAAGAGATCCTGCAAACTTTACCAAATTCATAGTCTCCCTATTAGCTGCCTACTGATGATAGCAAAATAAGCTGTGTTATTATCAAATATAAAAATGACATGAGATTGAGGCATGGAGGCAGTATCTGGAAGTGTTCAGTCTTAATTCAGCATAATAGTGAGTGTTGTACATTGTTTTTCAAATGGAGAGTGACCAAGTAGAAGAAATGGATGTTGAAGTCCTATGTTCAATGTGGCCTGAAGATATAAATGAAGCTGGGAAGCAGTTTAATATTGAAAAGCCGAGTGCAGATCAGGATATGCTGGAGGAGGTCACCATCAATGAGGAACCTACAATTGTTGATTTCAAGCGGCTTTTAGAGCTTACAAATTACAGTGAGAAAGGTTCCTCACAGCTGGCATGCTTGGTAAAGAACTGGGAATATAAGCAGGCAAATGCTGTACGCCTTCTCAGAGAGGAGCTTGATAACCTCAACAAACAGCAGCAAGAAGTTGAGCTAAAAAAATTGGAAATATTGGAGGAACATCGTTTTGAGGAAGAAAGATATGTGGGTGATAAACGCCCAATCTCTATATTGGATGAAGACTTAAAGTACATATATCAGGATGTACCAAGAAGGAAAAATGAGTTCATTGTACAGGATCAAAAGCTGGAAATTGATGCTGACTGTGACAGTATCAAATACTGGAAGCAGCGGGCCATGAATTTGGAGAAGTTGCTGGAGGCAAGTATTCAAAGAGAGCAAATCCTTTGTGAAAAGTTACAGGAGAGCATAGAACATCTTGAAAGGCAGTCATCGCCTGTGGAAGAATTATCCCAGATCTTGAAAAGGGCCGACAACTTCTTACATTTTGTTCTCCAAAATGCGCCAGTTGTCATTGGCCACCAGGTATAGCATAAATATACAGGATACTACACTCGAACAGGTCAATAAGTTTTGTAATATTAGCATTTGGGACAAGAATGCAACATGGAGAGGCTTTTTCTAATCGCAAGGATTTTCAAGATTCATAATTTTCATAGACCAAATATTATAACACCTTCTGTGATATGTTAATAGAGTTCCAGTTGACCAGGTAACTGCATGCTTGCTTATAACCTGAGGTGTGAAACGGCAAAATCCCCTCAGATAAAGAAGTAGGAAAATAGTTGAGTCATCTATCCTATTTCTGAAGTCATTAACCATTCTAATTGTGCATATCTTCAGAGGGTGCAGTACCCATGGTGGTGTTGAAGAAAAACAGCAAGTGTCTAGATACAGTTATCAATTAATTTTTGGAGTTTTCAAGTGAACATTCTGCAGTTCGTTTAAGTCACTCAAATACATGGGCTCTTTAAAACTTGGCTTAGCAAGCTAAATGATATTTTATGATTTTCTAGTATTGTCATTTATAGTTCCTCTACATTTTGGATCAAATTATATCACATCAATATACAAATTCTTGAGCACTTGATCATCTTGGTTCATTTATTTTCATGTCAATGATCTGTTAGGGACAGTATCATGGTAAACAAGTGCAACAATATCATGGTATATCCATATCCCATTGCTGCAGCTTTACTTGGTCAAATCTCATCCTGTCCTGCAGTGGGAAATTTTTACAAAGTTTTTTGTGGCATATCATTGCATAAATAGGCAGTGAAACTTATTATTCTTAAAGTGACATAGTGATAAACATGCATTACGCGGTAATGTGGTGATAAACCTCTCTCCATATTCCTCCATTAATTTCCAATTGATTTCTCTTTATATGTATTGCAGTTAAGGAGTCTGCCTCTTTTCTTTCTTTTTTTTTTAAATAAATAATTGCGGAAATTTCCTTGAGTTACTTCAGATTGGCATTCAGGATTTGTAAGAAGTGACGTGCTTCCTATTTATATATGCAGGATAAAGAGTTACGTTATCGGTTCATCTATAATCATTTCCCTAGTTTGCGCGAGGAGGTAATCTATTCATGACTTCTTTCTTCCTTACAGGCTATTGGTTCAGGGTCAAGTTTTCCATTTTTGTGGAATGAATAACATATATCTTCCGCGAAGGAGGTTAATGTTATGTTATTAGTTTGCTGTTTTGCATAATTGCCTCCAGCTGTTTTACAAAATCCAGAACAAACATTCTTTCCTGATCTTGTTTTTCAGGATATTATAGGCAAAACTGATGTGGAGATATTTACTGGTGCTGGTGTTAAGGAATCTCAAGACTTCAAAAGAGAAGTTTTGGAACGAGGATTGCCAGCAAAGAGGGAAATCACATTTGATACAGGACTATTTGGGTCAAAGACTTTCTTAATATATGTGGAGCCTGTTTTCAGCAAGGCAGGAGAGACTATTGGTGTAAATTACATGGGAATGGATGTCACTGATCAGGCAAGTTTTCTTTCCTGTTTCATATATTTTTCCTAATTTATTTATTGATTTTATGAAATGCACTTACTACAGTTGGGATCACAGAATTCGCTTCCTGTTTCTTGGATCACAAGCCAACTTAACATTGCCATATGTGAAGCTCACAATTTTTTCTTCTTTTCCAAAACCATGTTGACAAATAGTATAGAATCCATTTTCACAAATTAAGTACAACAGTTGAAGCTACTAACATTTAGATTAATCTGCAGAGTCAAATCATGCAGTTGAATATACAAAATATTGATTGCAAATGTATTCTCACTGAGATCCAATATCCATCTCTGTATCCCAGTGGTATTGAAGGGCCTAAATCACTTAATACTTTAACATTTCTAGTTACTTATTTACTTTACAGGATCTGTAGTTTATTTATGAGTGGCTTTTTCTGATTAGGACATAGATTTTACCTTGCCAATTCTGAAATGAAAAATATTCAAAATCATTTTTGGACCAGAACTAGGAGGTGCAAATATGACAATAAACTCAGAATAGTTTCTATCCAGGGGAATGGAACTGTATACAAAATGTTGAACTTTGTTTTAATTTTCTCTTTCATGTATATTTTGAATTGTGTGTGTGTGTGAAGTCTGCATTCATTTTTGGGCTTTGTTTTGCCTGCTGTTCTTATGATGCCATAGGACATATACATTCTCATTGGTGATCATATTAGAGACACCACTTCCTCTCGCAAGCCTTTCTGGTAGACATTTCATCCTTTCTTTATTACTCTTTCCATAACCTTGTTTTGCCAATTTTAGCAAATAATTAGATAAAGGATAAAGTATTAAGAGGATCTACATTGAAATTTTGTAGTTGGAAACAATACAACTTCATTGAGGAATTAAGTGCATCAACACAGAAGTTTTCTCTGTCTTTTCCATTATATTAAAGATATGATATTGTAGCTTTTACAGGCTCAGGGAGAATCTTTTTGTTGTATCACATTATCTAGCACAACTCAGTTATTCGGGGGGGCAAACTAAATTGTTTGTTTGTTTGTTCCTTTCTCTCTTTTCTGTTCTCTGGTATTCATGCATTTATATTTTCCACTTCTACACAACCTTATATTCTATCTTGCTAACCTTCCTCCTTTATTATTTATTTCTTAACTTTATCATTTTCCTCTGTTGGAGTCCCATAGGAAACATCCAATTGAAATAAATCTTCTGTATCATAGAGTGCCTTTTCTTTGGTCTCACGATGTATGTGCATCTGCCTGCCCACCTTTACCTTGTCTCTCTGTCTTTCTCTTTCTCTCTTACCCTGAGACACACACATTAGCATGCAAATATTTCCTTGTCTTGTCTTTTCTATATGTGTGTATGTCTTCCTTGAAACTCTATTAGACATCCTTGCTGTTCTACTATGAGCAGATATTTCTGTTTTGTTGCAGATATTTCTGTTCCTTTTCTGATAATTTGTTGTGTTTATTGTCACATAACAGGTAAGAAAAAGAGAAAAGATGGCAAAGCTTCGAGAGGAAATAGCAGTGCAGAAAGCCAAAGAAACAGAGCTCAACAAAACGATTCATATAACAGGTCCATCTTTCAAGGCAATTATGGATTACTATTGGCATGACATAATGAGCGGAGATATATATGTTAATACCTGTATTATGTTCATTTTTGCAGAGGAAACAATGCGAGCAAAACAAATGCTCGCAACAATGTCTCACGAGATAAGGTCTCCCCTATCCGGAGTTGTAAGCATGACTGAGATTCTCGCTAGTACAAAACTTGATAAGGAACAAAGACAGCTTGTAAATGTCATGCTGTCTTCGGGTGATTTGGTTCTTCAACTTATAAATGACATTCTTGATCTGTCCAAGGTTGAGTCAGGTTGGTCTTGATCCTTTAGCTCACTTTATGTTATCGTTTCATTTTGTTTTCCAATATTTCATTGACATTTGATTTTTAGTCTGATTCATGGCTTTCCAACAATTTGAAGTGATAGACATCTAGTCAAACACAGTTATATGTACTTTTTCTATGAGCATTATGATTCACCAATGTAGTTTTCTTGTTATTATTATTTTAAACTATAATAATACCAAGCAAGTTGGACCTGTCATTTTGAAAAAGAGATTATTTACACCACTTCAGGAGTAATGAAACTGGAAGCTACAAAGTTCAGGCCAAGGGAGGTAGTAAAGCATGTACTCCAGACTGCAGCAGCATCACTACAGAAAATACTGACTTTAGAAGGACACATAGCAAATGATGTACCAGTGGAGGTGAGAGGTTAAAATATTTGTTGCATCTATAATACCGTGTACCCATCTCCAAGAGTTCATTAATATCAAAACTTTATGTAGCTAGATACAATGAGAATGCATAATTGCTTTAAAAAATTCCTCGGAAATTTATATATTCGTAATGGCTACTCAGTAGCCGCCATTTTTCATTTAAAAGTCCTTCAAATTAATAATATGTGAAATCATTTTGAGGTATAGTGAGGATATATATATACAATCTCTTGTCACGTAGAAGTGTGATACAATGACTACATCATTTTTATTTTTTTTTGTTTCCTAAGAGGGAAGGCTGCAATTCTATGACCAAATTCGAATTAAAATGGATTGACAAGGTTTTATTCCCTGAAAGTCCAATACAATATCTAGAAAGATTTATAGAAGGTGTCTTTTTGAAGAAAATATGTGTAAACTGTTGACTTATTGTTACAATGATATTATTAAAGGAATAACTGTTAAACCTTCCTCTGTTCTCTGTGACAAGATGTATTGTGATAATTATATGTCACATCTGCTTAGTGTATTGAAAAGATGCCGTACCTAAGCCCCTATACTTTTAACTTTTGGGGCTTCCAATTCTGAAATGTGCTATTATTATTATTGACCAGGAGAACATCCATTTATTTTTCTGAAAATTGAGAAACTCATGTTTCTATGACAGATTTGAAACATGACCTAATAAGATTAAGCTATGTTCAATTTGGAATTTCAGGTGTTAGAATAAAGATAAAATGAGCGAATGATAAATCTATTGACACACAATTTTACGTAGTTTGGCCTAAAGCCTACATCTATGGGTAGATAAGAGATAATTCACTAATGAAGCACGAATATACGTGGTTGAGGGGGATCTCAACTCCCTCTCTCTCTCCTCGTTCTGTGTCTCACGCACTAACTTATTACAATTAGTTCTATTTATAGGTTACAAGGAGACCTAACTTGATCACCTCCTATAGACACAACATTTGATCATCCCAGTTCACTAAGAAGAATTGCATCTACGTTTATTCAAAAGTCTTTAGCACCCACACAAATCTTCTCGGCCATACAGGATATTGCAGGGTCATAGTTGAACCTTGTAACTGTAGAGTTGTAAGGCAAACTGCTAACATGGAAGCACAGCGATATGAGTTCTGTGCTTTCTTATTATATTACTTTCTTCCTGATGCTGTAGCAGAAGCCAAGAATCCCAAAGCACCCATATCATCTGCCTGAAGTCTCTAATGACAGATGAAGACATTTCAAAATGAACTCCATTTTCTCAAAGAGTCTTGAAGGTAGAATGAATCAAACAAGAGATTACAAAAATTGGGTCTTATAGGAGGGACGACATATTCCAATATAAAATGGTTTGCCATTGCTTGTTGATGACAACCTTGCCAATTTATCCCTGTGGAACTTGATTAATCTTATAGGAAAAGAACATATTTTAATAAGACACAAGGCCAAAAGATGGTAATCAGAATTGTTCATCTTGCAACAATTTGTTAGAAAATGTCTTCATACCTTTTGGATGCTAAAACATTGTATAAGAAACTACCAGCAATGGAATGATAATTCGACTATAGTCGAGGCTTTCCTGTACACACTAGGTCAATGGAAAAAAGTGGCACCTTACTCTGTATGTCTTCATCTCCTGTCTATATTTGTCCATGTCTCTCTCTCACGTATCTGTGTCCGGAAACCCCTTGAGTTTGCTAACGCTGTTGGAACTATGTTAATTATATTTTCAGATAACAAATTTAGAGGGGCCTGGATTATATATGTTGAAGATAAAAGGTTCTTATTCTCATAAATGATACTCAGTTCATATCAGGCATAATCTGTAGACACCTGAAAAACAAGTTTCCTTGTGTCCTGCGCTTTTGATTTGTTTGATGTTAACATACCACATCAATTTCAGGTTATTGGAGATGTTCTAAGGATCCGACAAATTCTCACAAACTTGATCAGGTATTGCATTGTTCATAGTTCAATGTTATCTTCATCGTCTACACATGTAGATATGACGACAAGGAAAACTTAAAGCTACAGAACTTATGGTTAAATTGTATGATGTATCTTTTAATATCAAGTGAACTTTTTCATCTCATATTCTGGGGTGTATTGTGGTGAAACCACCAAAATGGCTTGACGATCACTTTATTACTAGACCTACCTCTTCCACTTATAAGCTTGAAGTTTGTTACAGCATTCACTGGTAGTTGCATGCCATGTAACATACTCTAAATATTTTCTCTCTTTGACAAGTATATTTAAATTCAGTTTGCCCAGAGACTAGTTTCAATAAATGACGACTGTTGTATTTTTGATATACGAATTGTGTGAAGTATATAGACAAAAAAATGTGTCAAACTGGTGAAGCTTGATGTACTAAAAGAAAGACATCCTCCTCCTTGTTTCTTCATTTTTTGACTGATGGAAGTTGAGAACGTAATTTCTATTGACATGATTGAATCATGAATCGGCTAATATTTCCTTAACATACATTTCCTATCATCTTCTGCAGCAATGCTGTCAAATTCACACATGAAGGGAAGGTTGGGATTAATCTTTATGTGGTGCCAGAGCCTTCCTCTCAACTGAAACAAGGTGATCTGGACGTTATCTCAGTAGATTAATTACTAGTTTTAACGGATGAATGAAATGAGAGATATATTATCAACTGATAAGAGATAGCTTAGACAAGTTGCTTGCTTTATTGCAATGAGTCACAGTCAGTTAGCTTAGCATTACTACTGTTAGTTAGTTAGTTATGACAGCTAAGAAATGTCTTGTAGTGAGTTCTATAAATACCTGTAAAACTCATTCAGTTAAAATGAATAACAGAAAAGATTCATCTCAAATTCTCTCTTCTCAACTCTCTTTATAACAAAACTCCATCAGAGAACAGCTATTGGGGCTTTGTTCTACTCTTAGCTTTGCACCTATTCCATTTGCCTTGCGAACACATCAGCTGCATTTGCGATCGCTTCTCCAAGCTTGCGCAGCCTGTTCTCTTGAGTTCCTTTCACAGCAGTGCTCTCATCACTATTAAGGGCTAATCCAGCAACTGATGCTGATCTTCCATCTGGATTCAAGTTTCTCATTCAGAATTTTAATTCACTAGTTCATATCAAGCTTGACAGTGTGAATTATCTTGTATGGAGAGCACAACTTCAAAGAATTGAGAGCAAATCAACTTCTTGATCATGTAATTGGTGAAATTCCATGTCCTGCTAAAGTGATTTCAGATGCTACTAGGAAAGAACAACTTAATCCAAAATATGAGGGGTGGATTACCTTGGATCAACATCTACAAAATTGTCTCTTTGCATCAATCTCTCCCACAGTTCTTCCTTAAATTCTTCATCTTCAAACTGCCTCTGCTATCTGGCAAACTTTGGAGGAAGGATATAGCTCTCTTAGTTGAGCTCATATTCATCAGTTAAAAGATAAGTAGGTCAATTTGAACAAAGGATCAAGGTCAATGCAAGCATATTTTGATGAGGTTGACAGTATCACTGATAGCTTGGTTGCAGTCGATGAAGTCATTAGGGATGAAGATCTTATACTTTCATTCTTAGAGGTTTGCCTAGTGATTATGAGAATCTTAAGGCTAATATGAGACTCAGGACTGACCCTCTGACTTCTCCGAGTTAGCATCTTGATTTCTGGGGAACTGCATCATCAGCTTAACAAACAGGGCTTTCTTGTCTGACTCTACATCTGTGGATGTTCATACACTCCTGCATGCTAACACTGGACAAGGGAGAGGTGTCTCCCAATCTAATAACAGGATCAAATGCAGGGGCAGGGCTCAAAATTTCAGAAGAAGAGGCCAACAAGCTGGGTGGACAGGTGGTTTTACTAGCACTCCTCCACCCAATCCCTCTCAGGGCTTATTACCTACCCCCTCTATCCCTCCCTCTCCTCCCTATTTACCCCCATCCTCTAAAGTTGACTGCCAAATATGTGATAAACCCAATCACAGTGCCAATGATTGCTGGTATAGACTTGACTTGACCAACTATGGAGGCACTCAATTAGACAAACAAGTTTTACATATGCAGACACAGTCAAGTTCTCTTCCTGCAACTGATTCTGCCTGGGTACTTGACACTGGAGCCAATACTTATGTCACTAATGACTTACATCAATTGAAATCTTATACCCCATATCGAGGCCCTAAGATTATGTCTCTTGGGAATGGCCAGACTGCCTATCACTGCTCTTGGATCTAGTAAGCTTCACACTAACTCTTCCACATTTCATCTTACTAATGTTACCACAAATATCCTCCGATCCTCTCTCTATTTCTAAATTCACTCAAAATAATAACTGCACTCGTGTTTAATGCTAAGGAGGTCCTACTAGTGTACAATTTTACCCATCAAGTTCAGTGGCAAGGCCCCCTGTAAGAATGGCCTGTACATTCTACTTTCTATCTCCACTTTTTCCATTCAGCTCACTCCAACAGTCTTGAGCTGTACCCGCAATTTTGAAGCCTCATCTACTCTGCTGTGGCGCCAAACATTGGGCCATCCTGGGAAGCAAGTAGCCACTACTTTGTCTTTTATTCTTTCTATTAAACTTGATACTTCAATGTCTCCTTTTAATGCTTGTACAGCAGCTAAGTCTCGCAGGCTACCTTTTCAATTGTCATCTACTGTAACAAATAAACCTTTTGAGCTTATTCAATCAGATGTATGGGGTCCTTACCCTTCACCTTCCTGTATGCAGTACAAGTGTTACATTCTCTTTCTTGATAATTTTACTAAATACACTTGGATGTATTCATTGAAGCAAAAATCAGATGCTTATTCAGCCTTTCTTAGTTTTAACAATCTTGTTGCGACTTAGTTTAATGCAATAATGAAGACATTCAGCCTTTCTTAGTGTTAACAATCTTGTTGCTACTTAGTTTGATGCAAAAATAAGTCTCCAGGACTAACAATGGGACTGAGTATGTGAACTCTAAATTTAGTGTGTTTCTTCAAAACTTATGCACCCTTCATCAAACAACATGTCCCTATACACCACAATAAAATAATAATGTGGAAGAGAAGCATAGGCATCTTATTGAAACTGCCCTTGCCTTAATGCACCAAGCAAAAATTCTTTCTCATTTATGGCTTGAAGCTATTGCCTCCACTAATTATCTCATCAATAGAATGCCTACCCTGCTACTCTCAAACAAATCACCTTTCGAACTTCTATTTGGTCACACACCTGACTACTTATTTCTCAGAATTTATGGCTGCCTCTGCTACATTTGGTTAAGACCTTATGCTGAGCATAAACTATAACCTAGGTCAACTCCATGTGTCTTCATTGGTTATTGCCTTAATACAAAAGGACACAAGTGTCTTGACCTTACTACAAATAAGGTCTATGTCTCCAGGCATGTCCACTTTGTTGAAACTGTTTTCCCATATGCCCGCAAGACTGCCACATCTCAGTCTGCTCTTCACCCTACTGAGATATTTCCCTCTTTCAGCACGAGCACTCCTCCAAATGACACTTTATTTGATCTTCCTGCTCTGCCAGAGGTCCCTGGAACAAGTTCCTCATCTTTAGCATTGTATTCCCTGCCAGCATCTCGGATTAAAATCCCACAGTCATCTTCCTCTAGCACACCTTGATCTAGAACTGAGTCCATCTTTTCCTTAGTTAATGATGAGTCTTCACCTATATCTCAGCCTGACTGAGAACCTCAAGCCCCAAACTCCCAGATGCAGTCTTTCTCTTGAAAAGTCGCTGGCTTTCCAGCAGTTTCTGAGTCTAATTCTTCATCCTCCACACATGACAGCTATGACCATCTCACCCTATGCTCACAGGGTCTAGAACTGGCAGTCTTAAACCCCCTTACATAACCTTCATATCTTGTGCCCACTTCACCTATAACTGAACCTAATACCTGCTTCTAGGCTGCCAAATCCACTTACTGGATCCAGGCTATGAAGGAAGAGTATGATGCATTTCTTAAACAAAAGACTTGGTCTCTGGTTCCTTTATCACCTTCTAGAAAACCTATTCATGTAAATTGGTTTACAAGATCAAACATAAGGCTAATGGCACTGTCTTAAGGTGTAAAGTCAGGCTTGTGGCCAAAGGCTTTCATCAACAAGAAGGCTTGGATTATACAAACACCTTCAGTCCAGTGGTGAAGGCACAAACCATTAGAATTATTTTTAGCATTGCTATCACTAAGGGCTGGTTATTGAGGCAACTTGATGTCTCTAATGCTTTTTCGCATAGGATTCTCAATGAATTTTATGGTGCAATCCTAACATTTGAGGAACCTGCTCATTTATGTATGTAGGTTAAACAAATCCCTTTATGGCCTAAAGTAACCCTCCTGCAGAGTCAAGGTCTCCGTTGCAGTATGTCAGGCACCTCTGTGTTCATTCTTAAGACTTTTATAGTAATCACAATTGTTCTGGTCTATGTTGATGACCTCATCATCACTTGTTCCTCTCCTAATCTTGTTACAGCTTTGATTTAAGCAGTGAGTAATCAGTTTGCTACGAAAGATTTGGGTCCTTTATCCTATTCTCTGGGTATAAAAGTCTGTACTTCCTCACAGGGCATGCTAATACGTCAATCCAAGTATGCCCTGGAGTTACTTTAAGGAGCAAGAATGACAAGAATGTAACAATATATGTGTTCCTACTATGGTCAAGTCTAACTCAGCTGTTGCAGACCAGATTTCATTCTCTAATCCAACTCAGTTCAGGGTTTCTTGTTAGGGCTCTTCAATAGCTAACAATTACAAGGCCTGGTATCCAATATGCAATCAATGGTGCGTTTCAACACATGCACTCTCCTACACAGCAAAACTACAATGCTCTCAAAAAGTTGCTAAGGTACGTCAAAGGAACCTATTCTCAGGGTCTACAATTCAGGGCATGCAATTTTCAGCTCTCTGCCCTCCCACACTTAGATTAGGTAGGTGATGCAGTGGATAAGTGGTCAACAATAGGATATTGTCTCATCCTTGGACCAAATCTAATTTGTTGGAGCCCCAAGAAACAACCAACTGTGGCAGGTCTTCTACTGAGGTAGAATATAGGGCCATGGCCTTCACAACTGTAGAAATCAAGCGGATCACCTACTTACTGAAGGATACAAGACCGCCTACATCAATTCAACATTATACTGTGACTTTGTTTCAGCCTTGCCTTGGCAAATTATCCTGTCTTTCATGGCAGGACTAAACACTCAGAAATAGACTGCCATTTTGTAAGAGAACTAAGCATCTTAAGGTGGCCTGCATTCCCTCTAGAGAACAAATGGCAGATTTACTCACTAAGCACCCGTCCAGGACACTCTTTCAACTCCTAAAGTTCAAGCTTTCCATGGGATAACCCCGGCTCAGCTTGAGGGGGGCTGATAAGAGATAGATTAGACAAGTTCATTTAACATTCTGGAAAGTGCTTCTTGTACTGCAATGAGCCACAGTCAGTTAGCTTAGCATTACTCCTCTTAGTTAGTTAGGTACGACAGCTAAGTGAGGTCTTGTAATTAGTTCTATAAATACATATAAAGCTCATTCAGTTAAGATGAATGACCGAAAACATTCATCTCAAATTCTCTCTTCTCAACTCTCTTTATCAACATACAGATGGAGAAGGTACTCGCATAAATCAAAAAGTTAAAGATGAGCCCCATGGTTCAATGAGAAATGGATCTTCAACTATTGAAGGCAAAGAGAATCAACAAGAAACAACTGTGTGGCTATGCTGTGATGTTTATGATACTGGGATTGGAATACCAGGTACTAAGTTCTTTAAATTATATAAAGGTATTATGACATTTAAATCTATTTCCGCTCCTCTTTATTATTTTCAATTGCAATGCTTGTTATTATGCCATTAGCTTTTGGTGATGAAGTTGATAATTAAATGTCTAACTTTTGCATGACAGAAAGCGCTTTACCCACTTTATTTAAGAAATACATGCAAGTAGGTCCAGATACTGCTCGAAAGTACGGGGGGACGGGATTAGGACTTGCAATCTGCAAGCAATTGGTATTCTTCTATACTCATTTTGCTTATTCAATCTACATTCTTTGTATTTTGCATGTAGAAAAGGGTGTTTGGTTAAATTTAACTCTTGCAGGGGTTTGGAAATATAACTTGTAAGATAAAATAGAGCTGATTCTAGAAGTAGCTGAGCCTCTACTTGTTTTCTGAGTTCATAAGCCCCTGAAATCTAATGTAGTTTGACCTTCCATATTTGTGTTTTTAAATTTTAATAGCACTAAAAGAGCTTACAATCTCTCATTATTTCATTTTCTCCTTTTTCCTTTTTAAAGCTAAGGTGACTGTCCTGTTAGTGAGAAGAATAAGGACTCCAATCTTAATCTGTCAGTATATTGGTGGAGTTCAAGGTCTCAATGAACAAATGTCTTCTTCTCTGCTTTTGACCACTTACAGAGGCAGATCTCTTCCATGTTACCACACATCTAGTTTCTCTACAGCAGTTTATTTTATAATGCTTGCAGAAAATAGCACTCATCAATCAATGTCTTTTTATTTTTCATCAAATATTTTCTAGATATCTTCTTGCCAGTGTTACTTTGTTTTATCATTACTTTTTGAATAGCATAAGCAATAAGGAGTTACCCTATACTGAAATATTTCTAAATGATAAAATTTGAAGTTGCAAATTTAGAGTATGGAGTTATCCACAGGACATGGACAAGAAATTAGTGTTATCCACAAGACATTCGACAAGAAATTAGTCACTGCTGTTCAGTTTGGGTGGTATCTGTCTCTCTGTGCCTCTTGCATTCTCAATCTTCCTCTCTGTTTATTCTTCTGCATTATATTTGTTTCCCTATGAACTAATGATTCATCCAAGTGTTAATCCCACTGCAACATATGCCTCGTGAGAGTTTTGTTTTGCTTTTCTTTCTTATTGCAGTTTTTACTATAGCTTCATCCGGTGACACGCTGATGTCGTGAAGTTACTCATATTACCCATTAATATTATTTCAGGACAATATCATTTATACAACATGCACAAGTCATTATTCCTTTTTTAGGTCTGACAAACTACAGCACGATAATTTTTGAGCACCTAATGATGTTTATGAAGTTGGTAGTTATTACTCCTTTTCCTATCTATTTCTTTTTCCATTTTCCTTTTCAACCCGACCCACCGTTCCCACGGGATTTGAAAGCAAGATCTCACTCCTAGGGGGAGGTAATCTCAACCACTTGAGCTACCTCCTATTCCCAATCCTTTTCCTATCTATTGAATTTTCCATTGTTGACCATTATGTTGGAAGATTTGGCACGTCCTTGAAGATGAATGCAAGGAGTCTACATTAAACCTAAAATACATTTTGCATCTCAATAATTCTAGATACTCCCAAAAGTTTTGGTTAAGTTTTCAAAAAGTTCATTGTTGATCTTCATCATCAATTCACCACAGGCTTGCTGAAATTCTCTTCAATCCCGCAATGTGTTTAAATAAAGGTTTACAAGAATATTTCTGGTGACTTTTGAGAGACTAGTCATACCGTATGCTTTTTTCGGGAATCAAACAATTGGTTGTGTGATTGATGTACCTCCTATAAACCTTGCAATAAGTGAGCACGATCTAAAGTAATGGATGTAAGATGTTTCTGTACATACGGAAACAGAGACAAATGTGACATTTGTATAAGTTGATTATTCATTGTCTGAAACCTTATTTCTTTGAAATTCTAAATGGCTAGGCTTTGCTGGAGATAGTAACGTAGACTAACTACTCTTTAGTGGCTGATTCTTTTAAAACAAGCCAGGTTTCCTTGTCTTGTTCGCAAAATATATTTTTCAGTTCGTATCACAAATTTTCAACAATGTAGTTCTCAGGGTTACTCTGATATCAAAAGAGCGTCAATCACAATATAGTACCATATTCGTGTCATCATTTCCTCAGGTTTGCATATGCTGAGATATCACTCCACAAAATCATACCATGTAATTAACCAAAAGGTGATGAAGAAAAGGTGCTTGAGAGCTTTTCAACTTTGAAATCTCAAATCACTCGAAAGACTTATCGACCATGTGATAGAAATTACTAACTTTATCAGTTTGTTATGTTTGTTTGTTTTTCCAATTACTTTTTCTTTTATTAAGCCAACTTATTATTCATATAATCTCGTATATGTGACTGCTAAATATATTTGGTGCAAGAATCAGATATCTCTTTCTGTTTTGGCTTATTCCTACTGCTACTGGAAATGCTTGGTGCTCGTGATATAAAGCCCTTGTCCACTTTACTAATATGTATGCATATATACCAGGTTGAACTCATGGGTGGTCATCTCACTGTAACCAGCAAGGAGCATCATGGTTCTACTTTTACATTTGTCCTACCGTGTAAGGTCTCTGTCGAATCTGATAGCTCAGATGATCCAGATGAGCTGTCAGACATGGCTAACACCGATGAGCAAGGTGATAGAAACGATGATGATACAGAATCTGGGTTCTTTCAATTTCATCCACGTACCCTAGGATCACTTTTTTCTTCGCATGCATCTGGAACAACCCAAAAGTCGTCACCAAGCAGCTATAAATTCAATACCTCTCATAGTAGTGGGTTTCCGGATTCTAACTTTTTTCCCTCTAATAATGTTGCATCTAAAGAGACAAGTTCAGTAGAAGATGCGTGTTCAGTAGTGGATGCAGTTGACGCATCATCTGAGCTGGAAATCTCACCAAGGCACACCCCAGATTCTCGTAAAATGTGCACAGTTGGAAAAGATAAACAGAGTCAAAATCATACAGTTGATAATACACAAAATTCATATATTTGTGCCACTGGTAACCTAAGAACAGTGAAAAATCAGGCTGAAATTTCGGAGACAAGAGGCGTACAAGAAATATCTGACAGAAGTTCAGAATGCACTTCAATAAACCATTGCGAAATGCCAACACCAGCAAGAAAGCCAAAGATCCTACTAGTCGAAGATAACAAGATTAATGTAATGGTAACGCAATCGATGATGAAGCAATTGGGTCATAAAATTGATGTTGTGAATAATGGAGTCGAAGCTGTCCGTGCTGTTCAACATAGGATCTATGACCTCATTCTGATGGTGAGTTTAGTGGAATCCAATCATATTTTCTGTATTGGTTTGGATAAGTTGCTTGATACCATTTACACTTCTGCTGAAAGAATATACTTGTAAAGGTATTGTGTGTTCTATCTTCTTTCTGGGTCTAGCATGGCACGTAATGAATCAAGTGTTGATGAATAGTTACCATTTTTTTCCAAAAATGTGGCTTTTAAAATATAAAGATTAAGCTGGATCTTTTACACGTTTCTAAAATTTAGGTCTCTTCTGATGACTTTTTTCTCATATATCTGGACACAGTGATAGTGCATGTTTAATTTCAATTTCTTTTCATAACCTTTCCAATTCTTGTGATTTCTTTTCTCTGCTTCAGTGTTCATGGCTTTAAATGGGCATAATAAGCTTTCTCTCATCTCCTTTTCCTTCTATTTTGAAACACGTCCTTTATGGTTCACCTTTTTCTGTTTATTCCTCTACAATTTCGTAGCTTCGTTTACTTTTGAAGTGTAAATTTTTGAATGTCATGTGAGTTTTCAGGATGTATGCATGCCAGTGATGGATGGGCTTCAAGCTACACGATTGATCCGATCATTCGAGGAAACTGGCAACTGGGATGCTGCTGAAAATGCTGGAATCAAATATGAAACTTCAGATTCTTCACCGAATAGCCATAAGTTCAGAATTTTTGCAAAGAGAATACCTATTATAGCAGTAAGAATTTGTCTTGCCTTTGGAGTTTGTGCTGTACTTTCTCTATGATTCAGCATTTCTATTTCTTTTAAGTGTGATGCGCATTTATCGTTTGTGCTCATCTGAATGCTAACTGCGATCAAAATCATTCAGATCAGCAAAATAAAGCCTTTTGTGCAGTTTGGTTTTTATTGTGGTAGTTACCCATAAGAACAGAAGGCCAACATTGGTTTATTTATTTATTATATTAACACGCCCCCTCACGTGCAGCGTAATTTGTTTAGAGCTTGCATGTGGACAATTTAATATTTTTAAATGGGTGGCGGTAAGGATCGAACCTGTGCCGTTTGGATTCCAGGCTCTGATACCATGTTAGAGTTACCACCTCATCTAAAAGCTTAAGCTTATAGAGAGGATATTGGTTTATTTATTTATTATATTAACACATGTTATTGACGTTATGCATGAACTGAGAATTGCATGATCATATTACAAAGTGATTTGATCTCTTGGCAAATGGTATTGATAATTCGGCTGGAAGCAATGAAACAGATCTCCACTCTTCCACTCTTCTCTCTTAGTTGCCTCTATTCTTTGGTAGAAAATTACATCCATACAAGATATTCAATGGATCTAAAATTTCAACCATGTGAAAATTCTAGCATTAGTTGACATATCTAGACACTGGATACTCGGCCAGACAAGCTTCACAGACATACCTGTACAGAGTAGAACTCAAATCTGACTACCTGCAAAATATTTTAGGTTCTGTTGCTTGAGACAATCTAAACTACAAAATTCATCCATCACATTTTATGCATTGATCTGGTTGCGTTAATAGCCTGCCTTTGAGATCGTATGACATCAATTAATCTGCTTCACTAGAAAATGTTGGATGCGATGTCTTGTTCACTGGGGATTAACAGAACTTCTAATGTTATGCATGCAGATGACAGCGAATGCATTGTCAGAGAGCGCAGAAGAGTGCTTTGCAAATGGTATGGACTCGTTTGTGTCAAAGCCTGTAACTTTTCAAAACTTAAAACAATGTTTGCAGCAATATCTGCCATCATAATATATCTTGTAAATCTTGTATGTGTGTACATAAAGTGTATTATGTTAGGAAAGTTTTGTAATCAATATATTATCATGTTCGCACTCGCCATTGTAAGTCTTTGTTCAGTATCCGGAGTTAGTATAGATGGTGCCCCCACTGTTAGATCTCATAGATATGAGTTGCATCTATGTTTCTGCAATACATATTACAGGGATGGAAGAAGTTTTTGAGGAACCGCAGCATGAGCTTGCTCAGAAGATGTCTCACTTGAAGCTACAAGTTTAAAGACTCCTGGCAAAATTTTCCAAGTATCAATATCGTTATCTTTCTTTATAGTTCAACATGATATGAAGTTCTCAAACTTTCAAAAGCGTTAAAAACAAGATGAAAGAAACTAAAAACGTGATATAGAGGAATAAACAAGGTATGCAGTGTTGGGTTATATGAGTTTGGACGCTCTTATTGTAATGCCTTCCCACATTGATTCTTAGTGAAATTTGTGTGCGCTTTATAATAGCTTAGATTTACTATTATTGTCATCACGAGTTTAAGCATTTTAGATTAGTTTGGATGAACTCATATTGTTTGCTAATTTATTTGTGAGGGGATCCGTATCTGGACAGCATACATATAGCAACTATCATATTTTATTATTTATGTTAATTTATTGGAACTAGAATTAAAACGTGCAATGCACTAAAGGTTAGTCATGTTCTTATTTGTATTTAATTAATTATCGCCACTTTCCTAATATAAAATAGCCTTTTGTTTGCTGTATCTTGTTTGGAACTTTGCATATGGTTCTCGTGTAGTTGTAGATCTCGAAAGCAAACACGTGCTGTTACCATGCAGTTTGGATTTAACACTAAAGTAGGTGAAGGAAAACATATCATGAAGGAAGGAAAAAGAAAGGGATTCTATTTTTCGGATTGCAAAAGGTAGAGTAAGGGCTCGTCAAGATTTATTTTTTTTAAAAGTGTTTTTTATATAAATTTTGAGGAAAAGTGATTTTTTTTTTGGAGAAGTTAACTGCATTTGGTAAAAGATTTTCTAATTTTTATTTTTTGTTTTATTTTTGGAAAGTAATTTTTAGTTTTAGTTTTGTAAAAGTTGAAAAATATGTGTGGCTGATAGAAGTGAAAATTATTTTCTAGCAAATGAAAATTAGAAATACACATATTACACGCATTACACAACACAACACATCACACACAATACACACATTGCAGACGTTGTATAGATTGCATATAGTAAACACTCTATACATGTCAAACGCAGTAAACACACATTATATTCCTTCACATAGACTACATACCTTACATGCACTGCACACATTACATGCACTCACACAAATTACACACTTTACATGCTCTAAACACACTACACACAAACTCACAGACACGACATAGTTTACACGCATTACACACATACACGTTACACATGTTAAACACTACACATATTGCACACGACACATACTATGCATATTACACAAATTACTCACATTATACATACTACACATTATGCACAATACACATATTACGCACAATACACATATTATCCACATTACATATACTACACATACGTAATGTGTAATATGTAGTGTGTAATGTGTGGTGCGTGTAATGTATATAATGTGTAGTGTGTAGTTGGCAATGGAGCAGGGTAAAGACAGGGTTTGCTAACTTCTACTACTGTCCTATACCTATCGAGGTAGCCCCTAGCACCATCCTGCCCTTATCAGATTAAAAAAACATTGGGCACCAATCAAAATGATCAATGAGATAGGTTATGTGTAAAACCGAATTAAATCCCCTGTTTTTAATACCATACCTATTTATAATACACAAATGAATCCTAACACAAAAGTATAACGAAGGATTGCTAAGGAGACTTGAGCATTGGAATTAAATCCCCTGTTTTTAATACCATACCTATTTATAATACACAAATGAATCCTAACACAAAAGTATAACGAAGGATTGCTAAGGAGACTTGAGCATTGGTCTTCATAGTTGCACAAGTAATTTATAACCACTAACTTAGAAAAATTTTCATTAACATAATAACTAGAGTAAAACTATGAAACTATATAATTAGATAAAGAATATATATACACTTACACACACGCACAAATATACTGAGGTGAGGTGAGACAAGGTGGGATCGACAACCCCCTATCCCCACTGCCCTTGGTATGGGGGTAGTGGCAATGGACCTCATCCTAGCCCTAAGAAGGGTTTTTTTTCTCTAAATTTGTACCTCAACCTCTACGGTACTCCTGAGAAGCATGTGTAGTGGAGTACCATTGCCATCCTAAGTGTTTGTAATATGTGTGGTTTGTGTAATTTGTATAATATGTTTAGTGTGTAATGTGTATCTATTGGACTAGAGATTCTAAGAATTAGATGTAATTAAGGAGCTGATGATACAAGTAAAAAGACTGGCCTTGACTACGAATATCCATAGAAGGTAATTTGGGCCTTAAGCTTAGTAGGTCAAAGATTACACTTGTTGTAGCGAGCTTCTGAGTATCAATAATTATTCTTGGAGTGCATTTTTGACTTTTTTGGTGAGATAGATCAAGGTTAAAATAGTCATTATGTTGCCTAAGGATTAACAAGGACATTTTGGTCATTCTAATAGTTAAGGGTAATTATATCTTTTAATCTCTCTATTAATCATATTCCTATTGAGTGTAGATTATTAAGTTGGTTAATTTATTGTGAAATTCCCTAATTAAGATTTAAATCAAGACATTAAAAAAAGTTATTTATAACTTGAGTTTCCTAGTTTGACTTGTGGGTATCTTAGCTGGCATAGGCCTCATATTGACATAAGATATTTTGGTGTACAATAATATATTAAATGAAATATATGGTTATTCTTATTCAAGAAATATTCCGTTTATGCTCAGGAAGGACAAATGGATCAATCTTGAAAGATTAAGTGATGTAAACTTGGTTGGATGGGAAAAATAAACATAAATTACAACCATTCCGCAAGTGCATGGATTGAAAATAGTATAGTGTGCATGACTGCATGATCGTCAACATAGGGAGCCTCCTGAGATTAGTCTCTATGTGCGAGTGTGCCTAAGACAAGCTACACGCATATATGGTTCGCTTTTCTTGAATTGAAGGTCCTCTAAACTAACTAAACCTAAACTAACCTAAACTGAGGAATAGGTGTGTCAAGTGAAATGTTAGAGATATTTATCTATACTGGGAGGAAGTTGATTGTTGGGAATGAGATTTGGTAGAGATAAGAATCTTCAATCCACTATTTTCAAATTGCTTTTGGGGCTATAATCGCAAAATTATGGTACGAAAGAAAATAAAAAAAAAAATGCACAGCAAGGAATATTTGATAGAAGATCAGTTATATAGCCTATTCTTAAACATATAAAAACCAAACTTAACTACGGTAGGAATTCTGTTATTAATGTACAAAATATAAACATCAAAGACAAGCGCGAGTTGGGTGATATGCTTGCCTAGGAGTGGTGATGGGTCTGTAATTGGCTTTGGATTAGTTTGAGCTTAATGAAATACTTGCTTTCCCAGTAAAAAAAAAGGAAAAAATGCATGCACCATAATGAGTTTCATGCAAGAAAAACAAGCTCCAAATCCAAATTTATTAACAAAAACGAGCTTATATGCCACCATCAATTTATTAAAGTGAAGTAATCAAGTGTAAATTTGTTCGGCTATCTATTTTTCAGATGTATATATCAAACATGTAAAAGACTTGGTGGATCTCATCTAAAAAGTAAAAATCAACTGGATTTATCTCTGCTGACTATAGCGTAAGATGCCATAGACATCTATAATACCAGGTGGAAAAACAGGGTCAGTTGCTGCTCGGACGGCAACTTTCGCTACTGCGTTGACATTGACCGGTGGCGTGAACAATGGGCCAAGAAGGGGAACTTGACTCAGTGGTTTTGCATGTTGCAGAACCTATATGAAAAAATAAATTATAACCAAAAACAGGATCAGCAGTAATATCCATATCAGACTGCAACAAAGAATTTTTTGGCCTGAAAATACTGAACAGAGAACTGACGACGATTCATGCATATGCCCATAAAATTAGTGAACAGCGACTAAAGAAGTCCTCTTGACTTGCTGTTTATGAGAAATAATTCTACAAACTCTATTTCTATCTTTTCAACTTGAAGAAATTAAAATTTGAAATAAACAACACAGTCGTGAATAATATGATCTATCTCTGATGTAGGAAGGATATTCTTACCATCTCGAGTGGAGAACCGATCACGCCTAGAGGCAACTTCATGCTGCCAACACGGCGAGTTCCATGTATGAAACCAGGCCTCAGAATCACTCCTACAAATAGCAACCAAATATTTGTCAGGTACCAGGAACACTTTACCTAAATAAACCACCACAAAACTGAAATATCATGTCCAAGTATTAAAAACCATATATAATCAAAGAAAATTATGTATAAGGTCACTTTATTTCAAAATTAGCTTGGCAGACAAAGAAGATACTAACTCCAATACTAGAAACTAGTGGATGAAAAGGTAGGAAACTCTCTCTCCCATTTTATGGTTCATGGCTAGGCTTTTTTGCCCAAATTGATGTTTCTGGAAGAGATGAATGGTAATGCTGCAATTAGATTTTCAAACTCAAAAACTTGGATGTTATACTATTTGATATGGTTCCTCAGCCATGTCTTGTTATCCCCAAGAATCGATAAAAAAGAGTTGACAATTACTTCCTTGGGAAAATACAACAATATTGGTAAAGAAAAGTCAAACCATGACACAGTGGGAAAGAGGGAGAACTAAAAAAGTGATGCATGTATAATTTAACGACAAATTCTCATTACATACTTCATTGATAAGAGATAGAGATGAGTAATTTCAGGAAAGTAGCAAAACCACATCTACATCTGGTGTAGATAACATGACATGTCAAAGACTTGCTCCAGCTTAAGAGTAACTACATTTCATTTCACAACAAAGAAACTCACCTCCATATGGATATCTAGTCAGTAACTCTGTTTCAGCAGCTCTCTACACCACGTAGTACCCAAAAGGAATAATGGAAAGATTGTTAGTGAAGCAACTGAAAAGCAACTACAACTCAATCAACATAATCACTATCATTACTCATTCATTAATCAACCTTGGAACTAAGCGACTGATTCTTCTTTAAATGTGCATGTCAAAATGATTCCTTGTGTGCAACATACTAGGTTAAGCCACTTAAGGTGGAGGACCAGCAAGAGATACCTTTGTTGTCTGCTGCAGATTCATGCAATGCAAGAAGCAAAAAACTACCTTCACTGTAACTAATCTTGGATATGCAATAGAAAAGGAAAAGGAGTGGATCTAAGACAGATGAATCCAACTTCATTTGAAGAGGACAGAGAGCCTTGTGGTCAGGAATTTTCACAAACATGTTGGGTAATAAGTGTGCATTTTTTTCTCTTCCAACCGTCATTTCAAGGACGTTTCACGAAGACTAGAGGCGGAATTCATTAAATATTTTACATGTCTCAGTAACAGGACATGCTTTGATCATCACACCAGTAGCATAGATGAGGTAAACAAGCATCAATTACTCAATAAGGGATGCCAGAGAATCTTCAGAAACATCAGGTGGTGCTACTGTGTCCGATTGTCAGAAAGATTATGGACTTTGTCGTTTTATTCTCCCCTTGGAAGTTATCTTCAATAATCAATCAACAGCTTCAAAGTTAAGTGGATAGAGATAGAAAAACAGCTTCCATACCTTCCCCTCATAATATCCTTGTAGCAAGTAATTTACCAATCCAAAATCAGCTGCAGAGATATAGACAAATCTTTTCACTCCTGAAAGGGGAGAAGAAGAAGAAGAGTCATTACTAGGATTAGTTATATGTACGACATCTGCTTCAGTGTCACACAAATGATCCTACAGCTTACTAAATATTTATAAATATAAATTACAAAGAATTTCTACCTCTGCGTAATTTTATACATGTAGTCATTTAGTTTTAGCAAATACAGAAATTTTCCTCTGTATAACAAATCCAGAGGCACCAAAATACATTAAGAGAGAAAATCAGATTTTTCTTTGCTACTGCTTTCAATCACCTGCACTTCTCTCTCTCTCTCTCTCTCTCTTCTTCCATTTTCTTTTGGGGTGCAATTTCTCATGACTTCCGCACCATTACCTGGGTTACTGTCAAATTCTGGAGTATATGAAGTCACTGCATTGCCACGTATGCTACCTTGTTATCAGATGTTCAAGTAGCCAACCTCGATGTATATTCAGAAAGAGGGGGTGGGATTTCAGAATTGAAATGACTTGAAAAAGAGAATGCCTATGAAACAATTTATGTTTTTTTGGGAAATTAGGTCGGACTGTGCATCCTGAATCATAGTCAATCAAGTAGCGTGTACCCTTCTACCACTTCTGGCAAGTCAAGAAGTTATTTACGCTAACAGAACATGTACCTGTAACCCTATGGTTATTTTCATACTTCAGGGTGATCTACCCTATGGTTATTTTCATACTTCAGGGTGATCTAATATGTACAACATCAATCTTGAAACTTCTACGTAGAACAAAAGGTTGAATTTATGTGCACCATCTACTATTCCAGTAGTGCAAAATACTTCAATACATCTAAACTAGCTGGAGCTGCATAAGTATTTCCTGTTCTTAACCATCTTTCAATCTCAACTATCACAATTCAGAGACTGGCCTATGTTAGAGTATAGGGTTATATTTGTAATATTGGTAGTCAGTTACTGTAAATTAGTTAGAAGAGCATCTTTGACATCTCAGCATTAGCTGACCATAAGACAGTTATAACTAACTTTCTAGTTGTATCTGAGGCCTGTAAATACCAAGGCTTGTAATCATTTTCTAATAATGAATAATCTTCCTTTTCTCTCAAGTTAAAATGGTATCCAGAGCAGGCATGGTCCTGGTTTTTATTTGAGCTTCGAAGCTCATCTCCAATGGCTTCCTAGCTCATCAAACAAGGATTTTAATCCATCAAATTGCTAGATTACCTCTTCACGAGCCAATCTCTACTTATTTTTTCTTACAGTTTTCTTTCAGATTCAATTCTTCATCAAATTTGTTAAAAATTTTAGGGTTTTCTTCATCACAATTCTTCTCAAAACCTACTTAAATCTTTTCACCCAGCTTTGATTTCTTGATCATTGCTGTTGCTCTCCATTGTGAGCCACTCAATCAATTTAGTTTTTAAATCGCATCACAAAATTATATAATCTCCTCAAATCTCACTTTTTAGCTGAAAACCCTAACCCTAACAGAGTATTCATGGCACTGCCTTCAGATCAATCACTTTCCTCAGGTGTGAAATTGCTTTTGCAGCATTTTCCTACATATGTCAACATCAAATTGGATACTCATAATCATCTTTTTTGGAAAACTCAGTTTCAATCCTTTCTCAAGGCTTGTAAACTGTTTGATTATGTAACAGGCAAAGTTCCCTGCCCTATCCCTATCATTAGACACACTGATGGCTCAATTTCTCCTAATCCTGAATACATAAATCGGCAAGACATTGATCAATATCTAAAGAGTTGCTTCTATGCCTGTGTGTCCAATTCCATTTTGAGTCCCATTTATCAACTCAATACCTCCTCTGAGATCTGGTTTGCTATAGAGCAGAGGTTTCAATCTTAGCAGTAGATCCTAGTATATCAACTAAGGCATAGATTGCAGAATATCACTAAAGGAGCAAAAACAATTCAGGCCTACACTGATGAAGTCAAAGCTATTGCGGATGCTTTGGCTGGAGCTAATGAACCTCTCAAAGATGAAGATATTGTCTACTATATTCTCCAAGGTTTACCTGCTGCTTATGATACCATCAGGACCTCCATTAGAGTTAGACCAGAACCTGTGACTGTCTCTGAGCTCATCAGTCTTCTCATCAATGAAGAACTTAACCTTGCCTTTAACTCTAAACTCAACTTGACTGACTCTACTGTTTCTCAAAACAATCAAGAGCTCCTGTATGCTAATTCTACTGCTTAAAGAGGCAGAGGTAGGGCAGAGCCTTTAACACTAATTCCAGGGGCAGAGGACAGAGAGGTCAAGGAAGGGCTCAAAAATCCAATAACTCCAACAGTCAGTCTACTGGTCTTGTGTGCCAAATCTGTGGTAAGCCTAACCACAATGCTCTTCAGTGTTGGCATAGACTTGACACTGAGAATTACTACTATGTCAAGTCTGAACAAGCAGCACTTACTGCTCAAAACTCTGACACTAAGCCTAAGAATCCTACTCCTGCTGCATTAACTGCTCAATTGTCTACTACTTGGCCATCCACTTCTGCAGCAGGCACTCCTTGGTTTCTAGATAGAAGAACTACCAGTCATGTTACATCAGATATGCAACAGATGCATAACATTCAGCCTTACAAGGGAACAGGTTCAGTTACATTGGGTAATGGAGTTACATTACCTATTCTCAATACTGGTTTTGGTATCCTTCCTACTTCTTCCTCTAATTTTTTAATCTCTAATGTGTTATTTGTTCCTTCCATTTCTTCAAACCTTTTTTCTGTACATCAACTGACATTTGACAATGATTGCACTGCTGTCTTTACATCTAAGGATGTTTATCTGCTAGACAAGAAGTCCCAAAAGGTGTTGTTCAAGGGCCCCTATGACAAAGGACTCTATCCCATTCCTTTCAAGCTCCAGTCTCTCTCCTCTCAGCCATCATCAGCCTTCCATTGTATCTGTACTGATTCTGCATCTACTGAGGATAGGATATGGCATTTAAAACTAGGCTATCCCAATAATCATCAAGGAGCTGTCATGTGGTGGCTGATGTTGGCATGATTTTGATGCAAGCATATGTGTGCTTAAATTGCCAAAACATCAAGGAGATTACTCCAATTTAATTGGATAACCTATTGTAACTCTACCTACACCTAACTTGACCATCACAAAGGAAGAGCCAAATTAGGGAAAATGGGGCCACATATAATTTCTGTCACAGAGGCAAGTACTTTCCCCATGATTGAAATCATCAAGTCCCATTAATAATTTCTTGCAACATGTAATGACGTATTAACCGACCTAGATATTATGGCTTTCACTTGAATTCATGTATCCATGACTATTAAAAGAATGCTAAAGACAATTCTCTCGTAGCAAGTATTTCTCTATTGCTTGGAACTAAGAAATAACTCTAAAGTTGAACATTCCTTATCTCTTCCTACCTTGCAACCCTTCACGACTCCAAACTCGTCAACATTTAAGATAATCTTCCAGAAATATTGATAATAAGGGTTAAAGAAAAAGGGAACTAAATGATATCCCTATTTAATACATCTTGAAGTTTTATGCTAGGTTTTAGGCACGCCTTTAAAGATTAATAGTCCACAGACTACAAAGAGGGATCCAGACGGCCCGAAATTAATTTCCTCCATTGCTCGCCATTACTCTATTCCCAAACCAAAAAGAAAGCATAATACACTACCTCATTTGAAATGTTAGTTATGATCTTTTATATGCTTCCACAAGACTAACGGGTCTAAAGTCCCAAACCTTAATAAGTAATATTTCCCTGGAATCGAGGTAATGACAGTATAATCAATACTTTTTCCAACAGCCCTACTCTGGAGAAACTCAGGAAATCAGGAAAAAGATCCATCTAGCCTGAACTCCAACAAGAGTTAATAATCTACAGCAAAACCATCCAAAGAAAGAGCCTTTCCTTGTCCAACTCAAACAAGCATTTTTGTGAATCTACCCCAACCTCACAGGACTATGGGTCCATTGTGATCGACTCAGGAGTGATAGCTCATATGGCTGATGAAAGTCTAGAAGACTGGAATTGCTTCTTCAATCCTATCCATGTCCCTCACTTTGGCCTCATCATCTAGCTCAAGTTTGTTAAGAATGTTCTTCTCTTATTGTCTCTAGTACCAGGTGAAATAGACTTTCCTTCCTTAAGCCACATTATCTTGGCCTTTGTCATAATTGGTCTCTTCCTTCAACATAATCCCCTCTAGCTTATCCCAAGCTGAACAGTGCTACATAACCATTACCTCAATCGGAGAAAGATTTTCCTCTTACCCATCCAAACATCTTAACTCACTAACGGAATTGTTTTTCAATAATAGAAAATCACGTCATCAAAATCTCCGTATTCCAAATCTTGAGCTTCTTTCGATTAGTATCTCCTAACACTCATTATCCCGATCTTTGCATCGAACTAGTCCCTTCCCTCATTGTGGCAACTTCCTAACTATTCCTCACTCAGAATGATCTTTCTAATGGCTATGCATATGACAACTTATTTGAACCTAAAAGGAGTAGAAGTCCAATTCCAAGACTTCAGACACTCAAGTGATTGGACAGTCTAAGAAAGCATTTTGGACAAGAGGAGGAAACATTTCTTCCCACTTATTAGTTCTTCCATGTTTGCCTCACATACTAAAGAAAATGGTGGCACTAATCAATTTGCCTACACAAACATGTTTATGTTGATATTCTCAAAGTAACTAATCTGGGTCTATTATTTTAAGCTTAATTAACAACAAAATCATCGTAAAACGCTTTAGCTCAGTTATATGCATCTATCATAGATCATTGTACATTACCAAATACTATGTTCAAATGCAATTAAAATCTCTGTATTTAACCTTGCACAGGACGAGAGCTTTTATGCATGTATAAAAGCATGAAAGTGGGATATTCAAATTATTTTTCCTCTAAAGAGAGATTATTCTTTTTACCTCCCTAAAGAAAATCAATCAACAAGAGAAATTAGATATGCATAACAAAGTGGGTAATAGATATATCAATACCTTCTTCTGCAGCAGCTCTAATAGCATTGATGTTTGCAGTCCCATTGATCTTGTACATATACGAGTTTGAACCAAAACCACCAATGCATGAAATCTGCAAAAATGGTTGATTTTTTATTTACAGAATTAATGCAGCATTCAGGAAGAAGAAAGCAATGGGTAAATGTTAAAAGTATAGCAGGATATTCTGCCAAGGATAAAGAATTTCTTTTTCTAAAAAGAAAATATTGTCAGGGGATAGGGGAAGAGGTCAGTATTTGTCGAGAAGGAGAATTCAGATTTCTTCTCAAAGAAACGGAAAGCTAAAAGGAAGTTCTTTTATTTAAATGGCGGCAAGGTAAAGACCAGGCAAGCCATCAACTTCCTGCAATTGTCATGCTTTGGTCTCCATAAAAATTATCTACTTGCAAACACCGTCATTTACTTGGTGGTTATTAAAGCCCCGTTCTCATCCATCTTAATAATCGCAACTATCAAAGAGAACAAGAACATCTATTGACAATGGTCTCAAACAATGAAGATAAATATGCCATTCAGAAGACATTGCCTTAGTGTAACACCAAAGGCATGCTAGCAAAATTAAAAATACAAACACAAAAACTGCATAATCCAAGACAACTGCGCCAGGGTAACATTAAAGACTGCTTTTTCTCCAAACATACAACACCCAGCAACACAGGCCTACAGGGATCCGTCAACATTTTAGTATATAACTCAACAAATATCTTCAGCTTTCAAGCTAATTCACAAATGACTCAACCAATCCCTCCTAATGTTGTAAGAATAGAATAACTCATCTTGAAAGATGGCTTCATACGTCCACCCATAATATGGACTAGAATTTATATTTGTTAAGTATGTGTTAGGTAGTATATTGTTATAATAAGTGTCTCTCCCACATCGGAAGAGATATCATATTTGTTGGTTTTCATAATATTATAAATAAAGTAGTAGTACTCTAAAAGGTACGAAGTCTTTAAATCATTCTTTTATCTTTATGTCTCTTTCTTTATTAACATGGTATCTAGAGCCAACCCTAACCCTAAAATAATATAACCCACCACAAAACATCACCACCAGCCGCTGCTCTGTCTCAATTCCACCGGAAAAATTATATCAAAACCCTAACCCTAGATGTCATCTCCGATTAGCTATCATCCAGCCTTTTTTTTCCCTCAAATCTGAACCCACCAGGAGCTTTATTGTGCTCAGGCGACCTTGGACATCACTTTCCCGTCGCCGGAAGACCCTCCATGCGTCTCCACGCGCCGCCGCAGGAGCTCCGGCCGGCCACCATCTCCGACCAGAATGCTCGCGCTGGTATGCCCATCTCCGCTGTCTGGTTGGTTTCACAAGTTTTTTGCTCGATCATGCTTATTTATGATCAACAGATCTGTTAAGTTCTAAAAAAAAAAAAAAAACAGAGACAAAAACAAAAAAAACAGAATTAATTTTCTTTTGGTCTCTTCGTTATTAGCTTAGCCTGCGGGAGTACCATTGTTATAGTGTAGGTTGCTGCACATTTATCTCTTTTCTTAGTTATTATGGAATCTATTTCTACTGAGAAAACAAAGACTCATGCCGAGTCCTCAAGAACTCAAGTTACTGCTGCTTCATCAGTTGTTGTCCCCTCCTTTTCTGGTACTCCTACTGTTACTACAATCAAATTGAACGGCAAAAATTACTCGTTATGGTCTGTGGCCGTCAACATTTGGTTTCTTGGGCAAGGATTAGAAGACCATCTATCCTCTGATTGCCCGTCTGGTTTATCTGCGGCCAACTCTCGTACCTGGCGTCGTGTCGATGGCCAGTTGGTCAGTTTGCTCTAGAAGTCCATGGAAGATTCCATTCAAACATGCTTTCGGAATTGTCAAACCTGTAAATCTATCTGGAATTCTGCTAAAGTACGATATTCTCATCAAGTTACTCGAGCATTCGATGTTGTGTCTGATATGTTGCGAGTCTAGGCAGATATGGAATTGACAGATTATTACAACCGGTTTTACAATTCCATGATTGAATTCCGTGACCTTTTTCCGCTCTGATCCTACAGAGATAGCACAACAATAGGATAATTTGTGCTTGATCTTCTGGTTACACGGACTTCATCCTCGATATGATGCTGTATGTTCTCAATTGCTATCTAGCTCTACCTTGCCAACTCTAGATGATGCTTATGCTTTAGTACAGCGTGCTCATTCTCATTCCTTGATTTCTGGTTCGCAAGATGATCAATCTGCCTTGGTTGCTCCTACATCGACCCGTGATGATAACTTTGATCGTGGAGGTCACGATAGAGGTCTTGGTACTTCTGGACAAGGGGGAGGTCGTTCAAATGGCCAGCGTCCTCGTTGTAGTTACTGTAATAAACTTGGTCATGTTCGAGAGAATTATAGGACTCTTCATGGCCGTCCTTCTCAGGTTGCCAATACAGTCCAAACAAATTCTGTCGAGTTTTCTACTTCTGCGGTTCCTACTTCGGTGACTGTTACAGGTGATGAATATTCCGAGTTCCTACAATATAAGGCATCTAAACAAGCTATGTATCCCGCTTCAACCGCCTCTTTTGCCCAGGCTAGCCCATTCACAGCTCTTATGACTCGTACTGTACCTGACCTTGGTCCTTAGATTCTTGATTCTGGTGCATCTAATCATATTTGTGGTAATGTTCGTTTACTCTCTGATTTTAGACCTGGTATGTTTTCACATGTCACACTTGCAGATGGGTCGTCTACCTCTGCTCATGGAATTGGTATTGCCCATCCTACGTCTAATCTTCCGATCTCATCTGTTTTATATCTTCCGAAATTCCCTTTTAACCTTTTATCTATTAGTCAGCTTACCAAACTACTTAACTGTTCTGTGACATTTACTGCTGACTCTTTGTCCATCCAGGATCTGTAGACTGGCGCGAAGATTGGTACCGGGTGTGAGGAGCAAGGACTCTACCATCTTGATGTTCCTCAATCTACCACGTGTTATTGCCCCCTCACCAGAACAAGTCCACTCTCGTCTTGGTCATCCTTCCTTGCCTCACCTAAAAAAAATGGTTCCTAGTTTAGGATCAGTCAAAGAATTGTCTTGTGAGTCCTGTCAGTTAGGCAAGCATAGTCGTAGTTCTTTCATTAATCGAGTCAATAAACGGGCTACTGCCTCCTTTGCTCTTGTTCATTCTAATATTTGGGGTCCATGTCGAACTACTTCCAAATCTGGATTCCGTTATTTTGTTACATTTATTGATGATTATTCCCGTATAACATGGTTGTTTTTAATGAAAGAACATTCTGAGGTGTTTTCTATTTTTACCAAGTTTTATGCTGAAATTCACACGCAATTTGGGGTTTCTATTCAGGTTCTTCGCAGTGACAATGCGAAGGAATACTTTTCTTCTTCTTTTTCTTCATTTCTATCTTCTCATGGCATTCTTCACCAGTCGTCTTGTTCGCATACTCCACAACAAAATGAGGTGGCTGAAAGGAAGAATCGTCATCTCATTGAGACGGCTCATACTCTTCTTCTCCATAGACATGTACCTCTTCGTTTTTGGGATGATGTGGTCCTAACATCATGCTATCTTATCAACCGTATGCCATCCTCTGTGTTACATGATCAAATACCGTTCTCTATTTTGTTCCCTCGAGATGCTATTTACATGCTTCCTCCTCGGGTTTTTGGATATGTCTACTTTGTCCACAATCTTTCCCTTGGGGTAGACAAGTTAGGCCCTCGATCTATCAAGTGTGTGTTTCTTGGGCACTCTCAGTATCAAAAGGGTTACCGTTGTTACTCTCCTAAGTTACAGCGATGGTTTGTGTCGGCTGATGTTACCTTCTTTGAACATGCTTCCTTTTTCCCTTCTACCACCACTTCTGATACCGTGGTTGAGTCTTTTCCATTTCTAGTACCCACCTTCGATGCACCTTTGGTCTCTTCTCCTACATCCACTCCTGATGCTGCTTCACCTTTGCCTTCCACTGTACGTCTAGATAGATCGGACCTACGGGTTTATTCACGCCGACCGCGTCCGTTGCTACCTGCCTCGGTATCCTCTGATTCGCCATCTTCAGATCTAGTTTCCGCTCAACCGTCTGATCTTGACATGCCCATTGCTCTTCGTAAAGGTACTCGTTCCTGCACCACTAAGCACCCTATATCTAACTTTGTGTCTTACTCTTCTTTGTCTCCTTCATATGCATCCTCTGTTGCCTATCTTTCTTCTGTTTCCATTCCTAAGTCTATGGCAGAGGCATGTGCTCATCCTGGTTGGTGAGCTGCTATGCTTGAAGAAATGTCTGCGTTACATCATAATGGAACTTGGGAGTTAGTTGACTTGCCAGCCAGTAAGTCCTCTGTTGGTTGTCGATGGGTGTATACGGTGAAGGTCTCACCAGATGGTCAGGTGGATCGTTTGAAGGCTCGACTTGTGGCCAAGGGATACATACAGGTCTATGGACTTGATTATGGTGACACATTTTCTCCCGTTGCTAAGATGTCCTCTGTTAGTCTTTTCCTTTCCTTGGCAGCTATTCATCATTGGTCACTTCATCAGTTGGATATCAAGAATGTTTTCCTGAATGGTGATCTTGACGAGGAAGTGTATATGGAGCAACCGCCAAGGTTTGTTGCTCAGGGGGAGTCTCAGAAGGTATGTCATTTAAAGAAGGCCCTGTATGGTCTCAAGCAATCTCCGAGGGTGTGGTTTGGACGCTTCAGTACTGCGGTTCTGGAATTTGGCATGACTCATTGTAATGTGGACCATTCGGTGTTCTATCGATGATCATTCGGTAAACGGCTTCTTTTGATTGTGTATGTAGATGATATTGTCATAACAGGTGATGATAGCAACGGGATTGATGAGTTGAAGGCCTTTCTTCATCAGCAATTCCAAACCAAAGATTTAGGGCCACTTCACTATTTTTTGGGTATTGAGGTTGCACAGTCGAAGCAAGGGGTATTTATTACTCAACGTAAATATGTATTAGATACGTTGAGTGAGGTAGGGTTACTTGGCGCGCGACTTTGTGACTCACCTATGGACCCAAATGTGAAGCTTCTTCCAGATGAAGGGGAGTTGATATCAGATCCGGGAGATACAGAAGGTTAGTTGGAAAACTCAATTACCTTACAGTTACTCGACCAGATATGTCATTTGCAATACGTGTTGTCAGTCAGTTTCTGAACTCTCCACGAGAAAGACATTGGGAAGCGGTTATTCGAATCTTAAGGTATATTAAAGGCTCACCTGGGAAAGGCTTGTTGTATAGTGACCATGGGCACATGGAGGTTGTTGGGTACTCAGACGCTAATTGGGCAGGGAGTCCTACTGATAGGAGGTCCACCTCTGGTTTCTGTGTGTTTGTCGGAGGAAATCTTGTTTCCTGGAAGAGTAAGAAACAAGATGTAGTGGTCCGTTCAAGTGCTGAATCAAAATATCAAGTTATGGAAGTAGCCACTTATAAGTCGATATGGGTAAAAAATCTTCTGAAAGAGCTTCAAGTCACCTGTTCAAGTCCTATGAAACTTGTTTGCGATAATTAGGCTGCGATACATATTGCCACAAACCCAGTGTTTCATGAAAGGACTAAACACATTGAAATAGATTGTCACTTTGTTAGGCAGAAGCTATTATCCAAGGAAATTATTACTTCTTTCGTTAGCTTGAGTGATCAGTTAGCTGATCTATTTACAAAGTCTCTTGGTGATTCTCGAGTTAAATATATTTGTAACAAGCTGGGCACTTACGATATATATGCTCCAGCTTGAGGGGGAGTGTTAAGTATGAGTTAGATAGTATATTGTTATAATAAGTCTCTCTCCTACATCGGAATATCATATTTGTTGGTTTTCATAATATTATAAATAGAGTAGGCTAGTACTCTAAAAGGTACGAAACCTTTAAACTATTCTTTTATCTTTATGTCTCTTTCCTTATTAACAATATTAACCAATTTGTTTAGACATAAATCAGTCAATCAATCCTTTGTACTGTTGTAAGTACAAAATAATTGATCTTGAAAGATGGTTTCATATGTACCCCCAGAACATGGACTGCAACTCATACTAACCAATTCGCATAGAGCTAAGGAGGAAATGACCTGCATGCACTCAGCTTCGGTGTATTTTGGACTTGAACAACTTACACTATTTGTTCAGATCTAGTTTAAATGATGCAAATGCAACTCTATGCATTACTAATTTGTAAATCAGACAAGGAATGATGACCAATGTTGCCGGAACTATATCTCCAATATTGCGGCAAAAAACTTGATAGACCACCCTTTCTATATCAGGCTCTTTTTCTTCACTTAAGAATGAACAAGCAAAGGCAGTAGAGACAATTTCTCATACACAATTTGACTGAAGATAGATGTAAAGGATATATGACCATGTGATTTGAATCTAGATCTTCTTCCAATTACCCTCATCTGGATTTCAGGGAACCTTTTTCCTACTGGAAACTGCCTGACCATCTGTGGGAAAAAGATTACCTACCTTCAAGCGCTACCTTGGCCAATGACCAAAGAAGAGAACAGCAGTAGAATGAGGGGGCAACAGATAGTAACACTTTGGTCAATCCCACATTTCCTTTTTGAGACACTTTAGCTAAGCATGTACAGCGTTTAGTATAAAGTAGACATCATTTAACGTTATGGCCAAAACAAGTTATTGCTAAAATTAACAGCTCTTAAAATGGTTATCAACCACATTGAAGTCAATATTCACATATTTCATTCATTTTTAATCAGATCCCTTCTGAGTTTAATGGTGAAGACTGCAGTCTCAAATTTCTAAAGGACCTGCTCCATAAGTACCAAAAGGATTAACGAAGAACATACCACAGATGTTACTCCTTTCAATGCCTCCTTCCATGAATCAGTTGAGAGAAGGTTACCTGTAAGCAGAAAAAGAGATGAGAAACATTATTAGGGGCCCAACAGGAATCCAAAAGGACATTAGCATACACTACTGAAATAAGCAAACCTTGATGCCATATCACCTTGCCAGCCCAGGGTTCCTGTATAGATGATCTACCTGTTCTGCAAAAACCAGTGTACTACTTTAGGACCACAGGCAATGTTGTCTAAAAGGTGACCTAGAATTAGAGGAAGAAATTGAAGAGGAAACAAAGCGACTCAAAAAGATAAAAGCACATATAAGGACAAGTAAAAAACTTACACTACAGCAAAGACTCCAAAAAAGTTATCAGGTATAAATTAGAAAAGATAAGTCTTAGTTCTAATAGAAACATCCAGAAAAAGACAGAGAGTCTTCATGCATCGCTTTCTAAGGAGTCCTCATGAATATGTTACAAGAAGCACTTAAAAAAGTTCATTAACTTCAACCTCTTAACTGGGACGAGCAAGATCACTGCTCTAGGGTAAAAAGCATTACATTTTGGTCAACTTTTTTCATTCATAAGAAAAAACAGGAGAAGGATACAATCTTATAAATTGGATGTTTGCCCATATTTAGTAAAATAAAACAAGTATGCTGTAGCATTATAGCATTCTGTGGTAGAATTGAATGGATCTAGTGAATTCATAAAGTTGGAAAATTAGGGAACACAATGTTAAGTCAGGTTGGAGAACTAATAATTTGGAGTTCTCCGTACTTCCAGAAACTTACTCCTAATGATTAGTATTCTAGAGAAACCTTAATCTATAGAAATCCTTGCCCTCACGCCCAATGGCCCAAAGGCTGCATATGACTTCACTAAAATCTACAGTGCACTAATCAAATATAGAAGAAGATCAAAATTTTGTCTTGATGTCTTTTTTAAAACCATTTATTGAATAATCACTATAAATGTGTTTATGTGTACAAAAGAAATATCGTAATAAGGCAGAGCTATTATCTCAAAACTTCGGATTCAGTACATGCTCAAATTGATTAGCATACACATGACAGCTACATTAAATAAAAATCCATCAGATCCAGTAATGTAAGTGGAAAAAGAAACTACCTGCTAAGGCTACCAACAGAAAGACCTCGGTTAAGAGCTTCTTGGCAAACATGTGATCCCACAAATCCATTTCCACCCAGCACCAGTAACTGAATTTCAAATGACAAAAACATAAAACAAATAAATAAACTCATCACCACTTTGTCCAGGAAGAGGGAAGGAGCCATGTGAACCACACGACCCCTACTAGTAAAGGGAAAGTAGAAGTGCGCTCCTGCTCACTAGCTGAAAAGGCCAAGTTCCTTTAAACAATAATAAGGTAAGCTTCAAAACTCCAACCTCGTAAGGGGCTTTAGATGCCATTTCTATAGGTTGGATTGGTGGATAAGGGATCCTCATAGTCGAGTGGACCAACATCCAGCCAAGAAAGTGCCGTCTCTAGAAACAACATGTTGGGAAAGAAAGAGAATGCTTCACCCCTTCTTTTCTTCCCACCCTAGTAGGAGTAGCAGTTGCAAGAGCCTATATTTTTGATGACTAATGGTAACTAAGTACAAAATAAGAGGGAAGAAAGTAAGAACATAAGCTATAGAAAGGCAGAGAAGGGAAATCGGCAACTAGCTACAGATCTACTTAAGGTACCCAGAGGTGACCACAGATTCAAAGTTAAGTGTCAATCAATGACTCTTATCCTATTCAGGGAGTTGGGGAGGAAAATGGCGATGAACCGACCCGTTCGCCACGCACCTGCCCGTTCACTTAATTCAAGTAGAGGCCGTAAGTACACAGTATCCAAAACTATGAGTAGTATGGTGGGGTTGAAAGACAAGTGTGTAGGCCACTTCCCCGGAACAAAATCAAAGATAACCATAACAGCGCATATATGGATGTAAAGGATGCTCTAAATCCTTTAATAAGCCAAGTTTTTTTTTTCTCCCCTCCGAGTCGAATGGGGTGTGATTCCACATTTGTCTTACTCGTTTTGCCTCTAAACTTCCTCCATAATCGCAACCATATCTCATACGAAACTCCTAAATGTAGTGTGTGATTGAGGGTTCAAAGTGTGTTGTACAAGTACGTAAATACGTCACTTCACTGAGAGAAATTATCCGTCCTCCCATTTCCTTTCTACTCTAAATAAACAAAACAGTACCTTGTGATCATTTCTTCCACAATTTTCCACAATAAAAACATGAATGTTTCCTCCATTTCCATATTTTTATTTTATGATTCCTTCCTTTCATTTCCTTCATTGAATTTTCTCCCGCGAATCCTAACGAAGCCTACAACAACGATGACAGAAGATTCCAGAACACTCGAAAATCATTTGCAACAATTTACAGTACCTTCTCGGTAGGCGGCGGCGGGACATTTACTGTTTCCGCTTCCTCAACTTTGAATGGTTCGTCCGTTTTGCTAGAATCAGTCGACAAAAATCGCACATTTCCAATAGTACCTACGCTACTCCTACATTAATCACAAAAAAATTAACATTTAATTCATTCACAGCCAAACAAGGCGTTGAAAAGATCAAAAACAGAAAAACAAAAGAAATATAAATTGGGTTTTTTGGGGGGGGGGGGGGAAAAAAGAAAAAAAGAAAAAAAAAAACTTACTTGAATCTGGAGAGGGAGAGCCTTGAATGGATCAAGCGTGACATGATAGCGTACAGAATGGAACCAAAAACAAATACTTATGTATAAGAAATACTCGTGTATGTGTTGTTCCTTTTCAATATACTCGACGCATAAAAAAGCTTGCACTTCTTCTTTTTTGCTTGGTATTTTTTTTTTTTTCTTTACTTGTGCGTGCAAAATGCAAAAGACTGCGGACGCTGTTTACTTGAAATGAGGACAGATGGCGTGTCATGCCAGTGACACGTGTTGATGTATGTGGCCGAATAGGCACCAAGACTCCAAGATTGGTGTTTGTGGGGTTGTTTGAGGGGTTTGGACTTCAACGTGTCTAATGGGCCAGCCCGCGACATACCGACCCAGTTTAAACGGTTATATCAGTTTTGTGTTCTGGGCCCAGTTTCAACCCCTTGTTTAATGGGTCAGCTGGGGTCGGGCCACTCCTAAAAATCCTTAAACCGGCCAGATCCATTAAGACTATGGGTTTTCAGGGGTTTTGTAAAAGGCCTTTTAGGGGGGTTTAAAACCGTTTTAAAAACTCTTCTACAACCTTTTCTTAAATACCCCAAACCCTTTTAAATCCCGACAAATTTTATTATGCACCTTTTTTAGCGTGAACAACACACGCCTATTTGAAAAAAAAAAAGAAAAAAAAAAGCACCATTCTCTCTTGTTTCCCTACTAATATAAAAAGAATTAGTTTTTTTGGATACTATCCATTCATGGTTCTCTTCTATGAATGAATAGTATTAAAAAATATAAATTAAAAAAAAGGCATAATTATGAATGAAAATTTATATAATATTTGTAATAGTAAATTTGTAATTTTTATGCTTACCATGGTAAAAATTATAATTTTATATTTACTCTTTTTTTTTTCCTTCTTTAGTAAAATGCTTTTTTCTTTCTTTTCCTACTTCTTTTGTCTAGGTAGAATTTGTAAATTTTTTATATTTTGAGTTTTGCGATCAAAAAATCTTTTGATAGGGTATTAAAAGTCATAAAGCTCAAATCAGGTTAAGAGAATTAGTTTGATTTTTTGAGTTTTTTTTTTTTTTTGAGTTTTGAGTTCAAATTTTTAAATTTTTATTATCAAAATCAAATAAACTATTCAATTAGATAATTTTATATTTACTCTATCTTTTTCCCCCTTTCTTTCTCAATCAAAATAATATGCACTCTCTTTTTTATTTCTCCGTTAATCACACTTTTTTGTTTGATTTTTAAATTCTTTTCTATTTGGGGTCAAAAAAAGTATTTGATTGGACTAGAGATGGGAATTTAGCTAGATTTTAAGTTCAAATATTTGAATTTTTAGAGATAGAAAACTAATGAATTAAACATTTAAAATCATAAAACTTGAGTATTTTTGGATATTTGGGTTTTAAGTTTTCTAAATTCAAGTTTTGATTTTTGATTTTTGATTTTTAATTTTTGTTATTTGTTAAATATATGATGCTAATTTAGACTAGACTAAAAAATACAGAGATTTGCTAAATTGTATTCACATAAGACCAGGAATTGATTCGAATCTTTAAAATTTTTAGGTTTGGAATTTTAAACTTCAAAAGCAAAAATAAACTGTTCAATTAGGTAATAAAAAATTATAAAGTCCTATCATAATTTAAATACCCTAGTTTTGGTCATTGAGTTTCTTATTATCTTCTTTCTTGTGTGTTTTTGTTTTTTCGTTAAATTGTATTGTGTTTATTGAGTAAATTTAAAAAAATATGAAAAATTGAAGAAAATTAAATAATTACAAAATCATCTCAAATTACATTAAAGTACTTATGCGAATAAGAAAATAAAAAAAAATTCAATCTAATTCCTATATAACTTTTACATATGAAATTCCAATTCGATTAGATCAAGTAAAATACAAAAGAAAATTTAGATATTTCCACCTTTATATGCATCTAGTCGCCTCTAATTTCACAAATTCTTTTCTACTTTATAATCAATATTATCTTAAATTTGTCAAAACAACAAAGAGACGAAATTAATACTTTTCTCGAATTTAATTTTTTTAAATAGATATGTAAATATAAATACAACTTATTTGACTCCTGACAAGATTATTGAATTTTCTTATAATTATTTATTATATAATTTTAATTTTGTATTACAATAATGTTGGGTAATGTAATCGTACCTTACACGGTATTAATTTACTAGTATTAGAAAAAGATCTGACTTTCTTCTAACATCTTCTCCTTGTCTTTTGATTTGTGATGATGGCAACGGAGAGCAAATCTCTTGATTTGGGGAAATAAAGATATGCATAACTTCTTGTGATGATATACAAGGGTGATAGAACTACAATAATATCACATAAAACTTTGTTCCTTTAATGTTGTCGTCTTGGAATAGACTGTGGAAGGCAGCAACTCTATCTCTTAAATAGAATTTTAAATGGATTGACAAGGTTTTATTCCCTAAATGTCCAATGCAATAATCTAGAAAGATTTCTAGAAGGTGTTTTCTGGAGAAGAATGGAGGATGCTTGGTAATGCTTATCTTTTGTGCTTATAAGCATATTTTATAAAAAAGACTAGTGAGTGTGTGTTGTTGTTTTTTATTTTAGTTGTTTATAAGCATCCAAATAACAACATCCAAACAGGCTTGTGTTTAATCTGTTGATCTATTTCGATATGATTATAACGATACCATCAAAAGGAATAACTATTAAACTAATTACTTTGTGTCTCTGCATTCATTTTGCATATTTGGTAATGTACGAGCCAACCATCCTTAGGAGTAGAATAGTGGGCACAGTTCGATCCCCCATCTACGTATATTTGTTTTTTTATTAGTATTAGTAAAATCTCAGGGAGTGCTGCTCCTTTTTATCAAAATACATATATATATATATATATATATATATATATATATATATTAAACCATCCTCCGTGAAAAGATACACCCAAGATGAGGAATATACCATCAAATTACTACATGCACCTTTGTTACATGTAGCTTGATTAAAATCTGATGAGGATATTGATGGTGGAATCTAATCCATATGGTTAGGATCTGATCATTAGGATATCTATTATCATGGAATCCAATTTAATTTATTCCCCAAAACCAGCAAAGTAGCATCTATGTACAGTGTTGTTGGTTCACCTTCTTCAACTTGCAACAAATCAAGAGAGATGTTTCCCTGATAACTAGTCAAGAAATGGCATATATGCTTTTGTGTGATAGACATGATGAGTATCATTGGAGTTACCCTAAGCGTTTCTGTGCAGGGTTACCCAAAAGAAGCAACCTAGTTGACTTTATGAAGAGATTTTTACGTCATATATCCAATTCGGATTTAGATTCTTTCCTAGTGAAGCTTTTTTCAAGTAACTCGAACTTGTATTGTGATCTTTTAGATTAAAATAGATAAATTTAGGCCATCTAATTAGAATATAATTAATAAATTAAATTACCTAGATTTATTTATCTTAATTTAAGGGATCACAATGAGAAGGGATATTATGCATCTTAAGGACTGTATATCTTCAATAAACAAATATTATAAAATTTATAAACAAACATGTTAATTAATTTATTCACAACTTTTTACTATTTATTAATAATTTATTAGGTTTCCACTTAATATATATTTATTCATCATTCTTGTGCATATATATAAACAAAAATATATTTATACACATAAACTTACACAGTATTAATATTATAAACAAATGTGAAGAAGTACGGAGGAACATAATAGTAAAAAATATGATATAAATTACTAATCATAATACACCTCTAAATTATTGGGAGAGAATTTCACTCGGGTAGATCTAAATCCATCCGATTCCCCTTGGCGGAGGAGAGCAGGTGCGCCTCTCACTCTCTCCACTATCTGCGAATCCATAAGTTTTCTTGATTCGAGTAGTATCTCTGGCCAAAATTCCTCTCAATTATACTTTTTCGCACATGAGGAAGCAAACGAATCATTTGTGATATATTAGTGGCCCACTCTTAAGTGCCCCATACGTTGCTGACATGCACTAAGAAACATGTTATCAAGTACCGTCGGCACTTCAAAAAAAATAGATATGGCCTTTTATTTTACATACAAAGCTTTATTTAAACGTTCCACTTGTGGACAACTTTGGCTTTATGAATTATGACTTTTTCTTTCTTTTTTTTTAAAAATACCTTAATGAAAAATAAATGGCTCGTTTGGATTAGTTTTTTAAAAGCGTTTTTTCTAATAACTTTTGAAAGAAGTATTTTTTTGAGAAGTGAAAATTTTTAATCTAAAAAAAGTTATAAATAAGTTTTTTCCAGAGTTTCAAATTTTTTGAAACCCAAGTCAAATAGTTCTTGATATACTTTTTTTTGAAAAAAAAATATTTTTTTGTGAAAAAAAGCCAATTCAAATAGATCTGAAAAGACTCTGCATACAAATATGCCAAATGACACTTGTATCTGAATGAGGTAGATAAACTTATTAAACTATTAAAAATCGTTTTTTTCTTGTGACTAGGAAAATAACTCGGCTCGATCGTAAGCAATTTAAGTGCTGATAAGCTGCTTGACTAGCTTATGTGTGGTAATCATACACGTGATTTGCACCGCATTTGGTAAATGTATATATTCATTAAAGCACCCAAAGGAACCTTCTTTTGAAGAATTTATGCTTGTTTCACAAAAACGTATTTAATTTTCTGCACTGTGAGATATCATTTCTGAGAAGCTCGAGAATTATAAAAAGAATTTATAGTGCGTACAGATATGTGAAACTATCCTAGTATTGTGCAAAACATGCATATAAACATGTAAAACTATTATAGGATTTTGTATATTATTAACTTTTCTTTTATGCTGGCCTCCACATAGATGAACTCTCAGGCAAGGAGAACATTTTTCAACAGCTTTTGTATTACAAAATATGTTTGTTCCACATGGAAAAATGTCAATAACCAAGTTTATTATATAAGTCCTATGCTACTCTTCATATTAATCAATTGGTTTTATAATAAAATCTCAAGAATCTTTAACATAACATCAGAACTGGGCTTTTGGTCCAGTATTTGTCCTGCACATATGTCCATATATGACCTGTCAAGCTCATCCATTATACATATACGTTCATGTGGTGGCCCATCTTTGCAAGCAGTAGAGCTTTAGGTTTTTGGTCTAGTGTTAGTGTTTGTGCTGCACATATATCCCTGTCTGACCTGTCAAGGTCGTCTATTATCAAGTTGTTCTAGGTCACACAATCACCCAAGTTTATGTCCAATTACTATGAAGGTTTTTGGTCTAATGTTAGTGTTTGTGCTACACATATATCCCCATCTGACTTGTCAAGGTCGTCTATCATCAAGTTGTTCTGGGTCACACAATCACCCAAGTTTATGTCCAATTACTATGAAGTCTAAATCCAGTTCAAGTCCATTTGTTAAGTAGTAGAGACATTATTTTAGGTCACCTGTGAAGGGAATGTTATAATATATGTTTGTTTCACTTGAAAAAATCTCGAGAATCAAATTTATCATATAAGGTCCTAGTCTACCCTCAGCCTTGATGATGGAACATCTGGAGGAGATCAATCTATTTATGCATGCTTCTCAGCGTGGTACCACAATGCTTCCCCCACACACATTTGGGTTTTGTCAAAATTATATAAAAATTTTTGACTTTTAAAATTCGCTAAAACCTCTTTCTGCACAAACAATATTTCTAGTATTCTTATATTAAAAAGAATATTGCACAATCATTAAAAACTTAAAGGTTTTGTGCAACATTCTTTATAAGATAAGGTGTATTAACAAGTTTTAAAACATGAAAAATTCTATGCGAATTTAATAAAATGCACAAGATAATTAAAATGCATTTCACCTGGTTAAGAAAAATCAAAATTTCAAAAGGGCGCCTTCATATAAAAATCACATCTTGCGACGATTTGGTTATTACATCCACATATCAAAATCAAGAGAAGGAAAGCAAGCATGGGATAATTGTACTTAAGTAATGCAACTAATGTAGGGTAAATTCATCTCCAACTTGTCTCACCAGTAAGAATAATTACTGAATAAAACCCTGGGCCAAGGGGCAATCTGATTCGAAGAGTTGACTTTTGAGGCGGAGTAGCTCCTAATCCCTTTGTTGGATTCACATTATTACATTATCACATTGGAAATGCCTTTAGAATGGCAACTCAAATGATATTCATGAGCTCTTAAATCTATGGTGTGGAGATCATGAGTAAATGTATACATAACGCTAAGGGTCAACCTATGCCCGTAGGTTAGACACATACGTCTATTGTTCCCGGTTGATGGATGCGCACGCTTTTTGTGCTCGGTTGATGGACGTGTATGCCTTTCTCTACAAGGTAAAGAAGGAGCGGGGCTTTCCCCCGATGTATCTCTGACGGTCAAGTTAGTTTCCAAAATCCGTGAGGTTATGAAGATGTGTTTGAATATGCTATGAATATGCTTCAAGATGTAAGGAGAGAATTCAGACCACTTCTTACTTACCATGAATTGGGGCTTGGTATTTACAGGCAGTAATGCACAAGGCCGAAGGTTTTCCATGAGTAGCATGCTAATTTGGTTGCTCTGGGGCATGACATGGCATTTTTAACTATTTGATGAAAGAGAGCTCATACTTACCTAGGAATTTCATTTAGGCGTACCCATAAAGGGAAGGTACACCTCTATCTCCCCTTTGGTGTACGCTTGAAGATGTAAAGAGGTGTACCCTAAGGCTTGGGATACACCTGAAGCTTCACCTAGGCGGCCCCTGGGCCTTGGGATCCCCTCCCCCCCCGTGTTCCATATCACCTCTCGCCATGTGGTGCCACTTCATTGGTCCATGTGGCGTACTCATATCATATATATATATATATAGAAGATCCTCTCATAATTCTTATTTGGTCTTAACCTTCGAATTTTAAATTTCAACAATCTATTTTGTATATCAACAAATCTTTACAATTAATTTAAATAAAGAAGAGTGAGAAAATCAAAATGAAATATTATTTTTGATAGGGGTAAGATATTTACATCAATAGTAAAAATTTGTTGATATACAAAATACATGATTGAGATTTGAAGTTAGAACGTTAGGATCAAATAAGAATTAGGAAAGGATCTTTGTCCAATAGACCCCTTTTACCCTAGGATGACGACCCTCTACTTATTATGATTTGGTCCTAACCTTCTAATTTACAATTTTAACCATGTATAAAACTATTTTTGGCAGGGATAAGATATTAAAGCAGTGGTGAAGATTTGTTCATATATAAAATATATAATTGAGATTGTAAGTTAAAATATAAGGACCAAATCAAAGTTAGGAGAGAATCCTCATTCGTTTAGCCCATCATCAATGGTATCCCATTTTTTCACTTGATATGAAACGAGATATATAAATTTCTAATTTTAGGAATTCTTAACATTTTGAGTTGTGTCAAAATGAGTCATCATATTTAGATTGACCCAACGACATGACGCGTTAGTGTTAACATTTAATGACTTGCCAAACAAATAGGTTTGTTTACCAACCAGTGAAACTGCACATTAACCCCCCTTTGTTTCATATACATATACAGATATATATACACACCCATATATATACATATATATATATATAGTTGCTAAAATATTATTATTTGATGGTACAAAATAAGATCATAATAAAGCAAATTATGATACGTCAGCTAAATGCCAATCTGAGGATTACTGATTGCTTTCTCTTTCCATTATTCCCATATCTTTTTCACACTGAAACATGAGTGCGCTCTCCTGTACACTTGGTTATTACATCGCCCCTCTTCTCGAATCCGAATAATTTCCCTTTCCAATATGTTTTTCTTTTATATTCTAAGAGTACACAAAGACATTCCTTTTTCAGATTCCTTATGGGAAGGTTACAAAGTCAATAACAGATTCACGATCGTTGTTAAATAGGGATTAGAAAACACAGTTTTTATATTTTATATATATGTGTCTGTATATATACACACACATATATATATATATATGTATGTATATATTAAAAAAACTTTTAATTGAAAGATAAATTCAAAGTACTTTCAAAAAAATCAGAAGGTTCATTTTGGACCCTATTACACACCCTTAATAAAAGGTAATTTAGAGTTCAAGTTTTGTATTAGATCCCCATTAATTGAAATTCATAGCTTAACCAGTAAACCATAGAGACCATATGCAGAGAGAAGGAGCATATAATCAAATATTGTATATATAATGGTTTTATGAGTACGTGAATTCATGTACTTATCCTTATATATATATATATATATATATGTATATGTATATTTTGAAGTTCATATTCTATTGTTTCTTTTTCGTTTTAGTAATTTATCTGTTGTTCAACTTTGCGTCCACTTAATTTTAGTATTGTTTTTGTCATCTTTAGTTTTTGAGATCGTGTGATTCTTCCAATTATTATTTTTGAAAGAAGCCATGTGATGATTGCAAATTAAAAGCTTAATTATTTTTAGTATGCTAGATTTTTTTTTTGTGTGTTAAATCTCCCGCCCCATGGGATTGATCCCAGGACTTCACATTTAGGAGAGATAATTTTAACAATTTGAATTATCCTTTAATTTCTAATATGCTAGATGAGTTCGTCCAAAAAAGAAAAATATATGTTAGACGACGGCTAGAAGCCTAACAAATGATGGAAGAGTGTCTCTCTAACTTTTCCATAATAATGTAGTATATGACTTATTTTTCGAAAGTTGGCAGATTACCCAAAAAGAATAAAAGAAAGACTAGTTGTTCAGATTTTAGTTTTTGGTTACATATGCATACAAATTTTTCAATAATGTAACAACAAAGTGACAACTAACTTTCACTAGTATGGATAATTGTTATATGAAAGTGTAAATTGGGAGAATAAACTTAAAAGGAAAAAGCAACAAATGTCACTAGCATGATACATGTTACACTTTTAGTGTAACATGGGAGAATAAAACAAAAGAATAATTTCAATGGATGAAAGCTCTTTGCTCTGTTTGGAATAGTCTTATCTGAAATCTAAAATCTGATAAGCATATTATTTGATAAGTGTTTTATAAGAAATAAATGTCTGATATAATAAGACTATTTGGTTTGTTAGCTGAAATGCTGTTATAAGTTATTTTGATAATAATGTTATCAATTTTGATTCATGGTATTTTAATTTATAATTAACTAATAAATTATAAAATATAAATATTAATTAATTTTTATTTTTGTTTTAAAAATTTTAAAATTTTGAAATTTTGTTTTTTAATAATTAATTTTTAACATTTTTATTTTTATTTTTAAATTTTTAATTTTAATATTTAATATTTAATATTTTATTTTTAAATTTTAATTTTAAATTTTTAAATTTTATTTATTTTTAATTTTTTAATTTTTAATTTTTATATTTTTATTTTTAATTATTTTTTAAGATATAAGTACCCTAAACCCAACTTATTTTTTATAACTACAAATAAGACATCTTATGAAAAGTATCTTATAAGTATCCTATAATAAGCTGATAACAAAATTTTTTTCACATAAGTTGTCAAATAAGATAAGTGTCTTATAATAAACTCCAAACAAACATAGCATTTGTGTGCTTAACTTAATCAACCGCTCTTGAATGACAACGTATTCCCATCCACATGTAGTAAAAATTCATTTTCCACTTCTCTTAGCCACATGCTTCATCAGTTTTCTCTTTGCTTACTAATTTCATCCACTCCAAAAAAAAAAAAAGATAATAGGCGACGATTTTACTACAAAAATAACTAGGAATAAGTAGCGATTTTATTACATAACAGAGGTTTTGGCAATACATAGATATATTTTTATGTGAAATAATTAACAAATGTACTCTTAACTTGATTGGTAGATGTTGTGATTATAAAGTGCTACAATAACGAAGGTTCAATACAAACTATGGATGAAACATAATTTTTCTTTTGGGATTTATATATAGATAGTAGTTTGAAAAAAAGATGCCCTTCCTAATGACAGTTTTACGGCCTATTACCTATTTTTTTGTAGTGATCAGATATACAATATTAGACAATGATCCTTATATGATGGGGCTCACACCTTTCTAAAATTGCGGAAATGGGTAGTGAAAGAAGTGATGGAAGAGTGTTTGTTATATTGCATCTCTGTGACATGCCATAGGTTATACATGCCAAGGATACATACAACAAATAACATTGAGCTAGAGTCTAGAGTCCTGTGTGCAGACTATTGGATACACTTGAGATAATATCGTACAATAAGAAAAATACCCAAAATCTACATGCCTCCTCGCAAGTGCAGCTGGTGAACTAACAACAAACTTGGGTCGTAATTTAGAGGGTGTTTGGCTTTGCTTATTTTACAAGCAACTAGTAAAAAACATACTCTCATGCTATTTACTATTTAGGTACTCATAAGCATCAAATAAGCAAAGCCAAACACCTTCCCAGTAAACTGATCAGTTGTCAAGATTTTCATCTTAATATCTACTATTGAATGCTAAAATACCAAAACCAACTTTGTCCCGAATAAAATGGTCGTCTTAGGAAATAAGAGATTAGCAGAGATATAAGTTGTGCCAATGTTATCATACCACAGTATTGGTGGTGTTTTTTTGAAGTTCTTGAAACTCAAAGAGCAATGACTTTGCCCAGCACAGCTCAGTACTAACAAAAGCAAGGGCTCTATATTCTGCTGCTATATATATTGGACCTTGCAATGATAGTTTGCTCCTTTGCTAACCAGGAGATAAGATTTTTCCCAAGAAAAATACAATATCCATGTGATACTTTTTCGATCATATCATTAGAATAAGCAAGTAAATTTGAGTAATTTGTAGACTTTTGAATTAGTAATCCATACGAGAAGTGCCTTAAGATACCGCAAAGGCTGTTTTGCAAGAGACAAACGTGCATTAGTTAGTGAATGCATCATGCATAAATGACAAGCTTTATTCATTCCAAAGCAAAATATCTAGTCAAGTCATTATTAACTATTGCAAAGCACTCACGATACATTGATATAATGTTAGATCATGAAACAGGCCTATATAGTTTAGTAACAACTATAATCTAGCAGCAATAGAGTACAAACAGGCTTGATTTTTGTCAAATGTGCTCGTTCTATTAAATCTGTGATGTAATCTGTTTGAGCAAGGACCATATTGTTCGTCACTGAATGACATCCTCGCTTAATTATATCTGTCTACACATTTATATGTTTGACTTATATATATATTGATGAAGTTAATCAAATTTGAATATTGGTTAAGCAGTTACACTTGAATCCCATATTTGCTCTTTCTATGGTTGAGTTTTGAATTTTATTATCCAATACTGATTGTTAGAATCTCTAAAAGGTTAATTATCCAATGTGATAAAGCTCATTGATGATCATATATACGTAAATGTCTTGCAACATTGATTAAACAGCAGGAAGAAAGCATGCTCCAAAGGCTAAGTGCAAATAAAAAAAGATGATATCTTATCCATCGCTCTTTAGTAATGTACCACATTTTGATAACGAATATGATTTAGTAATACTTTTATTAATATAAAATTGATACTGTCTCGTATTTATTCTAGTGTCAAATCCAACAGGGAATCTGTTGGCAGCAATACCATATTATACCCATAAGAAGTTAGGCACCAAATTCGTGCCACAAGGATTCTTTTATGGTACCACGGTAAAGATTCGAATCCTATTGTAATGATAGCATTGTAACGAAAAAAATTCAATTATAATGAATTATTTAAAATCGTCTTTAGTGACGACCCAATGAAAATGAAAGTTGTAGGACCCTCTAACGAAACGTACACCCAAAGATACCATCTGGTTGCAGATGAACAGAATTCCCTTTTTCTCTATTAGTTTGAGTGACACCGTGAACATTGAAACCCCTTATAAATACATAATCCATGCACCCATCCATCCATGTCAAAACCCAACAAGCTCAACTTGCTATTCGCACTTTGTTATCAAGGCCCCTCTCACTAAGTCTGACGTCTCAAATTTTCCGTCTCAAATCCTACCAGACTCTAGTAATAGTGAACGTCATCAACAATGACGGCGGCATCTGCGCCAAGAACAGCGACAAAGGGAACATATTCACCGCCAGTTACAATGCAAAGATCGCCATGGCACTCCCCATTACCCTATCTGTTTGGTGGTCTAGCAGCTATGCTTGGACTCATAGCTTTCGCCCTCTTGATCTTGATTTGTACTTACTGGCAACCATCCCTCGGACAGCCGAATGACAACAATGGGGAAGGTGCCAATCGCGGAGATTTGGAGGCTGCCGCTGATGATGATGACAAATTTGATTGCAGCAAATCCGTGTTGTTGCCGGTTTTGGAAGCCAGTATTCACGTGGTTATAATGGCTGGTGACGTCAACCCAACTTTCTTGGCGACACCTGCATCAAATGAATCTGCTTCTTTGGGAGGTAAGAATTCCAGGTGTTGCGACATCGACAAATATGATGGCGAACTTGAAAAGCAAAAAGAAGCGATGACCTCTCTTGATCAAGCGTCATCAATGACCACGACAACAACAATAACACAACATAGAGGGAACCATGAAGCCCATGTTAGTTAAGAACAAATTCGAGTTAGTTAAAAATCTTCACCACATATAGAGAGAGAGAGAGAGCATGTGAGACCTTTTTTTTTTTTTTTTTGGTAACCGGGGAAGTTCAATTGATAGAATTTAACTGTTGGGACATTCGACAAAATTCAACCACTAATTGACAAATTTTGAATGCACATTACATCCCTATACGATGCACGAGTTAAGTCAAGGATACTCAACCCAATACAAGGGATTGGATTCAAACTCAAGTCATGAGTCGTATTCAGTTCCTAACTCTTACCGTTGGGGCATTTTGTGGACGCAAGAGAGCCAGACATTAGTTTCTTCTTCCATTTCTTTATTTTTGCCCTTGCGATTTTGGCTCTATGCCATCCGGGAAATGTACATTAATTACTTTACTGGGAAAGTTATGTTATGACAATCAATATACTCAAATCTTTTGTATTTTACTTTATTAATGCTGTGGAATTCAGACTCAGATTATGTATTTTTTTTCCTTTTATTTTGAGTTAGGTTATTTTCAAATTAAGTTGGACTTGAGCCTAATTTCTATAAAGCTGAGAGTGCAATTTCTAAAATTCAGATATTGTGTTCTCTTCTTTACGAGAATGATACTATTACTATCTCAATCAACAACTTATTAGTAAACTCAAACTATTATTCTTGAGGACAATTGTTCTACTTATTCGAGTTATTTCTTAATTCCAAATGAACCATTTCTTGACACTTATTTTATCCCTAACTTACCCCTTATATCAATCAATTCTATTGGAGAAATTACGTGACTTAGACCTTGTATTTACTTCATCAAATCGAGCGACTATGTGCTACTTCTTTGTTTACGTGCATCGTCCCATTTCAACTCAGGTTGTTCGGCCCAGCTATACAACTAAAAGTGCTTTTTCTTTTTAAGTTTAAAAGTTGGAAAAATATCAAATTGTGCATTAATTGTCAGTTAATTAATTATTAAAATAAGATTTTTTTTCCTGAAATAAAAGAATCTTACAACTACATTTAATATTTGATATGAAAAAAATAAAGAAACCTGTGCAAAGCATGAAATTCTATCAGCTAGTTTTACTTATTGATGCATGTACTACATGTAGAATGAAAATGTATATATAATGACCTAACAGAAAATGAGAGTCTATATATAGACTTTATGACTTAACTGTCTATTTGGATTGAGAGAAACAGGGGGGAGGGGAAATTAATGGAAGGATTGAAATAATCCTTCCATTATTTGGTTTGGGAGTAGATGGAAGAGAGAGGTAAAGTGGAGATAAGCTTCATCACCTCAAATTCTTTATTTTCAGTCCTTCCAAATTAAAATAAAATGAAAAGAGAGGATTCTTTAAATCCTTTACTTTCAATCTTTTATTTATATAATTTATCCTTTCTTTTCGTTTTTATTTCAATCCAAATACAAAATACTCATAATCGTTTATATTTCTTTCTCTTAGAGAAATAGCCAAATCCAAACATAGATTATCCATCATCTCTCCTTTCCTTTATAATCCTCTCTTTTCATTTCCTTTATTAAATTTTTCCCCTCAATCCAAACATTAGGTTAGTGAACAAGAATAACATACAAATAAAGGAAAAAAAAATTTAGTAATCTCATAAAGTTACACTATTGCCTAAATCAGTATAACATTTAAAACAATTATGTCTCATTTTATATACATTAACAAAAGGCGCATAATTGAGAATAAAGCTTATTAGTTAGAAAATTGATGAGCGTTTAAACTTGATCGATCGAATATATATTGCAAATAAGTGCTCATCAAGACTCCATATTTTCTAAAAGTGCAAACTTAAAGTCAAGCTATGGCAACAAAGATTCATCACAAACCTAATAAGCATAGTGCAAAAGAATAAAGGAAAGCAAATTAGGCAATAGCATTAAAGCGGTCGCATGTAAAGGCTACGCTAATTCTGAAACGTGGCGGTGCGAACCGGCAAAACTTCTATATAAAAACTCTAACCATCTTTGATGCCTAATCTATCTTCTATTTGTACTTAACATATATAACGCAGGAGCCAAATGAACCATTTTGTTTTCCTCCAAAATTATTGCACCACAACATGCCATGTGGCGTTTTAAAGTCTTGCATGATTATGCCACGTGTACTGCTATACATGTTTCCTCTATTCACATATATTGCACGATGAGTGTAGATACTATACCCTCTAAATATTTTGCACCCGCCTAGCATTGCACTTATTATAGTAGTATGTTCATAATTTTGTTGTTATAAGTTCATAATTTTTATACTATACGTCCACAACTTTTAATTATTTATAAACTGTATATTATATGTTTACAATTTTAACAATTTATATTCAAAACTTTTAATTGTTTATAATTTACTTATCTATTAGTCTTATATTATATGTTCAAAAACTTTATATTATATGTTTACAATGATAAATTACATGTTTAAGACCTTTTAAGATATGTTCATAGTCTGTGAACAATATGTTTATAATATATAAATGATTTTGGAGATTGCAATTAGAGGTGTTACCTATTGTCGATAGATTATCATGTTGTTGTTTTGTGCCCGTGGACATGAGGAGAGTGGACTCATTAAATTTCACGTTGATTCGATGGCCAAATTATGAGATCTATTAATTGGTACACTATGCACTTTCTGATGTCATAATATGAGTGTATGGTATGATTTGTATTGCACGATTTCCTCTCTTTTTGAGATGTTTCCTCCATTTGAAATATGCACGCCAGAGTAAGAGAAGCCTTTAGATACTTTTTTTTCGTTTCCTTTTTATATTATTTCTTCACATGATCGAGACCTGGAAGGGTGGTTAATTTGTAAATGAATTGCTTCTCTAAACTTTTGTCAATATGCAATAGGGGACTGATTGAGATTATTATATATTAAAGGTTTATTTGTAATATTCATGGTCTCGTGGATGTTTCAAGTACAAACATAAATTCTTTGAGCTGATGACCAAAATATTTACCTCTTACAAATTTTATATCAAAATAATAAACTTTTCAAAGAAACAAGAAAAGTAGTTTTTTTTTTTCAAAAACAAATTTGAAATTTATATTAATATCAAAAATAAGAAAAATAATCACTTGGCCAAAATTTTGTCATCAAAGTATGATTTCAAAGTTGACCATATCTAGACATTGACTAACGTGGCAATGACTCTTGATATGGCACTTAAGGCATGACTTCTTTGTCATTTTATTTTCTCATTTCTTTTAATAAGTAACTAGAGTATAGCATGTCATAAATACGTACTTTTAGTGCGTGTGGTGCAGTAACTTTTCAAGTAATTTTTAGTGTTTTGACTTAATTTGTTAAATTATTGTTATTTAGTGAACTAGCGTTTCAAGTACTTTTAGTGATTGTGGTGCAGTAACTTTTCAAGTAATTTTTAGTGTTTTGACTTAATTTGTTAAATTATTGTTATTTAGTGAACTAGCGTTTCAAGTACTTTTTCATGTAACTTTTAACATTTCAACTGGCGTTTCTCAAAAGCTAAAAATTTTAGCCTTTCAGGTAGCTTTTAGTTTTTTATGTTTTTTTTTTTTGGGCAATTCTACCATTTTTGTATCTTCTTGATTTTTCTATTCTTTTTCAATCTCTCTCTATATTTTTACCTTTTTTTCACAAATATAACTAAGAAATAATATAAAAATGAATTTCAAATTCTATATAATCAACATTGCTAAAATCATAAGTTTTATTAGTATTTTTCTTTTGACAAAATAATTTTGAATCTATAAAAATTAATTTTTATAATATTGATACAAATGTTTTATCAAGAAACTAATTATACTTTAATATTAAAATATGATTATAAAAATAAATATCTATTTTGAAATATATTATCTTATTCTTATAATAGTAATAATAATTATAATTATCATAATAACAACAACAGTAATAATAATATGATATCTATGTTCTTTTACATTATTTTACATCCATTAGCTAATCTAACAGCTAATTTTATTGAATGCATTTTGTTCAATTAGCTAGTTAAACAGCTATCAGCTAACATCTAAAATATAACAACTATAAGTTACCCTAACAGCTAAATTTGCCGAACAAGCCCTTAGTATCTTTACTAGTATATGGCCCGTGCTTCGCACAGTTTGGGCCAAAGTATGTATACTTGTGTAATTTGCAAGAACCTATATTTGAAAAATATTCATTACTCTAATAGTGGATATTCTTCAAAACAAAAGCATTATGTGACTTCTACTCTATCTTATATGATTACAAAAGTTGTACAATGTATAACTCATGTTTTGAAATCAATGACTACATAAAATCATAATGTGCACGCTATATGTATTTCCATCAGACTATACATCCATAAATGTGAACATATTAAAGTTTTTTGTTAATTTGCATATAGTCCGATAATAATGTTATAGTTTATCATCCAACATGGGAGTTTGTATAGACCCATTTGCACATGAGCTCCAATTGAGCTAGGCTCATCAAAAAAAGCTGGAACTACATATGCATTCAATTCTGTATTTATGCCATGGGTTGATCTTGTCATATTCAAAACATATGCAAATGTGAGAATAACCGCAATTGAATCGGCAGGGACAAATGAAAAATGCAGCATAACATAAACAAAAAAGCAAAGCGGAAACAACACATGCCAAAGACATATCTAATAAAGATAGAAGTGCAGTCTATTTACGTCGTTGAGCAGAAGAAGACCGATATTGTTGATCTGATCTTGAAATTTAAGGTGCATAATTTTCCATAAGCAAACAACACGAACAACGATTTGGCAATTGGTGGATTGCTTTGTCAGGTCTGCAAATCAAGCTCCGAATGGTCAAATTTTGTCCCTGGTTTCTGCAAAATTTTGCCTTAAAACAACCCCAAATCAGCCCTAAGCTTGCAAATATAATGCCCAATTAGCTAATTAAACTCAAACCAAGTTAGAAGAAGCTAAAACTACAAAAAAGAAGTGAAATGGGCCCTATTTTTGATGCAAAATTTTCAACATTTTCCCTTCATTTTCTAGTAGAAAGGGAGCTAAAAAATGAGCACAAAACCCCTTAAAACTTTGCCCTAGCTTTCCCCTCTTTTCCCCTAAGCTAACCTAGAGAAACTGAGCCTTTTTTTTTTGCAACTTTTTTCTTCTTCATTCTTGGCCAAAAATGGCATTTTTCTTGTTATGTTGCACCTCATTGCTAGCTACTTTACGTCAAGCAAATAGTTGCTAGCTAAGTGTGTGGTGAGTCGTGCAAAGATTGCAAAGCAACTATATGGTATATATAGGCAATACAACTCCAAGTCAAGAATCGTAAAACCATGGGTGGGCACACTGCATGAGGAGCAAACCATGGATCACATAAACAATTCAACATATGGAATTAATTGGGCACCAAGGAACATCATATGCCAATAGGAAAATGAACACGTAGTAAAAAAATCAGCACATGTTATCAAATGAGGAATATTCCAAATAAAGAGGCCATGTGGATGTAAAAAGCATATAACAGATGACAACAACTATGCAGAAAAGAAGAGTCCCATATTGGATATGATTTTAGAATCATGAAGTAAGTTTTATTATTGATGCCCAATTTTTCCCTTTTATGTAAAAATAAAATATGAGTATATCTTTTAAAATTTAATTCTTAGTAAATTTTCAATACAAATCTCAAATAAAATATCTCCTGTAATTAAATAAAGTATTTAAATAGAAAATTCGAAATAAAAAATTTGATATGAGAAAAAAGTCAACACTAATTTGCATCACAAACAATCGTTTAACAATAATGTAAATACCATAGGATACTAGTTAAAAAGCCAAGTATGGTGAACATGTCCCCGGTGGGACAAATATTCCAACATTTATTATTCGTAAGGATGACCAAACCATGTGACCAAAAATAATCTCTACTTAAAGAAATTGGCGTCCTAGAATCAATTCTATCACTTGGTGAAGAACAAAGTTCAAGAATAGCCGAAACCAGTTATCATCCATATGATCCCATATAGTTTTTCTAAACAACTACATCATAATCATGATAAAAAGGAAATGGAGCAGTATCATGTAATGACAAATATTATTAATAAAAGCAACAACTCACATACAAAACGGTTCCGAATCTACAATAAACGATGGACCTTAAAGCACCATCTCTAACAATGAATGTGAACGACACTGAATTCATTCAAGAAATGCTCCCATCCAACTTGATGGGTCGTATAATGGTTGACACAACATGTAATGGGAAATACCCCAAAGTATGAGCCGCACGATATAAGTACTTTACTCGGAACTCACATTTGAGACCATAACAAAAGAAGAAGAGTAAATGATCCCTATTAGGAACACAGGCGCAAGAGAAAAATTTATTATTAAATTTCAATCTTGCTGCTGTTCGCCAATTTATGAATAATTCTAGATATACATAACCAAAATGTCGCTGGAAGTCTATCGCTAGAATGTGCTAACAAGGTTGAAACAATCTCAAAAACAAAACTTTGGAATTCACGTCTCAGTAAGAAGCGTATTAGCATCGCCATCCACTGTTCTGGGGCTAATCTTACTGCAGTCTGGAAAGACTCGAATCCATTGATCACCCGCAACAGCATTGCGCGTCGCTGCCATGTCAGAAACAAAGAGATCAATACCAGCATTTCGATTAATACCAAGCACGCCGGAAACAATGATAACATAGATAAATATAAGAACCATAAGTACCCACATGGGGGACTACCAAGAATAATGAGTGACAATCCTAAAACCCAAACCGCTAACGAGCTAGCGGAAAGACAAGTAACAAAAATGTGAAGCACGGGACCACCCCCCACCAGCCAACACGATATGTTTGGCACATGGCATGCCACGTGCAAAGAAGAGAAATTCCTCTAATACACACAGGCACAAATGATTCACGCATGCATATTTACTACAAGCATATTTCTCATAAGTGACAAATTTCAAATGTTTAACAATAAAGCAGAAGACACATCAGCCGTGATAACATATTCCTAAGAAAATATATGTAAGTTTTTAATAGTAGTCATGTCTCAGTCTTGTTATGACAACAAAAAAACATCACAATAATCCCAATATACAAAGTACAACTAGCTAATGAAACAATCTGAAAACGATTATTTATAATTGTGATGGGTAGATTTTTATTCCAATGCTTAAAATTCACCTTCTTTAAAGGAAAAGGAAAAACTTCTAGACGAGTGTAAGCAATACAAAGTCAATGAATGGCATCACCACCCCAGGCTCTCCATAAATTTATGCGCAAGTATTAGGACAACTCCAAGATTAGGATTTAGATGTCAAGTTCATGCTAAAAGCTTAGATAGACATCTCACAGACACCATTTCCTTTCTTTTCCTTTTCTATTTTTTCTTAGAACTCTCAGACACATGGTCACATCATTCACGACCCACAAAAGACTTCCACATCAAGTTGTGGAAAATGAAACAAATTCCAAGTAGGAGCTCCTTTAGGTAGCTGCTACAAGTTATACATTCATATAATCATTGTAGGGTATTTATCGTCCACTTGGCCTGCGTGAATACCCGATTAATTTTCTACGAAATATAATATTTATGAAACTATTCAAGTATCAAAAGTCATCAAACTTCTGACATTTAACTTTTCATGCATGCATGTATTGCTGAAAAATAACGGGCATTTGTCCTAGAACAAGCCAATGATGACGTAAGCTTACGAGCATGAAACCCACACACAAAACATTCATATGACCCCGCAAAGTACCTGTAAAGAATCCTGAGGTTCTATCATAAAAACCAATTGGTCAATATGAGGAGTGGCCCTGGACCTTTATATAATGATCTTAATTCTTGACATTTTTCCATGTGAGAGGAAATACTCTAACAGTACCATATACATGAAGGTATATAATGAGAAGTTCGTAATGACAATATAAAATCAAATCCTATAGTTGCAAGTATCAACATCATAATTTTGTACCATGCATGACAATATGTAGCCATTATATTGGATTAGTATCAGTTTAAAGTTTCCACATCGGTGCAATATCAATGTAACAACCAGCTCTGCATTTGTATAAAAGGCAAGTGAAAACAAGCTTGTGCAATACACCACCAAAGGAGGTTTATGAGCAATCATGCAAGTAATCTGATCAACTAGACCTTCCATGATTGGTTGCACCTGGACTTTCCTTGCCAAGCAATCAATTGGTTCCCGTCTATCACTTACCTTCACAGAGAGCTTCGTGCTCTTTTGATCAATCAGACGAATGCAGCATCATGAAATTTTTGCAGAATAACAAACTCCTTTCTAATATTATTAATTTATTGTTATTTTTAGTAATGAAAATTGACTGTAAACAGAAAATATTATTTTTTTTTCTTTTCTTTTTGTTTTTGGGTGCATAAAAATTAAGTAACCTATTTTAATCCACACTTTCTTGGCAAGAATCACGCCGATCATTCATTCTATTTTCTAGATTTTAGGGCATAATTCTATTTCATGAAAGAGTTTGCATAACAAAATACATACATCACTCGTCACACAGATTCCAAAGAAATTTCTAATCATGCTTCTTACACATCAGAAAAAATCTTCCACTCTATATGTGTGTATTCATAAATATCAAATCTCTAAGCCAAACAAGGTTTCCATAGAAACCCCTTCCAGGATAGCGTCACTTATCTTGATTGCAAATTCTTCAGATGTCAGCTTTAAATTCAAGTCTTAGCTGAATCCTTCCTCTCCTTCAAACACACAAATCTCAAACAAGGCAACATGTTTTTTCTTGTTCTTAATTTCTTTACTTTCTTTTCTTTCTCCTCTTTTCTTTTCCCTACATACATTGCTCTAATTCTACTTTAAGGGGAAATTACTGGTATTTATCACATCACTCTATTATATTTTCCCTTTTATCCTTTAGAATCTCATATATTCCCATTTTTTAAACTTATTTTATTTATTTGAATAATTAACATAAATGGGCCAACAGTTACACCTTAGGAAGGTTATAGATGAGGGATTAACTTTTTATCTTCAGACAACTCAACCTATATGTAGAAACCACTTGAGAACAATTTCCAATGAACAACGTAACTCCAGGTAGTGTATTTATTCAATGAAGACTTCTATGCGCAGTCAGTCCGGGCAAAGCCATATTGAATTTTCCTAATATATTCTGGACTATGGCCCAATGGTAGTCTGAAAATTTAAGACACAGGAAGGCTACCTTCCCAGAGGTCCTACATTCAAGTCCTAATCTCATAGCTGTCCATTTTGTTATGTGGGGTCCATGCACTGGACAGTCATCTAAAAGCTGGAACAAGACACCATCTCATAAACAAATCGGAAAAAGACAAAGATCAACGGAGTACATCCTAGACTAGCAACTATCTATCTTTCAAATTGGGGACAATTATAGAACCAATAACTAGGTCAAAGCTGTCTTAGTTAATACACAGATTAAAGAATAGTGATGCAGACTAACCTCAGATCCAAATGTGTCCACTTGGAATTTATCATCCAATACACAAGCAATAACTTCATCTTCAAGAAAAACATCTGCTGCTTTGATTATGTCCCTAACAAGGAAAACACGCACTATTGAACCCTTGTCTGAGAGAATAAATTGGATAAGATCTTCAGTAGCAGCAACCACAGCGCGCATGTCAAATGACTTCCATCCTAGAGGATTTGAAAATTCTTCTTGAGATGGAATTTCAGGATCTGTCTCAATCGCCTGTTGGGATATGGCAGATATCTGAAATAAAGCAAACAACTCACTTAACTGGTTGCTAACAAGTTAGAACAACGAAAGATAAGTTCCTTAGGGATGAAGAATTATGGAAAAACCATATGGAACCTTGTGGGACGGGAGAACAAAAAAAGGAGCAGCTGAAAAACAAGAAGCAATATTACATTAAGTAGGATAAGTTGCTGATTAGGTTAACGTGTTCACAGGACGTGATGAAATAATTAACAGCATCATCTCTTTCAACCTGAACAAGAGACTGAATAGAATTTATAAAACTGGATAACTAGACTTGTAAAGGATAAAGCCTAGACAGATGCAGTAGTGCAGTTAGCTATAAAGTGTGTTAGTTAGGTGCCTGACTGGTGACAGCTGTACAGAGGCTAAATGTAACTAACTAACTAATTGTAACTCTCAGTCTATAAATAGGCTGATGTATCATCATTATCATACGAGTGAAATAACAGAAAATATCTTCTCAATGAATTCTTTTCTTCTCTCTCTACATGGTATCAAGAGCTCCTTTTTCCGAAGCTTGAGAAGCTTCCATGGCTTTATCACTAAGCTCTGCAAAGCTTCCATAGCTTCTTCCTGGGATCATTCCGAAGTCAAAACCTAGCTTCCGCAAGAGATTTTTCAAGTTCTCACCATTGATTTCATCACTTCTCTTTTCAGCTATAGGGTTTTTTGCCGCCATTAAAATACCTTCAACTTCTCAATTCTTGTTGCCCAATCCTTAAATTTCATCCACAGCTTTCTCTCAGCTGTGCGAGCCTCGCTGCAGCTTGAATTTTTTGATTTGGATCAGTTTTCATCAAAAATTTCCTCTTCTCCAGTCCGAAAAACCCTAGCTCCATGGCTCTTCCAATTGATAGAACTTTAGATCCTGGAATGAAACTTCTCTTCAAGAATTTGAGTCTTCTTCAACTCAAGCTAGATAACTCTAATTACATCATGTGGAGAGCTCAGGTTGAAGCAAGTCTCAAGCCTAATGGCTTATTGCCTCATGTAGCAAAGACACCTCCTGTTCCAGCACGATCTATCACCACACCAGCTGGATCTTTAGTGCCAAATCCTGAGTATAACAACTGGATGCCCACTAATGAATACTTAAGAGCCTGCATTTTTGCTTCACTCACACCTGGAGTACTGTCTCAAAGTATATCATTTGCAGACCTGTAGTGAGATATGGACAGCTCTAGAAGAGAGATTCAGTTCTCTCAGCAGGTCTCATATTCATCAACTAGAGATGCAGTTGCATGCTCTCTCTAAAGGCAACCAGTCCATGCAAGCCTACCTTGATCAAGCTAAGTCCATCTGTGATCAGGTAGCTACTGCTGGAGAGATCCTGTTACAAGAGGACCTTGTTCTTCTTATTCTCAGAGGCCTTCCATCTAACTATGACTCCCTCAAAACGTCTCTCAGAGTAAGAAAGGAGCACAGAACCCTCTCTGAACTCACAAGCTTGCTGATAAGTGAAGAAATCAACCAAAAGTTCACAAACACTGTCACAATTTAGGACTCCACAACAGGAGAAGCCCACATTGCCCTTTATGCTTCTATTCTCATAGAGATGGCAATGCAAGAGGTAGAGGAAGGAACAATAACAGAGGATGAAACCAAAGAGGCAGAGGAGGATACAATTATCAAAATTACCAAACTCAGTCCACTGCTGCACCTAGGCCTCCCCCTACGTCTCATCCTAACACCGGTCCTCTACTTCCTACACCAATTCAGTGCCAAATACAATCACTGTGCAATCCAGTGCTGGCACAAATTGGATGCTCAGAACTACAATACACCAATTGTCACCTCTCATCCACAAAACACTCACGCATATGCAGTCCATACTCAGAAAACTCAAGCACCTGCTGCAACCAACTGGTACTTAGACTCTGATGCTACAAGTCATGTCACAAATGATTCTTCTCAACTGCAGTATTATCAACCCTACCATGGATCTTAGGCAGTCACTGTGGGAAATGGTTCAACCTTGCCTATTTCTGGTATTGGACAGGGTAATCTATCCACTCTCTCATCTTCCTTTTACCTATCAAATGTTCTTTATGTACCAAGCATTTCCTCTAATCTCTTGTCCATTTATCAGTTGACCAAAGATAATAACTGTTCTATTATCTTTAGTTCTAAGGCTGCTCAGATCTTGGACCATCACAGCAACAAGGTGGTGTTCCACGGCCCCTGTGAGCATCCTATTCCTCGCACAATAAAGACTGATTCCAGAAATAAAGCTTTGCAGTGTGCTTTCAGTGATACACTTCATTCTTTTGACAGATTGTGGCATCTTAGACTAGGTCATCCTTCAAAGCATATGTCTCAAATTCTTTCTAAACTGTTACATATTAGACTAGGCTATTCTACCTCTGATTGTAATGATTGTGCAGTAGCTACAACCGTTTCCTGTATCAAATAAAAAGAGCACTGCTCCTTTTGACATCATTCACTCTGACGTATGGGGCCCTGCCCCTGTGAACTCCTGTATGAATTGCAAGTATTGTGTGATATTTCTTGATGACTATACCCAATACTGTTGGCTTTATACATTAAAACTCAAATCTGATGTATATGCACCCTATACTAGCTTATAGCCATGGTTTAAACACAGTTTAATGCGACTATTAAAGTGTTCAGATCTGATAATAGGGGTGAATTTATTAATACCCAATTTCAACTTCTTTTTCAGAAGCAGGGGACCATCCACCAAACATCCTATCAACACACACCTGAACAAAATGGCAAAGCAGAGAGAAAACATTTACATCTCATAGAAACAACTGGCCATAGTTAATCCCAGTAAGCTTCCTACCAAATATTGGTTGGAAGCTCTGGCAACTGCCAATTACCTAAGCAATAGGTTACCATCCACAACCAATGCAGACAAATCCCCCTATGAATCACTTTTTTCTGAACTACCAGATTACTATAGTCCCAAACTTTTGGCTGCCTTTGCTTTCCTTGGGGTAAACCCTATAATACAAATAAACTCCAAAATAAATCTGTCCCCGGTTTTTTTCTCGGATACTGTCCAAACAATAAAGGGTATAGGGGTCTTGAAATCACTACAGGCAGGGTTTACATATCCAGGCATGTAAAATTTAAAGAAACTGAATTCCAAAGACTTCAGTCCTGTCAAATTGAGTCTCCCATCCTCTTTCCCCTTCTCATTTTGTTCCACAATTCCAGTCTAACCAACTCAGTCCCATGCCTGCACATGAATCCTCTCAATCATCCTCAACTCAGTTGGAATCACCATTACCCTCTAATTCAGTTCATGATTCTCAAACCAGTCCTAGACTATCTCCTGCAACAAGTCCTGCTCCCACTGAACAATCTACACCAATTTCTCCTCACACTGAACAGCCTGCACACAATCATACACCACCTACATAGCCTATTCAACCACCACCAATTCCTCAAAATCAGCCAACACACCCTATGTTCACAAGGTCTAAAACAAGCCACTTACCCCCCCCCCCGCCCCCCTTTATTCCCTACACTCTGTGACCATAGAACCCCCTCAAACAGAACCTACAACGTACAAACAAGATGCCCCATCACCATATTGGGTGACTGCAATGCAAGAAGAATTTCAGGCCCTGCGGACGCAAAACACCTGGACACTTGTTCCTCCTCCTCCACATAGACAACCTATTGGATGCAAGTGGGTATATAGGATTAAAAGAAACTCTGATGGCAGTGTCTCTAGATATAAGGCAAGACTTGTTGCAAAGGGTTTTCATCAAGAAGAAGGGCTAGATTACCAAGAGACCATCAGTCCAGTAGTTAAAGCTCCAACAATAAGACCTGTTCTTAGTATTGCTTTGCACTATCACTGGCCTATCAAGCAATTGGATGTATCCAATGCTTTTCTTCATGGTAATCTACAGGAGGAAGTCTATATGGTGCAGCCTCCAGGCTTTGTGGACACCAATCAACCTGCCTATGTCTGCAAGCTTCGAAAGTCCTTGTATGGACTTAAACAAGCCCCCAGGGCATGGTATACTATGCTGTCCAATTTCTTGGACAGTCAAGGATTCAAATGCTCCTCTGCAGACACATCTCTATTCATTTATCACCCTCCTACATTACCATTCTAATTCTGATTTACGTGGATGAGATTTTGATCGCTGGACGCTCTGGCCAAGCTGTGGAGCCAACTATCAGTGCAATGAAGAGCAAATTTGCTATGAAAGACCTGGGGTTGCTATCTTATTTTCTCGGCATTGAGGTGTCTTACTCAGGAGACTCAATAGTCCTTCACCAGACAAAATATGCTCAGGACGTACTACAAAAAGCTAGCTTAGAAGCCTGCAATTCATGACCCAATCCTTCCACTTCAAAGTATTCTATTCCTACTCAAGCTTGCCAGTCTTCCTTATCATAATCCCACACAGTTCAGGAGTCTACTAGGTGGCCTGCAATATTTGACTATTACAAGGCCTGATCTTCAATTCTCTGTGAACTCCATATGTCAACATATGCACTCACCTACAGCTGGGGATTTTAATGCCCTAAAGAAGATACTGAGATTTATCAAGGGGGCTATCTCTCATGGCCTGCAGTTCAAGCCTGGACCTTTATTCCTAAAAGGCTTTTCTGATATTGATTGGGCAGCTAGTGTGGATGACAGAAAATCAACAACAGGACTTTTTTATATTTTTTGGCTCTAATCTTGTATCCTGGGTTTCAAAGAAACAACCAACAGTGGCCAGGTCATCCACAGAGGCAGAGTACAGGGCATTAGCACAGGCTGCAGCTGAAATCAAGTGGTTGACTTATTTGCTATCAGCTACATGTCTTTGTTCCTACTCCTATGCTTATTAGTGATAGAGTTTCTGCCTCGGCAGTAGCTTCAAATCCAGTGTTCCATGGAAGAAGAAAACAAATTGAAATAGACTATCACTTTGTGAGAGAACAAGTACAAGCGAAGAAGCTACAGGTCTCTTATATTCCTACAGATCAGCAGGCTACAGATATCCTAACTAAAGCTTCATCAAATGCTAGGTTCCAAGCATTGAAGTCCAAGCTTCCCATGGCACTTCCCCTGCTCAGCTTGAGGGGGGCTGTAAAGGATAAAGCCTAGACAGATGCAGTAGTGTATATAGCTAAGTAGTTAGTTATAAAGTGTGTTAGTTAGGTACCTGACTGGTGACAGCTGTACAGAGGCTAAAATGTAACGAACTGTAACTCTCAGTCTATAAATAGGCTGATGTACCATCATTATCATATGAGTGAAATAACAGAAAATATCTTCTCAATGAATTCTTTTCTTCTCTCTTTCTCTCTCTACAAGACTGCCATATGCAGAATGAGAGATTATGTATCTAGACTCTATAAGATCATGACAAGGCCATGTTAGTGATCGTTATGAAATGGCTGCATGCCTGAAATTCAGTTACTAGTTCCATTAGGGCACAGAAACTTTTCCGTGTACTTTGGATATTCATATGACTCAAAAACAAGAAGTAACAACTCGTTCAGCAATCAGATAGATCCTATTTCACAGACCAAACATCATGTACGGATCCTATTTCACAGACCCAAACATCGTGTATGACCATGTTCCTCTCGTGCTTCCTTCTGATACACATTAGTCCTCACACACAAACAATAAGCTTTGAGATTTATTATCTCATATTGCACTCAGAATAATTAACCCTCACAAATAAGAAAATATCTCATGTTTCGGAACCCTCTTTCCTTGGTGCACCCCCAGGGTGTTCAATAACGAAAGATTGAGTATGCATCTTACAGGACACAGACCAAGTAACTAAAACCTCTCAAAAATTGCTGTACCTGTTTCACAAAGTTTGCACTAGCCTTCTGCAGTAACTTTTACTTCACTCCAGCATGGAGTCCCTAACAATTTTTCCAAATACGATATGTTTGAATCTTTGCCTCATCAGATTCTAGAATATTTAAACCTGTTGTATCTGATTCTATGTGGTTTGGATTAGTCTTCGACAGTAATTATGTGTTAAGGAGAAGAGTACAGCAATGTAACTGTCTAGTTAGTTAGTTAGATGAATATTGTAATGTGACAGCTGTTATGCACTATGAGTTAGTTAAGATGTGACAGCTAGTATACACTAGGAGTTAGTTAGAAATAACTACCTGTATGCAGCTATAAATACTACTTCTGTAAATCATAATAATAACAAGATAGATATTTTCTTCAGCAGAATGCTCTCTTCTTCTTCCTTTCTATTTCAACATGGTATCTAGAACCATACCTGAGCCTGTGCTTCTCGAAGCTTCAATCAATGGCTGTCGTGGTGATTTTGTAAAGGATTTCACAAATTCACCACGAATTCATGAAGAGATCACAAGATCACAGAGTTGCGCAGCTAAGATTAGGTATAAATTCAGTTTTGTTCAATCCTAATTGTATCAGTCAGGGTTTTTTCTTTGTACTCAAATCATCATAGATCATTCAAACTCATCTCCCAGTTCTCATATCTTAGCCATATCTTTGATTAGCTAATGCGAGTCTATACTACACATCAATTTTGGTTTTCAACCATAAATTTTTTATTTCTCTCAAGATCTCACTTGCGACAAACCCTAGCTTCTTCTCTCATGGCTTTGCCTTTTGATCAAGCACTTCCTTCTTCTCTAAAGTTGCTTCTGCAACATTTTCCATCCTATGTTAACATCAAATTGGATACTCAGAATTATCTCTTTTGGAAAACTCAATTTCAATATTTTCTCAAAGCTTGCAAACTTCTAAATCATATCACTGGTCACATTCCTTGTCCAACTCCTACTGTTAGGCATTCTGATGGCTCAGTGTCACCAAATCCAAAATACTCTGCATGGATGGACATTGATGACTTTCTCAAGTCATGCCTTTATGCCTCTGTCACCAACTCAATTTTCACTCATATTCATCAACTGAGGGTACTCAGCTGAGATTTGGCAAGCTACTGAAAGAAGATTTCAATCTAGTAGTAGGTCAATGGTTTATCAGTTGAGGCATAGGCTTCAAAATGTGACCAAGGGTACTAAAACAATCCAAGCCTATGTGGATGAAGTTAAGAGTATTGCAGATAATCTTGCTGGAGCAAGTGAGTGTGTTAGGGATGAAGATATTGTGTACTACATACTGCAGGGACTACCTACAGCTTATGAAGCTTTAAGGAACTCTATAAGGGTCAGACCTAAACCTGTAACTGTTCCTGAGCTCACTGCCTTACTTCTCAATAAGGAATTAAATCTATCATTCACTAATAAGGTGTGCTTGACTGACTCTGCTTCTGCCACAACTTCTGACACTCAATCTGTTTTTTATACTACTAATAATTATAGAGGAAGAGGCAGAGGGGGTCCTAAAAGAGACAGGGGTAGGAATAAGAGGAATAATAACAGAGGAGGTTCTAATAACAATTCTCAAGCTTCCACTTCTCACAGTACCTCACAATCATCTTCTTAAACTCCTTTTCAGTGCCAGATTTGTGGGAAATTCAATCATACTGCTGTTTTCTGTTGGCATAGGACTGATACTATAAATTACAATACAGATCCAGTCCCAAGGCAAGCTTATACTGCTCAAGTGCCTCCTTCTACTGGTAACTCCTCTTCTACTTGGATCCTAGATTCAGGAGCTACTAGCCATGTTAAAAATTATCTTTCTCAACTTCATTCAAGCCAACCCTATACTGGTAAGGACTCTGTCACAGTAGGAAGTGGTCAAACTCTTCCTATCATGCACATAGGCACTGGTATAGTTCTTACACACTCTTCCTCTCTTGTTCTATCTAATGTTCTCTATGTGCCTCACATCTCATCTAATTTGCTTTCCATTTATCAACTTATTAAAGACAATGATTGTTCTATTGTCTTTGATGCAAAAGGGGTTCAAATTGTGGACAACAAAACTCATACAGTGAGTTTCCAGGGCCCCTGTGAAAGAGGCTTATATCCACTTCCCACAAGCTCCTGCTGCATTAATTACACTACTTCAACTTCTAGGATTCCATCAGCTCTACACTGTGCTTATTCCTCAGTTACTGATCAGAGAATGTGGCATCTCAGGCTTGCACATCCATCCAAAAATATAGTCTCAGCCTTGTCTTCTGTTTTACCTGTAATAAATTCCTACAACAGTAGTACTTGTGTAGATTGCTCTATGGCAAAAGCTCATAATCAATCATTTTCTCTTTCTGAGTCTACTAGTTTGGCACCCTTTGATTTGATACATTCAGATGTATTGAGACCATCCCCTGTGCCTTCTTGTATGCAATACAAGTACTATGTTGTTTTCATTGATGATTACACTCATTTTTCATGGATTTATCCTCTCAAGGTCAAATCTGATGTTTCCAATGTCTTTTCTATTTTCAATGCCATGGTTAAAACTCAGTTTCACAAAACAATAAAGATTCTAAGGACTGATAATCATGGAGAGTTTGTTAACAAAGCATTAACTTAAATTCTTCAAAGTCAGGGAACATTACATCACACTACTTGTCCCCATACACCCTAACAAAATGGGAAAGCAAAGAGAAAGCATCAACATCTTCTGGAAACTACTATGCCCTTATTGAATCATAGTCACTTACCTAAACAATATTGGCTTGAGGCTTTGGCTACAGCCAACTATACCATAAATAGGTTGCCTACTTCTAAACTGAACAACAAGTCACCCTTTGAACTGCTTTACAATCAGCAGCCTGACTATTCTGTGTTAAAGGCATTTGATTGTCTCTGCTTTCCCTGGATTAAACCATATAACCAACATAAACTTCAACCAAAGTCCAGTCCTTGTGTTTTCCTGGGTTATCAGCCTAATACCAAAGGGTACAGGTGCATGAACTTGCAAACTCATAAGGTCTATGTCTCCAGAAGTGTTAAGTTTTTTGAGGATTCTTTTCCTTTCATGAAGAATCCTCTTGTTGACATTTCTAATTCTCTGCCTGATATTAATTCTCACTTCTCTCCACCTCAGTCCTCTTCTTCATCACTTCCTTTAACAACTCAATTACCTGTAAGTCCTGAGTGTGCTCCTTCTCTGTCAGATTGAACTTTTATCACTCCAACATTCTCTAGTAGTTCCTCTAGTTCTGGACCTCACTCTGTTGATCCTATGGTTTTCTCTCCACAACAGTCTTTTCCTATCTCTAATAGTTCCTCAGATCTATCATCATCACAACTATTTTCTCAAGGTAATGATTCTTCTTCATCCATGTCTCCCAGTGCTTTGCCACCTCTATTGCCTACTCCCCCTGCACATCAGAAACTTCCTTGTCACGCTATGTTAACAAGGTCCAAAACAGGGTCCTTACCTGCCCCTCTTTATCCCATTCACTCTACTATTCAGTCTACTCCTCCAACCACTAAACCTAATACATACAAAGAGGCTGCCAAGTCTCCTTACTAGGTTCAAGCTATGAATGAAGAGTTCCAGACTTTACAAAATCAGAATACTTGGAAACTTGTTCCTGCTCCTAAAGGTAGACAACCCATTGGCTGCAAATGGGTTTATAAAATCAAGAGGCACACTGATGGGAGTGTGGCTAGGTATAAGGCTAGACTTGTAGCCAAGGGGTTTCATAAAAAACAGAGATTGGACTATGTTGAAACATTTAGTCCAGTAGTCAAAGCTTCTACTATTAGACTGGTTCTATGTTTGGCCTTGCATTTTGGTTAGAGTCTGCAGCAGCTAGATGTTTCTAATGCCGTCTTGCATGGAGCTCTTACAGAGACAATTTTTATGGTTCAACCTCCAGGGTTTCAAGATAGTAATCATCCAGAGTATGTTTGTCAACTCCAGAAGTCTTTGTATGGTCTAAAACAGGCTCCCAAGGCTTGGTATTCCATGCTATCTAGTTTTTTACTTGGTCAAGGCTTTAAATCTAGCAAGGCAGACACTTCTCTATTCTTTCAACACACTTCTAGTGCTACTACTATACTTCTAGTTTATGTAGATGATATAATCATCACAGGGAGCTCATCAGAAACAATTCAACATCTTATTCATTCCATGAAGCAACAGTTTGCAATGAAAGAGCTTGGTCAGCTATCCTATTTTCTTGGCATAGAGGTTTCATACAATGCAAACACTATGGTACTACGTCAAACCAAATATACTACTGATCTACTTTAAAAGGCAGGCATGACTGAGTGCAATTTCTCTTCTAGTCCTTATCTATCTAAACCCAAGGTCCAAGATCAAGAGACTACTGCTCTTTATGCAAATCCAACTGAGTTCAGAAGTCTTGTAGGAGGTTTACAATATTTAACTCTTACTAGACCAGATTTGCGGTTTGCAGTCAACTCTATTTGTCAACACATGCATAACCCAACTAATAGAGATTTTGCTAATCTCAAGAAGATTCTGATGTTTATCAAAAGGACTTTAACTACAGGTCTGCAATTCAAGTTAGGGGATTTTACTCTTCAAGCTTATTCTAATAGTGATTGGGCTTCTAATACAGCGGACAGAAAGTCCACTACAGGGTTCTGTATTTTCCTTGGACCAAACTTAGTTTCTTGGACTTCTAAGAAGCAGGCAACAATTGACAGGTCTTCAACTGAAGCTGAATATAGAGCTCTAGCACACACTGCAGCTGAACTCAAGTGGCTATCTTATTTGCTACATGACCTTAATGTTCCAGCCACTGTTCCTGTTCTATTCACAGATAGTCAGTCTGCAATGGCCTTAGCATCTAATCCTATTTATCATGCTAGGACTAAACATATTGAGTTGGACTACCATTTTATAAGGGAGCAAGTTTTAGCTAAACAAGTTTCAGTGCTCTATGTACCAACTGCAGAACAATTGGCAGACATTCTCACTAAAGCTCTTTCTACTGCAAGACCGGCAACACTCAGGAGCAAACTACCATTGTCTATTCCAGCCAATCTAAGTTCGAGGGGGGATGTTAAGGAGAAGAGTACAGCAATGTAACTGTCTAGTTAGTTAGTTAGATGAATATTGTAATGTGACAGCTGTTATGCACTATGAGTTAGTTAAGACATGACAGCTAGTATAAAGTAGGAGTTAGTTAGAAATAACTACCTGTATGCAGCTATAACTACTACTTCTGTAAATCATAATAATAACAAGATAGATATTTTCTTCAGCAGAATGCTCTCTTCTTCTTCCTTTCTATTTCAACATTATGCTCAATTCCAGCATGCATTTCATTAACAAATTTGTCTTCACAAGATATGGATAAGCTTCTTCCTAGCAATTCCCTAATTAGTGAAAGCCATTAACCAAAGGACTCGATTGTGTAGCTGTTCATATTGAATTCAATAATCAGCAAAGATATATTATGAGGCCAATAATTATCTAAGGAGATATATGTGTTGGGAATGTGTACGTCCTAATGAACACTTATATATAATATTTGTGTATTAGACCGTTGCAATGATTATTTGAATAATGTTTTATATTAGTGAACATTATTTTTTATATATAACACACATACTCAAACACATACATATGTATGTGTGTCTGTATCTTTATGTGCATAAGCCCATTGATTCGAGTAAGTGACTTGCGTGTCCACTGTGCAGTGATGCTAGACATACATATAGGTTCCAGTCATGGATATGAACCATAAAATTGTGGTCACGGTTGTATAGTGAAGCTAGACACTTGTTCATGACAAGGCTACAGTGACAAGTCTCTTAATGAATAGGTGACCTACTTTGGTCATGTAGGGGTTTAGAAACAAGAAATCATTTTCTTTCCTGCAACAAGAAATCCAGAGAAATCAAATAGCAAATAGGTGGTTCTTCCACTAGAGTCGCAATCACTAGAAAAATTAAGAGTGGTCAGAGTCAAGAAGACTTGAGGTGCTTCAGAGCTCTTCTTGGATTACTTGCATGTGGAGGTCTTGGTAAAAGTTTTTGGTGGAGTTTCAAGGCCAAGAAACTAAGGTATCATGAACAATTGCTACAACACTTGATGTTATGCAATTGTGTGTTACTCCTTTTGGTTTCAAATTATGAATTTCGTAGTTAATGGTGTTATGAAATGCATGACAAGGTTTTTCCTCCACGGCATATTGAAAATTAAAAGAGCTAAGATTCAAGTACATGCACCTTCAATATGAACGGTGACTATCACTATAGTTAAAACTTGGCTGAAATCCCATCTATGTAGAACACTTTCTCAATTCCAAATGCATACACTATGTCAATAGATTACAGCAGCCATTAAAGCAATAATCAAAGCCAACTTAGCAAGTCGATGACTAAGTATGGAAGAAACTCATTTTGTTGGACTTGATTAGCAATTCCTCTACCTCTAAATCACTAAAATATTTTAAATCAAATTTGTCATAGTGTATGCATTTGGAAGCCACATGAACACACATTTTGTTTCCAATTCTTGTTTCTCCTCGAAATAATAAATAGATTTTCTAATTAAGACAAACAGAAAGCACAACTTTGGAAGGATAAAGAATCCTCTAATTCTGAGAAAGTGAAATCCTTAAAGACAAATCATAACTTAGGATGGTCTCTCCAAACAATGTTTTCTATCTGGAGATCAATCTCTCCTAAAAAGCATCAGGGCCAGATTATAAAGCATGGACACAGTAAAATTACAAGCACTACACCTTTATCATGCGTCCAGCATTGAAGTGTGAAAATGGACAAGAGAAAAATATGAAACACAAAAGGAAATAAACAAACAAATAACATACCAGTCGTTCTAGACGATTCCACCGTATTGAGCCATCATTACGTATCAGAAGTTCCCTCAGAATTTGCCGCATATCAGGATTTGGGTCTGCCAAGAGCCTTCCAATCACAAAAGGATAAGCACTCTCAACGACTTTAAAATCAGGATCCAGCACCTTTGCAGTTCCTTCAAGTGACCCAAGGGCTCTTATAACAAGAGCATAGTCCGGAGGAAGAGAGAAATTGAACTCATACATAACATCATACAGCTGATTCATTATGCTCTGAAATTGAAGCAACAGAAACAGATCATTTGAGTAAAACCGAAATACACAGCTCCAGGGGGTGCATAATGCATCTTATCAAGATCAAACTTAGTGCTAGAGAAAACTATAGGAGAATGAAGATGATGAAACAGTGAACAATTACTTATCTGATATCATGAAGACATGAACTATTCTTTCTTCTAGTAAAAACAATCCACTATGTATGAATATTGGAATTCCTTGCAAGAAAGAAATAATTATTATTCACAGGAGGATCTTTCCCTTTTATCTGGATGACTTTTATTTTCTTTTCAGTCTGACTGATTTTAGTTGCTCTGGAAGAAAATAACAACCTCCTGCCCCAAATTAAGACTAAAAAGAAAAAAGAAAGAAACAAGAGTCTAGTTGTATAATATTCTTATAGTCTTATTTATGTGACCAAAAAAGACAAAACAGCTATTAAAAGGAAAATAGAAAATGTATAGCAAACTAATGGAATAGAAAGGCTCCTCAAGGAAAGCTGCATAACCTCGAAGTCTTGGGAATGTCTGGCGCCATCACCAAAGGATGCTTGCAATGCATCTGAAACTAATTGAAAATCAACCCCTTCAGGAATGAAGCCCAGAGAGAGAAAGTCATTTGCCAATCCCAAAGAGTCACGATTAACAAAGTGGACAAGCTGAAAGGAAAGGATGTACAAAAAAATATAAAATTCCATCTGAGTTTGCCAGCAACAGTTATCCTCACATGAAAGAAATGAAAAAGATCACAGGAAGAAGGAAGAAATACATATTTTATAGTGCTCCTTCATTTTGTGGGTGGTTGCAAAGAGGGGAAAGACAGAAGGCTTCATATTCATGGCTATGGAGTAATTGTATCACTGCTTGTTTTATGATATAAATGAAGTGTTAGCATGACTTTGGTTTCTGATCATGATCACGAACATATACGTCTGATAATGATTAACTAACCCATATGTGCTTTTAAGTTGAATATGTTGATTTAGCAAGGATAGCCATAGAAGAGATGCAAAAGGAGCTCTGACATGAAAACCAGCCTTGCAACATAAGTCTCAAGTCACCAGAAGTCTTATTGAAGACTTGTAGTTTATAAGTTGTCTTTCATTCGTTTTCACTGTAGATCTTTCCTTGTATGAAGCTTACTTAGTTGATGCAATTTGCTTAATACTCAGGTAACATTTTAAAATATTTTGGCTCTTGAAAAGTTTCTTCAAAATAAGTGCTTTAAATGCTTTGAAAATACGAAAAGTTTTCAGCTACAACAAAGGCACTTAAAAGATTTCCAAAACCAGGTTTTCTGCCTCGCGAGCCAGGCCATGCAGTCGACCATATGGTCTATACCTCGACCGTCAAAGAGGCAGCAGGCAAGGTAAGGTCAAGCACCCGATCGACCAAACCATTGCAGGATCAACCTTCGGTGCCTATGCCTTTCCAAAGGTTGGCATAAGGACGACGGCGACGATGCTAACCTCACCAGTCAGAGGCCCCTGTTTGAAAAAAATATATCCATTAACTAGCCATTGAGCATCTTTGTATATACCAACGATCTCCGAGAAAGTTGCAACATTTAGAATCATTCCCAACCATTTGACAGCCAAATCTTTTGTTAGGGATCGTTGTACAACTAGGCAGTTAGGCAGTTAGGTTAATATAGCATGTGATGAAATATGAATGTGTAACTGAGTTAGTTATCTAGAGAGTTAGTTACATAAGATGCTGACATGTGGTACTAACTAACTCTCTTGGTATTAGCTATAAACAGCTGACTGGTTGTACCGTTTGATTAATTCAATGAATACAAAATATCTTCTTTCTCTCTCAACATGGTATCCAGAGCAGGCAAGGTTCTGACCTAAATTTTTTTTTTTTCGAAGCTTCTTCTCCAAGCTTCTTCCTCAAGCTTCCATGGCTGCCTTCAAATTCAAGCTTCAATCAGCTCTTTTTTCATCATCACATACTCGGTAAATATCTTCTTTACTATTTTTCATCTCAAATTCATTTTTTCATCATCAGCTAGGGTTTTTTTCTTCATCAGAATTACTTTATCAAATCTCACAATCTTCTTACCCAACTCTCAAATTCTATCAAATCACTCCTTGTTCCAGTGCGAGCTTTTCTATAATCAACAATTTCAATTCTATCCATTCAATTACCTAATTTTTTGAGTTCTCACTTGCGATCAAAACCCTAGTAAAATGGCTTTACCTTCAGATTTATCTTTAGATCTTGGATTGAGGCACATGTTTCAGAATCTCATTGCCTTAATTCAACACAAACTTGATGATACTAACTACATTCTTTGGAGGTCTCAAATTGTTGGAATTCTCAAGCCTAATGGTCTTCTAGGGCACGTGAATGGTACTAATCCTTGTCCACCAAAAGCTATTCCTGCAGCTGATGGTTCTCTTTCTCCAAATCCTGCGTACAATACCTGGATCATCATAGATGGCCATTTGAGATCATGTCTTATGGCTTCTTTCACTTCATCTGTGTTTGCTCAAGTTTATCATCTTGAGACATGTCATGAAATTTGGCAAGCTCTAGAAGAAAGGTATAGCTCTCAAAGTAGGTCCCATCTTCATCAGCTAAAGATGCAGCATTATTCTCTGGCTAAAACTAACAATCAAACTATGAGAGCATATCTTGACTATGCCAAGAAAATCACAGATCAACTGGCTGTAACAGGAGATGTCATTCGAGAAGAGGACTTAGCTCTTATTATCCTCAAAGGATTGCCACAATCCTATGAAGCTTTAAAGACATCTCTTCGAGTTAGGAAGGATCCTCTCACTGTCAGGGAGTTGTGTAGTCTTCTTATAACTGAGGAGTTAAACCTTCAGTTCACCAAAGCTACTACTCTCACTGACTCAAGCTCCTCTGATCTGCACTTTGCTCTTTGCACCACTCAAACTTCCAACACTCAAGCGTATGTAACCACTATAGAGGGTTATAACAGAGGCAGGGGAAGACAAAATAACAGAGGAAGAGGTAATAGAGGAGGAGGCAGAGGAGGTTCTTCTCCTCAAAATCAAATCAGTCCTAATCCTAGGCCTCCAAATCCAAGCACTTATCAGTCTACCTCTGCTAAAAGTACTACTCAGTGTCAAATTTGTGGCAGATTCAATCATACAGCTGTATACTGCTGGTATAGGTTGGATACTCAAAACTATAATACACCACCAGTCATGGCAAATCAGAATCCTTCTCAGCCTCATCTCACAGTGCAAGCTAATCAGGCCACTCCTGCACATGGCTCACATATAGCCTCTTCATCAAACTGGTACTTTGATTCTGGAGCACTGCTCATATAACTCATGACCCTTCACAGCTGCAGCAGTCTCAACCATACTATGGGTCTGAATCAGTGGCAATAGGTAATGCCTCTACACTTTCTATAACTAGTATAGGCCAGGGAACTCTATCCACTCCTTCAACTTCTTTCATATTGTCCAATGTCTTGTATGTTCCCTACATTTCCTCCAATCTACTTTCCATTTACTAACTAACTAAAGACAACAACTGTTCTATCTTGTTCACTTCTGAGGGAGTGTAGGTTCTGGACAAACTCACCAACAAAGTCATGTTCCAGGGCCCCTGTGAACAAGGTCTCTATCCCATTCCTTCTACTTGCAAGGTCTCCTCCTGCTTTTCAGCTCAGGCTTTGCAATGCCATTCTCCATGCCAACTAGCAAGCTTCCACCTGACAAGCTTTGGCATCTTAGATTGGGTCATCCCTCTAGAAATATGACTTCTAGCCTGTCTTCTTCATTACATGTAAAACTCAACTATTCTAATGCTCAATGTACTGATTGTGTAATGGCAAAGTCTCATAAACAGCCATTTAATCTTTCTAGCACTAGAAGTTCTTTTCCATTCCAATTAGTCCACTTTGATGTATGGGGCCCTGCCTCTATTCCTTCATGTATGCAATATAGATATTACTTACAGTTCATTGATGATTACACCAAATATTTTCGGCTATATCCATTGAAAGCTAAATCTGATGTGTTTTCTACTTATAGTAGTTTTATCTCCCTAATTCACACTCAGTTTCAAGCCAACATTAAAACCTTGAGAACTGACAATGGCAAATAGTATGTGAATAATAACTTTAAACTTTTTTTGCAAAAAGAGGGAACTATTCATCGGACAACCTGTCCTCATACTCCAGAGCAAAATGGAAAAGTTGAAAGAAAACACCTTCACCTTGTGGAAACCACTCTAGCTCTTCTCACACATAGTTCATTACCACCAAAGTTTTGGTTGGAAGCTTTGGCTACTGCTAACTATCTTATCAATAGGCTTCCATCCTCCACTTTTGATAACAAAACTCCATATGAATGTTTATATAATACAATCCCTGTCTATGATCATCTAAAAGCTTTTGGCTGTCTATGTTTTCCATGGATCAAGCCCTATAACACTCATAAACTCCAACCTAAGTCACTACCCTGCACATTTTTGGGTTTTTGCACAAATACAAAAAGGTATAGATGTCTTGAACCCACTACACATAGAGTGTATATTTCAAGACATGTCAAGTTCTTTGAATCTCAGTTTCCTTATCAGGCATTAACTCAATCTCAAACAAGTTCTCTGAGACCTGTAGCATTTATTCCAACAGTTCAAGTTTCTGACTCCACTTTATCTGATTGTTTTTCTACACAACTGCCTTCATTAGATCATACTCTTGAACAGGTGTCTATCTCTCCTACCATTACCCCTGCTACAGATCCTAACTCCAATTACACTCCCGTCTCACATTCCTCTCATACCACAGATACTGATTCAGTTTCAGTTCCTTCCAATTCTTCTTCTATTTCAGTCATAGAACTCCACAATCTACACATCTTATGCCCACAAGGTCTAAAACTGGGCATTTACCACCATCACTCTATTCGCTTAGTGCCATTACTCTAGTGCCACCAGAATCAGAACCACATAGCTATAAAGAAGCTGCTGCTTCACCTTACTGGGTGCCTGCTATGGCTAAAGAATATAAAGCTCTTCAACAACAGAACACATGGGTATTTGTTCCCCCTCCCTTAGACAGACAACCAATAGGTTACAAATGGGTTTACAGAATTAAAAGGAACTCAGATGGTTCCATTGCTAGGTACAAAGCTAGGCTAGTAGCTAAAGGTTTTCATCAAGAAGAAGGAATTGACTACAGAGAGACCTTTAGTCTAGTAGTTAAACCTCAAACAATAAGGATTGTTTTAAGCCTGGCTTTGCATTTTCAGTGGCAAATTAAGCAGTTGGATGTGTCCAATTCTTTCTTACATGGGCATCTTGAAGAAACAGTTTATATGGAGCAGCCACAGGGATTTGTTGATTCTAATTATCCCTTTCATGTCTGTCAACTAAAGAAGTCACTTTATGGCTTAAAACAGGCTCCAAGGGTTTGGTACAACATGCTATATTCATTCCTAATAGCTCAAAAGTTCAAATGCAGTGCAACAGACACATTTCTATTTGTATATTCTTCTACATCATATATTCTAGTGGTTCTTGTATATGTAGATGACATTCTTGTCACTAGTAGTTCTTCATCAGCTACTCATCCTCTTATCTCTCATATTTTCTGGGTATAGAAGTTACTTATTCAGGAAATTCAATCATTCTTCATCAAACTAAATATGCTCAAGATCTACTCAACAAGGCAGGTATGACAGACTGCAATTCCTGTCCTAATCCATCTCAATCCAAATACAATAGCTCAGGCAAGGAGGCCACTCTGTCCTACTCTAATCCTACTCAATTCAGAAGCTTAGTAGGCAGTTTGCAATATTTAACTGTCACCAGGCTAGATTTGCAGTTTGCTATCAATTCTATCTGTCAGCATATCCAGTCTCTTACCAATGCAGATTTTCTTTCTCTCAAGAAAATTCACAGATATCTTAAAGGCACTCTGTCTCTTGGTCTCAGATTTACACCAGGAGATTTTGCATTACAATGTTACACTGATAGTGATTGGGCTAGTAGTTTAGATGACAGGAAGTCCACAACACGATTTTATGTGTTTCTAGGGCCAAATCTCATTTCCTGGACTTCTAAAAAGCAGGCAACTGTAGCCAGATCTTCTACAGAGGCAGAGTATAGAGCTATGGCTCTGGGTGCAGCTGAACTCAAATGGCTTTCTTATATTCTAGCAGATCTACACATTCCTAAGGCTACACCACATCGTATCAGTGACAGTGTTTCTGCTTTAGCACTAGCTCAGAATCCTGTCTATCATGGAAGATTTAAACATATAGAGATAGATTACTACTTTGTCAGAGAACAAGTCATAGCCAAAAGGCTCTCTATCTATCATATTTCTTCAGAATATCAACCGGCAGATCTTACTAAAGCTTTGCCCAATGCCAAGTTTAGTGCACTCAGAGACAAGCTTCCCCTGGCTTCAACAAGGCTCAGCTTGAGGGGGGATGTGAGGGATAGTTGTACAGCTAGGCAGTTAGCTTAATATAGCATGTGATGAAATATGAATGTGTAACTGAGTTAGTTATCTAGAGAGTTAGTTACATAAGATGCTGACATGTGCTACTAACTAACTCTCTTGGTATTAGCTATAAATAGCTGACTGGTTGTACCATTTCATTAACTCAATGAATACAAAATATCTTCTTTCTCTCTCAACATCTTTTTAGACATTTGTGCCTATACTTTCTATTTTGAGTAAAATGTTGCTTACTCTCCAAAGATTCCATTTTTGGTTCCATGTGTTATCAAAGAAGGGGTATCATAAATCATTCTTGTATCTTGCTTGATTTTTATTGCTCTCTTTAGTTTAGAAAGAGATTCTAGGGCTTGAAATAGAGTGGGCATAGTCTTTGAGTGAAGGGGCAACTCAAAGTCGCTTTATGAGGATCAAAGCTTTGTAAGAGTAGGTGTGTCAATGTTTCGCCAACATTTGAACCAAGCCCTTGTTTGTGGTTAGTGAATTGTTGATCTTAAGACAAGTAGCTTTAGATAGTGGATTACGCCATCGGAAGTTTGAAACTACTATAAATCAGAGTTTGCATCTCTCTCACTCCTCTATTCTTCTTACTTTATTAGGTGTTCAATACCATTACTGTATTAACACTATATTGATATCGCTTATATTTGCTTTGCTTTCAAGATTTGATTTTGTTCATTGCGTTTATCTTCCAATTCAACCACCTTCCCCTACCCCACCCGACCCCACCCCCCTCCCCCCCTCCCCCCCGCCCAAAACAAAATCCCCAAGAAGATCGTAGCAATTTTACATAAACTGAGTTTCAACTAAAAGATACTATGAATTCATGCTCCTTTCCGGTAGGATGGTTACTATCTTAAGCCTCCCAAGCCTGCAGGAGCAACTACTTAATTTACTGTACCATCATTAATATTAAGAAGGAAAAATTCGAGGTAATGAATTCCATCATTTGTTCCATAAAGAAAGCCTCTAAAGACTAAGGCAGATCTTAATAGCTGTCAACACTGATAATGCAATGAAATTTACATTATAATCTACACCGACAGAAGATTAAATGGCAAAAAAGATAGTAGTTAAAAGGGGAAAAATATAAAAACTAAGACAAAATTGTAAAGAATTTCCTAATATAAACTGGCAAGCAGCATATATAAATTTTATAAGTTTTGTTTCCTTACCACTCTTATAAGTCCAACACAGTAGTGGCGCGGGATATGTCCCATCATTCCAAAATCAAAATAAGCAAGACTCCCATCCTTGGTAGCAACGAGGTTTCCTGGATGAGGATCAGCATGAAAAAAGCCTACTTCCAGCAGTTGCCTTAGAGAAGAATATAATCCCTAAAAAGTAGTATTATCCAAAAAAGCCAAGTTAAAAGGAATAATGAATGAAAAAAAGCTGATGCAAGGTAGAAAGTGAAAAGAATACAGATTGATGAAGACACAGAAGACAGTGACAAACTGACACCAAGTGATCCAATCAACTACCTGGTCAATCAGCTGCTTTCTGTTTAAACAAGCTTCCCTCAGCCGTCCTTCATCCGTAAGTTTTATCCCATCTATCCATTCCATTGTAAGCACCTCCTTACGGGTAAGGTTCCAATATATCATGGGGACTTTTACTCTATTTGCTTTTCGGTCTACTGCAGAATTACCGGTTGTACTTTTTGAACTTCTATTATCATCACCTGACAATTTTAATTAGTGTCAAAAATTTTGTTCATCAGACGCTTCTTCATCCAATTAATTCATGATGAATTGATGACAGACCACTAGTGGAAAACATTAATTATATCTGAATCTCCTCGTCCATATCATATAGGACATCATCGTCAGACGAAAGGAAAATCACATATTTAGTCCCTATTGTTTGTATGTTGTTTCACTTTAATCCTCATTGTTGCAAGAGTACATACGCTACTGCAATATACAATTAGACCCCATTGTTCATATTTCGTTTCAATTTAGTCCCCAGTGTTTGAAAACAACCACAGCGCCTACAATATACGCTACTGCAAGACATAAATCAGGACAAGTATGGCCCTTAAGAGCTTCATCAGCTACAATATCTGAATCCAGAATACTTGCAATCATTATCACGTTTCTAGAAATGCACAATAAGTTGGAGAACTGCATTAGACAGTGTAATTATATAGAATTTCAGAGTAACGAGTCTTCTATTATCAGACATATACATAACTTAGGTATCTACCCTCAAGGCAAAAAACATTCCCACATATTATGTACAGCTGCCACACTGAATAGCAGAAAAGACACAATTATTGCAAATGAGGAAAACTTACAGCGGTTAATACCATAAAGTGAAGCAAAGCGGTCAGCATTTTGACCCTCCAGGATGTAGTCAATTTCTTCAAACATGTGCCTAACCTGTCCAATCAAGAGCAAAAGGAGATTGGCAAGCATGCATGTCGAAAACAAACCAAGGCAGATGCCACAAAACAATGTATCTAAAGACGGAAACAATAATTTTATGTGATACTGAAACTTTTTTTTCTTGAAAGTAAATAATATTCTCAATATGCACCACAGGGATGCAACCCCAAAAATATCCATTTCAAGTTCGTAAACTATCTAAACAGTCATCTACACTGTCCATATCAACTAAACAAAAACCTTTACTCCAAAAGAAAGATCATGTAACCCTGGACTCATCACAAAAGATAAAGACAACTCCTTCCCTTTGAAAGCTCTTTGGCTCATTTCCTTCCAAAGTGTCCATATGACAGCAAGTGGGGCTTTGTGAATAACTTTTTCTCATATTTAGAAGCCTTGATCCCACTCCAATCCAAGCTTTAATCTCATCTCAATAAAGGATTTAGAAGCGACGCATTGAATCCCTCCAATGTTCAAAGCCATCTCTAAAAGACAGCAGACCCAATTGCACCCAAGTACAAGATGCTGCACCATCTCCAAATTATTCTTGCAAAGAAAGTGGGAAAGAGATCTCTCAAAGGAGTAGAAGGGGAAGCACTCCACTTGTCTATCCATAAAAGCACCCTCCCTCTATTACCAACATCAAAGGTAATACAACTTACAAAAAGAGCTCCATCCTTTGGCAATATTCTCCCAGATACCAATCCCATGAGTTAAACTTAGAGACTCTTTGGAGTTCTAAACTTGAATGTTTGGAGGCTTTCACTTAGTTGGGGGCTCGGCAGAGCAAGAAACAGTACTAGAGTGTAGTGTGATTCTGTAAAACCATACACATAATAGCATAGCTAATCCAGAAATCTCATATTAAAGCAAATTCAATGAAGCAATAACTGGTACTATAGAGAAGCGGCTACAAAATAGAGTCTCTTGACCAATGTGAAAACAACAATATGAGATTTTCACCTGTTCCCACAATTTAGCTGAAGGAGCAAGAAAAGAAATCTGGAAATTTTCCTTTCTTCAGTACAATTATCCACAATGGGAAGATGTCACTTTGTTCGGAGACCAAATCACCACTTGGCCAGCTTTTTTGTGAATCAAGTTACAACATTGCTAAGGTAATACTGACTGTATGTGAAGCTCTGCTAACCAATGAAGTGATACACAAATGTACAAGAAAAATTATGGAGTTAATGAAAAATGATTATGTTGAATTTATCTTAACACAATTTCTGAAAAGTAGTTGCGCCTGTCGTCTTGTTACGATGGAAAATAAATAAAGGTTTCGTGCTTCTCATAAAAGACAAAAATATTATGTCTCTTCCCACGTGGGATAGAGACCTATTACACAATTACCATGTCATACTCAATACTCCCCTCAAGGTGGAGCATATATATCATAGGTGCTCAACTTATTACAAATATAATCAATCCGAGAACAACTAAGGAACTTTTGTTGTGTGTGGTATAAGTTTATTATAACATGTGTATCTTATTTGATGTTCTATATAAAAAGTGTTGAAGAATATTTTGATTATTAATTCATTTTCTATTTTATGGTACTAGATTAGACAATAGTATAAATTAGTTAATTAATTAAATTAGTTTCCTTATTATTCTAGCTTTTAGCCTTGCTCTCCAAGTTACCATATTAGTCTAGATTCTAGTCTTGCTCACCAAGTTATCTTATTAGTCTAGCTTTAGTGTTGGCTAGTAAGTTATGAAGCCTATAAATAAGCCATTCTATTGTATTTACAACGAATACTTAGAATTCACAATATAGTCATTACGAGTCTTTCTCTCTTCTAGAGCCACTGTTGGCGGTGGCTCCAACCATCTTCAATTTTTTTTATATTTTCTTCCCATATTTTATTTTTTCTATTTTCTTTTTAAATTCTACATGGTATGAGAACACCATCCTGGTGGCCTGTATCATTGTTATCTCGTTGTTCCATCTACTACTCCACTACAGTCTTATTTAGACCACTTTGGTCTTGGTTCTTGGTTTGCTAGTTTTTTGCTTTAGCTCACATGAGCTCTTGATTCTTAGTCTCGGCTATTCTTGCTTTTGTCGGAATTTTGCTAAAGCTTGTTTGAGCTCAATCTCATTCTTGCTACTGGATTTGCAGGATTTTTGCTTTAGCTCAAATGAGCTCAATCCCATTCTTGGTTATTGGTTCTTTTCTAGCTCATTTGAGCACCTGTTCTTGGTTTTTGACTCATTTGAGCACCTAATCTGGGTTATTGGGTCGTATGAGCACTATTCCTGGCTTTTCTTGGTTTTTCCCTCGTTTTAGCACTTATTTTTTATTCTTGGCTCGTTTGAGCATTATTCTTGGTTTATAGCTCGTTTGAGCACTTGTCCTTGATTTCTGGCTCATTTGAGCACTTGTTCAAAGTTCTTAGCATTCATGGTTTTTGTTCCTGGCAGCTCGTCGTAGATGCAATTTCAAGTTCAGATCGCATTCCAGGTGTTCTAGTTTTCTCGTTTTTCAAATTCAATTTTTAATACAGACGAACTCATTCCATGATCCGTTTGCTTAATGTTGCAGACACTACTCAACAATTCAGTTATGAAATTCAAGTTAGTCTGTAGACCACTTGAGTTTGAGACGGGCTGTTGAAGAATATTTTGATTATTAATGTATTTTCTTATTTTATGGTACTAGATTAGAAAATAGTATAGATTAAGTAATTAATCAACTTGGTTCCCTTATTATTCTAGTTTTTAGTCTTGCTCTCCAAGTTACCATATCAGTTTAGATTCTAGCCTTGCTCACCAAGTTATCTTCTTAGTCTAGCTTCCAGTCTTGCCCACCAAGTTATGAGGCCTATAAATAGCCCATTTATTGTATTTATATCAGATACCTAGAATTCACAATGTAGTAATTACGAGTCTCTCTCTTCTAGAGACACCGTTAGTGGTGGCTCTAACCATCTTCAACTTTTTCATATATTCTCCCCATATTTTATCTTTTCTATTTTCTTTTTAAATTCCACATAAAAAATAGTTTGTTTTGAGTTTTTCCATAAGATGTCTTATTTATAATTGCAAAAAAAAAAAAAAAGTCAATGATGGATTGCTTATATCTTAGAAAATAGAAAAGGGTACGGTAGGGATTTTAATGAAACTTTTTTCTTCCCCCTACTAGAGCAAACAATGAACATTAGATGAATCATTCCACGACAAATAACATAAGCATACTGTAATAAGCTTATACCAAATAGAGCATTTGTAGACAAATGAGGTAACAATCTCCTTCGACAATAGCTTCTCTCGCACAAAGTGGAAATCTATCTTATGTAGTTTGTTCGTTCGTGAAATACTAGATTTGTAACAATGCGAATGGAAGCTTGATTACCACAAACAAGTTCCATTGGTCCAGAACAAGTAAATAGCAATGTCCTTGAGAAAATGCTTCACTAAATTAACTCACATGTAGCCATTTCCATAGCTCAATATTCTAACACACCACTCGATCAAGATACAACATCTTGTTTCTTACTTTTCCTTGAAACCAACAAACACAATATCCAGAGATCGCACTCCTATCAGTACGACTACTTACCCCATTCACATTTGAGTACCCAACAATCTCCATGTACCCTCGATCCCTGTAAAATAGGCCTTTCCCAAGAAACGGTTGATATACCTCTAAATTCGAAAAAACTACTTCCTAATGCTTTCTCGTGGAGAGCTAAGAAAATGACAGACAATACTGAGTAAAAATTAAATATCCAGCCAAGTGGTAATAAAATTTTTCAACTAACCTTCTATATCTCCCTAGATTAGATTTTAATTTCCCCCCATACGATAAAAGCTTCCTACCAGGATCCATGAGTGAAACACAAGGTCATGCAACAAGTAATCCAGCATTACCTAAAGTACCCAATGAATGCTTGCATTAAGAAATAAATACCCCCTATTTTCATTGTGCAACCTCAATGCCTAGAAAATAATGAAGTTGTGTTAAGTCTTTGATCTGCAATTGCTGGTGGGAAAAAGACTTTATATCATCAACCCTGAACTATCATCACATGTTACAACAATGGCATCCACATACACAATCAAAAAGAGTTGTTTTTAGAGGAGCATCAGTAGAACACTACATTTTCGACACTATGAGTCATGCCAAATTCAAGGACTACAGTAATAAACTATGCCTTCGGAGACCACTTGAGACCATATAAACCCTCCTTCAAACGGCATACCTTTTGAGACTCCATCTGACCAATAACTTCAGGTGGTTGCTCCATGTACGGAAGGAGGAGAAAATCCTAACAGAAAGGTTGAAGAAAAATTTACAAAGCTAACTAGCTAAGTGAGAAACAAGAAAAAGAGGTAGAGAAAGTATAGAAGCAATTAACTTGGTGAAGAACAGACTCAGGATCAAGCCATGGAAGGTCTACAAAGAAGCAAGATCTACCATAGAAGCATCTCAAGCTCCGAAAAAATGGCTCTAAATACCACGTTTGAAAGAGAAAGGCAGAAAGAAATGATTTAATTAATTGATATATTGAACTGCTACATCAAGTAGGTGTTGACCTTATATCTATACTTGCTAGAGACTTGATGCAGAAGTCTGTTAATTACAATAGTCAACACTAATACAATGGCCAAAGTCCTGACTAACACACCAAACTAACTTCAATTCAGAACAGTTAGTAAACTGCCTAAGTTATATACATCACAGTTGCTCTTCCAAAATCTCTTTCTTCACAGGATCGGGCATAGTTTGAAACATGAAAGCTATGAATGAACTAGCACGGACAAAGGTGGCAGTTGAAGAGCCAGAAGCACAATGCATGGCCTGCTTGTTGAGGGAAAGAGTAAACTGTGTAAATAATTGTGTAACTATTTGTGTAAGGAATATAGGCATGACAGCTGTCATACACTAGGAGTTAGTTAGAATAACTAACTGGAAGTGTGTAGTGCTCAAGTGCAGATGTAAATCTATAAATACCACGTCTGTACATTATAGTTATTGAATAATAACAGAAACTTCTCTGATCAAATGCTCTCTTCTTTTTTCTCTCTATTTCAACATGGTATCAACAGCTACTCTTGAGCTTGTGATTCTCGAAGCTTCAGCCATGGCTGAAATAGCTTTTTCTTCAAGAAATTAATAAAATCCACATTGGATTCATAAAGAAATCTCAAGCTGTGCAACTGCAATTAGGTATTCATCTCTTTTTCGCAATCAAATTGCATTAAAATTAGGGTTTTCTTCATATCTAAATAATCTCAAATCTCATCTCTTAGCTCTCAAATCTTATATACAATCAATTTCTACTAATGCAAGCCTACATCAAGCATTAGATTTCTTTTTCTCATCCAAATTTCTAATTTTTCATCACTTCTCACTTGCGACAAACCCTAAATTTGCCTCATCATGGCTCTGCCTTCTGATCAATCTCTTTCACCATCTCTAAAGCTATTGTTGCAACATTTTCCATCTTATGTGAACATCAAATTGGATTCTCAAAATTATCTCTTCTGGAGTACTAAATTTCAGTCCTTCCTCAAAGCTTGCAAGCTTCTAAATCATATTACTGGAAAAATTCCTTGCCCAAATCCTCAGGCATTCTAATGGTTCTATCACTCCTAATCCTGAGTACACAGAGTGGCTAGATACTAATGAGCACCTTAAGTCTTATCTCTATGCCTCTATCACTTCTTCAGTCTTCACTGATATTCATCGATTGGACACCTTAGCTGAAATTTGGCAAGCTATTGAAAAGAGGTTTCAATCAACAGCAGGTCCATGGTCTATCATCTGAGGCATAGACTTCAAAATGTTGCAAAAGGTACTAAGACAATCCAAGCCTATGTAGATAAGGTCAAGAGTATTGCTGATAATCTTGCTGGAGTAGGAAACTGTGTCAGAGATGAAGATATTGTCTATTACATCCTTCAGGGACTGCCAATAGCCTATGAGGCCTTAAGAAACTCTATCATGGTTAGACCTGAACCTGTGGCCATTCCTGAACTTATGGCTTCACTTCTCAATGAGGAGTTAAATTGAATCTCTCTTTTACAAATAAAATGTCCACATTTGACTCTACCTCTATTCCTACATCTAACACCCAAATGCCCTATATATTAACAATAATCCGTAAAGAGAAAGAGGCAAAGGTGGTCCTAACAAACATAGAGGCAGAAATCAAAGAAACAACAACAAAGGTGGCTATACTAACTCCATTCAAGCATCAAGACAAACAACTAGTCCTCAGTCTCCTACTCAATCTCCTCCTGTGCAACGCCAGATTTGTGGAAAATTCAATCATACAGCTGTGTTCTGCTGGCATAGAACTGATACTGTACAATAGAGATCCAGTTCTCAGAGAGGCCTATACAACTCAAGTGGCTTCTTCTTCTGGCAATTCCTCGTCTACCTAGATTCTAGATTCAGGGGCTATCAATCATTTTACTAATGACTTCTCTCAACTTAGTGCTAGTCAACCTTACTCTGATAAAGACTTTGTTATAGTGGGCAGTGGCCAAACACTCCCTATCACCTACATAGGCACTGGTACTATTTCCATAACCTCTTCTCTTCTATTTTTATCTAATGTTTTATATATGCCTGATATCTCCTCTAATCTACTATCCAAATATCTGTTCGAGTATAGACAGTTGATGTAAATTGTTGTTGTAGTGTTCAGTAGACTATTGTTTGTATTAGAGTCAAAGTCAACTCATTAAAAGAGATCACAGCTGGCAGTTAGTTACAACTAACTATGTGTAGCCAAGTGCCTATATATACTGGACTTTGTAACTGAATCAATGAATGGAAAATCATTTTCTTTCTCCTCAAGAAGTATCTTTTGTCAATATCAACTTCCTAAAGACAATAATTGTCATATTGTCTTTGACGCCAAGGGGGTTCAAATCAAATACAATGAAGTTCCAGGGCCCTTATGAGAGAGGATTGTATCTATTTCCTACAAGTCTTTCTTGTATTCCTACTACTGCTTCACATCCTGCATCTACTTCATCACTGCAGTTTACTTGCTCATCCATCACTGATCAGAGGATTTGGCATCTCAAACTTGCTCACCCATTCAAACACACTATTTCTGCTAGAAAGGATTGTATCCACTTCCTACAAGTCCTTCTTGTATTCCTACTACTGCTTCACATCCTGCATCTACTTCAGCACTGCAGTGTAGTTGCTCATCCATTACTGATCAGAGGATTTGGCATCTCAAACTTGCTCACCCATTCAAACACATTGTTTCTGCTTTGTCTCATGTTTTACCTGTAACTAGTTCTTATAATAGTAGTACTTGTCTAGATTGTCCTATGGCTAAAGCTTATAATCAACCATTTTCTATTTCTGAAACTACTAGCTTGGCACCTTTTGAACTAGTTCACTCGGATGTATGGGATCCATCCCTGTGCCTTTATGTATGCAATACAAGTACTATATTGTCTTCATTGATGATTTCACTCATTTCTCATGGATTTACCTTATTAAAGTCAAATTTGATGTGTCTGATGTATTTCATACCTTCAATGCTATGGTAATCACTCAATTTCATAAAATCAATAAAGCATTAAGGTGTGACAATGGTGGAGAGTTTGTCAACAACAAACTCACACAACTCCTCCAAAGTCAGGGAATAATACATCAAACTACTTGTCCCTATACCCCCTAACAAAATGGCAAGGCTAAAAGGAAACATCAACGCCTTCTTGAAACCACTATGGTTCTTGTAACTCATAGTCATTTACCAAAAGAATATTGGCTTGAAGCTCTAGCTACAGCCAATTACACCATCAATAGACTGCCTACACCAAAATTAGAGACAAGTCTCCCTTTGAATTACTCAACAACCAGCAGCCTGATTATTCTATTCTCCTCTGCTTTCCTTAGATCAAACCATATAACAAACACAAACTACAGCCTAAATCAACTCCTTGTATTCTCCTAAGTTATCAACCTAATATTAAGGGGTACAGATGTATGGATTTGACTACACATAGGGTATATGTTTGCAAGAGTGTTAAACTCTTTGAGAATACTTTTCCCTTCATGCAGAAATCTCATGATTCCACCTCTGAATCATCATCTCCCTCCTCAATCATCAAGACTCCTTTCCTGTTTCCCAAATTCTCCTCTAGACACACTTCAGATCATATTCCTGCAAGTCCTAAGCATGGCTCCCCCCTATCAGATGCCACATCTACCAATTCATCTCAATCAAACTCTAATGACACATCCAGTGATGCGAACCTATCACCTCATCCCAATTTTGCAACAAAAACACCAAGTCCCTCATCCTCTGACTCAGAAATTCACTCTTCACAGTCAATTCCACAGGATCAATCACCACTGCATTCTCCCTCTCCTAGTTCTCTATCGCTTTTACTGCCCACTCCCCTGTCACTCAAAAACTTCTATGCTATCCTATGCAAACAAGATCCAAAACAGGTTCTTTACCTACACCCGTTTATCCAATTCATTCCACTCCTCCCACAATAGAACCTGCCACATTTAAGGAAGCAGCTAAATCCCCTTACTGGATCCAAGCCATGAATGAGGAATTCTAATCCTTCCAACATCAACACACCTAGAAATTGGTTCCTGCACCTAAAGAGACACAACCTATTGGATATAAATGGGTCTACAAAATCAAAAGGCACAATGATGGTAGTGTAGCTAGGTATAAGGCCAAACTTGTGGCCAAAGGTTTTCACCATGAACAAGCGCTAGACCACACTGAGACTTTCAGTCCAGTAGTCAAAACTCCTACTATTAGGTTGGTCCTTTTCCTAGCATTACATTTTGGTTGGACTCTATAACAATTAGATGTCTCCAATGCCTTCCTGTATAGAGCTCTTATAGAAATAGTTCTCATGGTATAGTCTCCAAGGTTTCAAGACTTTACACATCCTGATTATGTGTGTCAACTACAAAAGACAGTCTTTGGCCTAAAGCAGGCCCTTAAGGCCTAGTATTCTATGCTCTCAATTTTTTGACTACTCAGGGATTCAAGACTAGTAAGGCAGATACATCCCTCTTTATCAATCATATTTCAATGCCACTACCATACTTTTGGTCTATGTAGATGATATAATCATCACTGAGAGCTCCCTTTAAGGCCATTCAACAACTGATTCAATCTATGAAACAACAATTTGCAATGAAAGAACTTGGGCAATTGTCCTACTTCCTTGGAATAGAAGTTTCCTACAATGTAAATACTATGGTTTTACACCAGACTAAGTATGCAACTGATCTCCTACAAAGGGTAGGAATGCTTGACTGTAACTCTCCAAATTCCCTGTTTTTTCAAGCCTAAAGTTCCAGATCAAGAGGCAGACTCTCCATATGCCAATCCAACAAGGTTTAGAAGTCTTGCAGGGAATCTCCAATATTTAACTCTCACAAGACCTAACTTGCAATTTGCAGTCAATTCTAACTGCCAACATATGCATAGTCCAGGTGATTTTGCTACCCTTAAGAAGATCTTAAGGTTCATTAAAGGGACATTAACTATAGGCTTGCAGCAGGGGACTTCACATTGCAAGCATACTCTGATACTGACTGACCTTCTAATCCTGTGGACAAAAAATCTACAACTGGATTCTGTGTCTTCCTTGGGCCAAATTTAGTGTCCTGGACTTATAAGAAACAAGCTATAGTAGTCAAATCTTCTACTGAAGTTGAATACAAAGATTTTGCTCAAACTGCAACTGAGCTCAAATGGATCTTCTCTATCTTTCAAGATCTACATATTCTAGCTACTATTCCAACTCTGTTCACAGACAATCAGTTAGCTACGGCTCTAACATCTAATCCTGTCTATCATGCTAGAACCAAACACATTGAAATAGACTACCATTTCATCAGAGAACAAGTGTTGGCAAAACAAGTTTCAATAGTCGATGTTCCTACAATAGAGCAACTAGTAGATATTCTCACAAAGGTTCAACCTACATCTAGATCGGAAACACTCAGAAGCAACTACCCTTAGCTATTCCAGCCAAGTTTAGTTTGAGAAGGGATGTTGAGCGAAAGAGCAAACTGTGTAACTCATTGTGTAACTGGTTGTATAAGGAATATAGGTATAAAAGCTGTCATGCACTAAGAGTTAGTTAGAACAATTAACTGGAAGTGTGTAATGCTCAAGTGCAGATGTACATCTATAAATACCACCTTTGTACATTACAGTTATTGGATAATAACAGAAATTTCTCTTATCAAATGCTCTCTTCTCTTTTCTCTCTATCTCAACACTGCTTAGATGCCTGAAAATTGTATAAACTAGTAGAATTCATCCTCTGCAATAGTCAGAATAGCAAAATGCAAAGGAACTGGTGAAGTAAAAAGCTCTGCCAGGATGGTTCAAACAGCATCAACAACCTGAAGAAGACGACTATAAAGAGCCAAAACATGACCAATTTTATTACAATAAGGACACAAAGGCGCTGGCCATTATTAGAGGTGTCTTTCCTATGCCCACGAAAGTACCACGACCTCCACGAGCAGAATTATGATCTTGATTCGGAGCAAGAACAACCAAAGCAGATTGACCAGGTTAGGGAGCAGAATTTAAAGAGTGGAAATGAGCATGATGTACCCAAGCATAGGCATCATCTAAAGTAGGCAAGGTAGAACTGGACATTAAGACCAAACAGTAGCATGCTAAGGAGAAAGATCATGCAACCAGAGGATCAGGCACAAGTTATCCTACTATTGCTTAATCACCTTTGGATCTATAATGATAGGAAAAAGGTCACGAAACTTAAGCATGTTATTCTGGAACGGACTGTAATAATCTGTCAAATCCATATCTGATTGGCCATGCAACATATCAAACACAACATCACAACTTAATGGCCTGACAAGAATATCGCACTTCGGCAGAATTCCAAACAGCCTTACAAGTTTTGCAATTTCGAAAGTAGGTCAAAGTTGGACCTTCCAAGGATTGCTAGAGCAAACTCACTAAGCATCTATACGACACCACATATGAGCATCAACCTCAAATAAATCAGATGATGGATTAGAGGTCAAGTGATCCAAAGGACCCCATCGAAGAAACCAAATCTCTATCGTCATAGACCAGGTTGAGTAATTTTTACCATTCAATTTGATTCTTGTAATGGTAGGAGTACCAAAGAAACGAAGAACCATATTTCAGTAACAACAAATATAGACAATGCCATGAATAAACAAAAAATGTGCAACTGCTTGCACTACAAAATGCCACTCCCACAAGCTATCAATAGCAAGAGGCTGGAAGCACCACAAACGAACTCAATCAAAGCATAAGTGCAAACATTTTTTTCTATTTTTTTTTCCGTCTTTTTTTATGAACTACTAGAAAGTGAGTAAAGACAAAGTTTAAGCAAAAATCCAGACAAATCCATAGTAGAAAGAACACAATTTGGCATAGGCAACCTAACTCGACTGATGAGGTCTCTTGTGCTGGCGCGTGAAGTCATATACCACTCCGTCCAACTACGAGGAAAGGAACCACTGGGAGCAGGAGGCGCCAAGGAATGTAATAGTCATCAAAAGTGCAAAAAGAGTGCGAAATTCCCACATATCTAGCATGAAAAAGCGTAAACAAACAGGTGTTGGTCATTCCCTTGATTACCTACTATGCCCAAGGTCAACAAGAGAGGGAAGAAGTTGTTGAGACTGAAAGAAGACAATGGTGATGTCTATGTCAGCTATCGTGGTCGGCAAGGGCTGTTTTATATTGGAAAATAAATAAAGACTTTGCACTGCTCATAGTATGTATGTGTTATTTATAATTGTCCCACATGAAAAATTCTCAAGATTCAAGTCCACCACATAAGGTCCTGGATCACGCCTTGGATTGGCTAATTGATTTTATGATGGAATCTCAGTAATTCTTAACATAGTATTAAAGCTGGACTTTTGGTTCAATCTTTACTATATACATAAGTCCACGTGTGGTCTGTTCATCTCGTACAACCATTCACATGGTGGCCCATTCCTACAAGCAACCCGCTCATCTATTCTAGGCCGTGGTGACCCATCCATGCAAGTAGCCCACCAAAGTTGCTATCTTTTCAGGTCGTGGTGGCTTATCCATTATCTTGAGTCACACGTCCATCCAAGTGGTACAGGCACTGTTCTAGGTCACATGACCATCCAAGTTTAACCAATGTAGCAAAGTAGTGTAGACACTATTCCGAGCCACACTTAAGGGGTTAAAATATATAAATGTCCCACATGGAAAATTCTCAACATTCAAGTCTTCAAGTCTACCATATAAAATCATGGACCACTTCTCATAATGAACAATTGATTTTAGATTAAACCTCAAAATTCTTAACAATAATACTACTAAAATACAATAAATATTATGTCTCTTCCAATGTGGGAAAGAGACCTATTACACTAATAATATGATACTCAACACATCTCTATGATTTTCCTTCCCCTTGATCCACGCTTCAAACTATATTTCTGATGAGAATAGAGGATAAAAGAATCTAACCATTGCTCTACTCTTTATTGCATATATAAACTACATAATGAGCTAGACAATTCCATCTAGTGTGAGCCATATTTTAGGATGAAATATTATCAGAAGCTTAAGAATATTAATTTGCAAACCTACCGAAAACTAAATGCATCATGCATTTTTAGCGCCTACATGAAGAAATATAGAGAAAGAGAGAAAATATCTTGAAGATCATAATTCTCGTTACTTGCAAATGATTACATAGTGTATCTATTTATAGAAGTGTAGCATATGCCACCTAATCATTACTACCTTACATAATAAACAACTACCACTACTTACTACAACTGTCAACAACTATAGCTGTCATTTACAGCTCATTTATAGTTATAACTAACTTCTAATTGTGTATCTTATCATCCCCCTCAAATTGAACTTGGGTGACAGCCAAGGGCAGTTTGTTCTTGAGATAGTTGAATTTAGCTGCTGATATAGCCTTGGTAAGCAGATCTGCTACTTGCTCTTGAGTAGGAATATAGGCAAGCTTGAGTAGATTATTGACCACTTGATCCCTCAAAAAATGATAATCAATCTCTATATGTTTAGTTCTATCATGAAAAATTGGATTAGTTGCTAGAGCCATTGCTGGTTGATTATCATAATAAAGTACTGGAATAGAGATCTGAATCCCCAAGTCCTTGAGCAAATATGATAGCCATTTGATTTCAGTGGCTGCAAGAGCCATAGCCCTGTATTCAGCTTCAGTAGAACTTTTAGCCCCTATATGCTGCTTCTTTGAGGCCCAAGAGATAAGATTGGGTCCTAAGAAAATAGAAAAGCCTGATGTAGACTTTTTATCAACTTGATCTGAAGCCCAGTCAGAATCAACATAGCCACAGAGATTGAAATTACCAACAGTAAACTGAAGACCTTGCCAGAGTGTACCCTGAACATGTCTGAGACACCTCTTAAGCCTAGCAAAATCTGCTTGTGTAGGTGAATGCATTTTTTGACATAAGACATTAACTGCAAACTATAAATCAGGTCTAGTGATAGTCAAATATTGCAATGCTCCTACTAGGCTTCTAAATGTAGTAGAATCAGGATAAGAAGTAGTAACCTTAGCAGATTGAGAATCTTTAAGAACTGTAGAAGTCTGAGCAGGATTACAATTAAACATGCATGTTCTTTGCAGAAGATTTGTGGCATACTTGTGTTGATGAAGAACAAGAGACTGACCTGTTCTGACAACCTCTAGAACCAAAAAATAGGTTAATTCTCCAAGATCCTTAACTGCAAATTGAACACTCATTGACTGAAGAAGCTAAGTGATATAAGCAAGTGAACTACCTGTAACATTAATGTCATCCACATATATTAACATGACAGTGAAATCTTGATCAGTCTTGTGAATGAACAAAGAGGAATCAGCCTTGCTATTATAAAAACCCTCTTGCAGCAGAAAAGTAGAGAGCCTTTGAAACCAAGCCTTTCGAGCTTGTTTTAATCCATACAAGGATTTCCTAAGATAACAGACCTTATCAAGATTAGCTTTGTCTACAAAACCAGTTGGTTGAACCATGTAGACAGTTTCCTGTAGAGATCCATGTAGAAAGGCATTTGAAACATCCAACTGTTTGAGTTGCCAATTGTAATGAAAAGCTAAAGCCAACACTATTCTAACTGTTTGTGCTTTGACCACAAGACTAAAAGTCTCTGTGTAATCAATTCCTACCTCCTGTAGATAGCCTTTAGCCACAAGTCTGGCTTTATACCTTGAGATACTACCATCTGCATTTCTTTTGATTCTAAACACCCATTTATTTCCAACAGGAGTTCTACCAGAAGGAAGAGAAACAAGATCCCATGTATGTTGATTTAGCAAAGCTTGATATTCCTTTTGCATTGCGTTAACCCAATACTCATATTTAGCAGCCTCTTTATATGTCACAGGTTCTGTTACTGGAGGAGTAGTAATAAGAGTGTGTAATTGATAGATGGGAGGTAGTAATGAACCTGTTTTAGATCTAGTCTGCATTGGATGGTGATTAAAGGGATGAACATAAGAGGAGCTAGGTATGAGAGGAACTGGACTGTGCAGAGGTAAATGCAGGATGTGATTGAGAAAAATTGGATGAAGTGTCAGACCCAACATCATTGTGAGGACTAGATGATGAAGTAACTAATGGTACACCAGACTGAGAAGGAAGAGTACTGTCATGATTAAAAGAAGAAGATGCAACAGACAAGGGCATGGCATATAAAGTAATAGCTGCAGTAGTATCAGAATTAGGAATAATTTGTGAAGTTGGAGGTCTGTGAAATTAAGGAGTAAAATAAGACTGAGATGTAGAGGATTCAGTGCTTAGATTGGAACAAGACTGAGAAGCATAAGGGAACTGATCTTCTACAAAGGTTACATGTCTAGAAACATATACATGATTCGTTATAGGATCAAGACACTTGTAACCCTTGGTATTGGGACAATAACCAATAAAAACACAGGGTTTTGATCTAGGTTCAAGCTTATGATGTGTATATGGCCTCAGCCAGGGATAGCATAGACATCCATAGACTTTTAAAGAATGATAATCAGGTAGCTCATTGAAAAGTTTGTAGAATGGTAAGACATGTTTAAGCACAGAAGTAGGCATTCTATTAATGAGAAAATATGCAGTTGCTAAGGCCTCCATCCATAGAAAAGAAGGTAAAGATGCTTGATGTAATAAAGATAAAGTTGTTTCTATGAGATGCCTATGCTTTTTTTCTACTCTGCCATTTTGTTGAGGTGTATAAGAACAAGAAGTTTGATGTATAGTTCCCATTGATTGCAATAAAGCACTGAATTTATGATTGACAAACTCAGCCCCATTATCTGACCTAAGCACCTTTATTTTAGCATGAAACTGAGTAGAAACAAAAGCTGTGAAACCAAGAAAAGCATCAAAGGCTTCTGATTTAGACTTCAAAGGGTACAACCAATAATACCTAGAAAAATCATCAAGAAACAAGTAGTAATATCTGTACCCTTTATTAGAAGACAAAGGAGCAGGGCCCCATACATCAATATGTATCAAGTCAAAAAGAGCCTTAGAAATGCTATTTGATACAGAAAAAGAAAGCCTATGTGCTTTAGAAATAGCACAAGCAGAACAATGCTCTTTTATTCTAGAAACAGCAATGCCTAATTGAGATGTCACTTGATGAACAATAGAACTGGAAGGATGACCAAGCCTGGCATGCCATAGCTGAGCTGAATCTGAGAGAGTGAGAGAGGAAAAACACTTGTAGACATTGGACTATGAGGGAGATGGTGATACTGCAGCTGTGAGGGAGATGGTGATACTGCAGCTGTGAGGGAGTAGAGCCCTTGCTTACATGGGGCCTGTAGCAGGACCTGATGTGAAGCATTGTCCACAATTGTGACTCCCTTTCCATCAAACATTAAAGTACAATTATTGTCTTTTGTTAGTTGATGCACTGACAGTAGATTTGAGGAAATTTGAGGCACATTTAACAGATTAGATAAGTGAAAGGAAGAAGAGAGAGTGTTTAGAGTTGCATTACCAATATGATGAATGGGCAGTGCTTGACCACTTCCAACAATAACAGTATCCTGACCATTATAAGGCTGTGCTGAGTGAAAGGAAGATACCCCTAAGGTCACATGAGCATTAGCTCCACTATCTAGCACCCATTCAGTTTGTTGAGCAGAGTGTCCAACCTGGAGCAGTCATGGCTTGAGGCTGGGATTTCTCCTTGTAGTAATTTTGAGTGTCCAACCTATGCCAGCACTCCAAGGCACAGTAATTAGGCTTGCCACAAATTTGGCAATAAAGCTTAGAACCACTGTTATTGCCTTGATAGAAGACCTGCTGGGAAGCAGATGTTGTATTAGGTGGAGAAGGACCTAGAATGACTTATGAATTTCCTCTGCCATTAGATTGTCTGCCTCCTCTCCCTTGTTTGCCTCCTCTGCCACCTCTACCACCTCTGCCTCTAAAGGAGGTATTAACTTGAGGAGAGGTACTAGTAGTGTGTAGAGCAGTGTGAACCTCAGTAGCAGTGGAAATATGCAGACTTGATGAAGCCTGGAGATACAGTTCCTCAACAACAAGAATATGTGTTAACTCTGCCATGGTGACAGGAACAGACCTCACTCTAATAGAAGACCTGATAGAGTCATATTGAGAAGGAAGACCTTTCAGAATATAGTAAGTCAAATCATCATCTGAGGTCTCCACTACTGCAGAAGCCAGTTGATCACATAGAGATTTGGCATGATCCAGATATGCATTCATGGAGAGATTGCCTTTTGTGATATTATGAAGTTGCAGTTTAAGATGCTGCACAAGAGCTCTACTCAAGGAAGTATACCTTGTTGCCAAGGTATGCCAAATAGCAGATGTAGTAGTAAGATGATACACCTGAGGATAAACTGCAGCTGAAAGTGTTGCAAAAAGACATGGCCTGAGGTGCTCATCGACAACAGACCAGATGATATACTCTGGATTGTCCAGTTTTGATCCATCTAGTGCTATGATGAACTTTGATAAACAAGGCTTTTTGCCTGTCACATGATCTAGTAGTTTATTAGGAGAAAGAAGAGCCTCCATTTGTGTCTTCCACATGATATAATTGTTGTTGTCCAGCTTAATAGGAGTAAAAGCTAAAAAATTCTTAAGGAGATGTTTGAGACCAGAAGGTAATTCCACATTATCAGCCATGGAGAATGGAATCTAGTGAAGAAAGTGAAGAATCACCAGTAAAAAATGAAATCTTTGAGCAGAAGCAAAGTTCTGAAGAGACTGAAGAAAGAGAAAACCCTAATTTGAGAATTTAGGGATTTAAAGAGAAAAAATTTGTGAGAATAGTTGGAGAAGTGAATCAAAGGTTCAAAAAACCTTTGCGAGCTGAATTATGAAGACAACAAACTGATTTGAAGACTTTAATGTGGCCTTTGATTGAGAATTGTAAAGTTTTCAAAGAGAGAGAAAGTATGATCGAGGAGAGAGAAACCACAATCAAAGCTTAAGCAGATGAAGAAAAGTTGATGATCTTACTGTTTGATTGTTACAGCTGAAAAGAAATTAGGAAGCTTAAGAATGATGTAACCGCCATGAAAGCTTCCAAGAAGAAAGTTCCAGAATCTTCAAGCTCTAATACCATGAAGAAATATAGAGAAAGAGAGAAAATATCTTGAAGATCATAATTCTCATTACTTGCAAATGATTACATATTGTATCTATTTATAGAAGTGTAGCATATGCCACCTAATCATAACTACCTTACATAATAAACAACTACCACTACTTACTATAGCTGTCAACAACTATAGCTGTCATTTACAGTTATAACTAACTTCTAATTGTGTATCTTATCACTACCAAAAAGTTTTCATCAAATTAATTCATGATATCAGCTTGCAATTTTAGGGATAACATTCCACTAGACATCTGAAAGTGATCCAATAAAGTAAAGCCAATTTAGTAATAAAAAGGACATAAAAGAGAACTCCATCCTAAAAAAGAACATAGAGAAGCAGCCGACAAGAAAGACGCAAAGTACCAACATGAAACAGCACCCAAAGTCCATGTCTAATGAACTCGGTGATCTATTACAAATATGCAACGGCCCAAGGCATAAAGCCTCCCCATACCCTATCTCCCGAGTGGTTATGCTAAATAATGTGCAACATTATCACTATGTGTTCTAAGACATGCAGTTACACCCCCCTCCCCCCTTCCCCCTCCCCCCCCCCTCCTTCCAACAGCCCTAAATTGTGGTTTTCAAAGTGATGCATTCGACCCCAAAATGCTTGAAATGCCCTCATAAGGAAACCTTTCTGCCTTCTACTTCAAGCCAGTTACAGGGTATTTTGGGAACTATAGGGGTTTGATGAATCATCAATTGAATGAAAAGAAAATGGAATATTTTTGTGACTTGCACATTGCTATGCTTGTTGCATTGTATAGAATGAGTTCCATTCAAAATAGAATATAACCATAATCACGTGTAATATCTTGGTCTGCATGTTAAGAGACCAATAGGACAGCTCATCACAAAGATATTAACTACTGAATTTATTGCATTTTCAAGTCTCACCATCTCATTCACAGCTACCAAGAGATCCTTACGAGCTTTGGCAAATCGCTTTAGTTGACCTCCAATCATTTGAAATAACATGGCATCAAGGGTCAACAAATGTGACATACCAGGCCTCTGAACTTTGACAGCTACAACCTCTCCAGAAGGCAAGTGGGCTGCAAAACTTGTAGAAATAATGAATACATTTAGCTACTATCAACATTTCTTAGACATTTTTCGGTTGGCCAACCAAAGCCACTCCATTTCCTTAATTCCAAGAAAGGGTAACAAAATAATTGAGGCAGTGAAAGCAGAGATCAGAAAAGCCATATCAATGTGCATAACATGAAAACATAACAGTAACACTAACATAGAGCAACAATTAAACTGGCTTACATAAATGTGAGATATTGAACATAATAATTCCAGTGATATGTAACCATGGCAACAGAATCCATCTGAAGCTCAAATCTAACCTTTATAAACCTGTCCTAGAGATGCTGCAGCAATGGGTTCCTTGCTAATGTCAGAGAATATTTGGGAAACAGGAACACCCAGTTGTGATTCTATAGATCTGAGTGCAACATGAGTTGGGAAAGGTGGAATTTGATCCTAGCACAGAATAAAAACTATCCAATTGTCAAAAGAAAAAAATCGTAATCACAGAAGCACAAAACAATGGAAAATAAAACAAGAAGCCAGCATACCTGTAATTTGGCAAGTTCTTGACAGCATACTTTCGGCAATATATCTGGTCGTGTGCTCAAAGCTTGTCCAAGCTATCAAGACAACAGGATAAATTTTCAGGACTTATCTCCGAAGTTCTAGAATCATAAGCCTTGCTGGCTGTTAAGGGTTCTATTGTATAGAACAAAAGTTAATTGCATTAGAGATGGTCAAATTTTGAAAAAATTACTCAGTAGTCAATAATTAAGATATACATCAATATTCATGTCAAGTTCCAAGTTCTAAAATCATGGTAAATTTGAGTAACTGGGAAGTTTACGAGGAACGGGGTTCTGAACTAGTATGTGTTGTAATTGGTTAGTGGTGAATGCTAGAGTATCTACAGCAATCTTCCTCAGTTGTAATAGGGTAGAAGGGTTTCCTTCTCAGCTTTCAGATGACATTAAAGCGTCTTTCCTACTCTGCAATATGTGTGGAGAGCTTTGTTTACCTAACTCGTATTCCTTCATAATTTATCCTTTTCAGTTTGTATCTAATGACTCTCCCCCTTTTTTGCATATTATCTCTTGCATCACTAAAAGTCTCTTTCTTACCCCCCAAAAAGAAATATCAAAAGATTAATCAAGAAGTTTAGTACACAAACAAGGTGAAATGTTCTGGAACTGGTAAGCATAATCCTTCACATGAACAGGAGGAACTTCTCCAAGGACTAACAAAGAAAGATGGTATTTTAACAGCCAAAGAACAGGTATAGATGGTATTTTAACAGCCAAAGAACAGGTATTTTAACAGCCAAAGAACATACTCTCTTACCCCTCCTCTCCATAAGAAACATGGTGTTTAAACAGCAAAATAACAGAATTTCTGCATCTCTTCCAACAGAAATGAGAAAACAATGATACAAATGTTGGACAACTTCATCCAATGCACTAGCCAGGTGCATCACTCAATTTAATTTAGCCTGGAATTGACCAAGGAAATACATATTGCAACTATATGCTTCACATTTTCTCTTACACACATAACAGCTTTACACTCTAATAGATAACTACCACAACTGCCAGCTGTCACTAATTATTGACATTTATATTACATTCTACTTTCTAACTGTATGTATTATCAAAAAGAAAATGACATTGGTTTCTCACAAAGAGGTGCTGAAAACAGAAGACAATCTTTGAGTTTCTCATAACTCACTTTTTCAACTGGATAAGCCTAGCACAGATTACCATTTGCACGTGCTGATAAATCTAAAGATTCACAAATTGGTTTCTCTACTTCTATTAGAGATTAGGGAAGAAAGACATCTCTTCTACCTATCACAAAACCACACATTGGCAAGATATCTCATCTTTTGACCAAGCTTTCTTCTTCTTTTCTCGAGTAAGTCAAAGCATTCTTTGATGGTGGTGACAGGTGGATGAGGAGGGATCTCAAAGTTAACATCTATCAGAAGTAACACAGGCCATGTACTCCAGATTGCCTTCAAGATCGATTGGCCATTTTGAAAAAGAAAGGTCAATCCTTCTCGTTATCAACCAACTAGTATCACTTGTACATCCATACCAATAAAAGCAATCCCTTAAACTTGTTCTTGTCAAAACCACAAAACCATGCATTTGAAACTTCAGGATCAACTTCAAAAGCTAGAAGTACAAATGGAACCAAAAATGCAAGATGGAAAGACAATAATTTAGAAATATTATGCAAGGGTAACGACAATAATTTACAGGAAAAACAAACTAGAAAGAGAAAGGAGGAGGAGGAGGAGGAGAAGAATGTGTACAACATGCCACTAACAAGCAGTAAACAATACTTAGAACATCCCAAGGAGTAGTACTACAAGACCCAAAAGATAACTTACTTTGATGTAGAAAGGCCCCAGGCGGATTAGGGTTTCACAAACCTGCAAAAGAAAAATCAAAATCATTCTCCCTTTTCTCAAGAGAAGTTGCATGACCAATCATTAATGAGAGAATAGACTGGGAAGAAAATCATCGAACTAGAGCTTTATCTTCCTCCAATTACAGCCATAATTATCTCACTACATTGTGATAGAATAAAATTCTCACCACATACTGCTAGTCTCATCCTTGAATATCTGATAAGTAACCAGTCCAGGCAATCTTTTTAAACTTCCAGAGTGTAATAGAGGTGTAACAGAAAACCAAATTTTGATTCTCAGGATATGTGATCTACTGATTCAACAGCATTGGCATGAGACAACCAAAAAGATGTTTGCCTTTCTCCTTTTTACCCAGTTTGTTCTTTAATTATGTAGGAGTCTCATCATAGACCATTCACCTTCATAGTTGATAATAAAATACAGAACTGCTCAAGTCAACCTGTTGGGTACACCATTGAAACTATGAGGGTGTTTGGCTTTGCTTATAAGCAAGTCAAACTTGCTAATAAGCACAAAAATAAAAATTACATGTCGGTAAATTCTGTTTATAACCAAGTAAAAGTGACTTATATGCAAGGGAAATAAAGTCGCACATCCCTACTTTTTCTTCTACCTACTTATAAGCAACCAAACTAGACCAAGACTTCCCTACCCCTTAAAAACATGAAAGAAAAGGTACAACATTATTAACAAAAGGTCCTTTCAGTCACTTTAACAAACACTACTGCTATAAGCACCTATTACCAAACAAGTCAATAGCTTATAAGCACATGTTTATGTTAACACCTATATACTTATAAGCATCAAAAGCTGCTCATAAGTATCAATTATTTATAATCAGCTGAAAATAAGTAAACCAAGACAAGCTCTCTGCTGCTCAGACTCTTAAACTATGAAGTAGGTCTCTGTGTACATGGGACACGACACTTTAAAAGTGTCAGATAATAGAAACAAGACATGATTCTCTGACATTTAAAATTGGAAAATGAAAATTTGTCTAAATTGAAAATTTGTTCAATTGTAAGGTAGGTTTCTTGTACTCTATCAAAGGGTACATTTGTTTGAAATAGAATTTTGAGGTTTCATATTTTTGTACTAGAATCACATATATGACATACTTAGTTATTTCTTAGTTCTCAGTTTTAATCGTCTATAGATGATTTTAATCCCTTTACATTAGATGAAAGCAAAAGCCACTAAAAGACAAAATGGAGCAATTTTCCCGCCCACTCTTGAAGCATAAATTATGGACTCGTGTCCCCTGATCTGGCCATTCATTTGCATCCCATGTAGTTATCCACCACCTATTGATCAATGGTTAATATTTGTGCTTCCAGCTATATCTAAAATGCCAATATTTTTTTTCTTTTTTTAATTATGTACAGTTAGTTTTATTAATTATTTGCCACTTTTGTCCGATACATGAAAGAGAAGCATGTTTGTAAGTTGTCCTCTCATACAAGTATTTTCTTATCTCATAAGCTTCAATATATTGCTTTAATATACAGAAATGAACTTATTTGTGCACAATTTTTTCCTTAAAAAAGTTGTATTTTTGCTAATTACTAAGAGTTAATTCATCACTAATTCTTATATTACATTTTCTACCAATTGAAAGCAATGATAATTATTTGATTTATATAAAGTAATGCTATGTATAATATGTATCATCGTTATTTCGTTAACTTCGTCTATTTTTTTTTCCGTCTTGCCTCCAATTTCATAGATTTTATCACAATTACATTGTTCGAAATGACACATCTCCCGTGCAACACACAGGCGTGCAACTAGTATCTTTAGAATGTTGTGTCCTCAGGATTCTAAATTTTGACAATTTCTGTGTCTAATGTTCAAGTCCTTATCGATTTCTGACACCTATGTCAGGGTCCAGATAACAAAAACTAAAAGTAGACTAGAATCATATGCCTAATTTCTGAGCCTTCTTTCAACTTCAAGATCAAATGAAATAATTAGCAACTAGTTTATGGACCCGCATGGTGCTGCAAGAATTACATATTTTTTTAATTTTACATTTTATACAATTTAGTATCATATGATTGAAAAAGAATCAGTTTTAAATAAATATAAAGAATTTATTAACGTAGTAAAAGAGCATTTTCTAATTCAAATATTCATAAGATTGATAATAGAAAAAGAAAAGTTAATAAGTTAGTCTATTTTTTAATTTTTTTATCAATTTTGGTTTATTTTTTAATTTTTTATCAACTTGTCAGTAATAAAAAAGGATTGAGGTTAACAATTAAACGATAAATAAAATATTAAAAAGTTAAAGAAGTAACCACGGAATGTAACCTGACAACCCATTCAAATATTTTTTAAAAAAAAATTAAAAGAAAGAACATCACCCTGAGCATCAAACTAAGGGGAAAAAAACACTTTATGAGATGCCAAAAAAAATGAAGAAAGAATCACAGGTTTGATGTGACACTCCAATTTAGATTTATACTGGAAAAGATAAAGGCGTTATTTGAAAAAATAGTTTATCTTTTAAAATGTTTTTATCAATTTATCAATAGTAAAACATTGTTGTTAACTATTAAAAAAATAATATATAAAAAAGTACAAATACTCATATTAAGGAGGAGAAAAAAGGGAAATAAATTAGTACACTAATTTTCCAAAAAGAAAAAGAAAAGAATCATGTAGTATAGATTCTTCAAAGGGAGAGAAAAGAAAAAAGTAAAAAAAGAAGAAGAAGAAGAAGAAGCTGAAAAGGTCAAGGGGGTGACACACGACACCCCACCCAATCATTTTACCAGATAGTATATATTGAGAACCACTCTACATAACTACAATTCGAAATTGTTAAGAATCATTGAGGTTCCATCATAAAAACTAATTGGTCAATATGAGGAGTGGCCCAAGACCTTATATGGTGATTCTAAATCTTGAGATTTTTCAATGTGAGAAGTCTTTATATGTTGTAATGCTCCCCTCACGTGTGACCCGAAATAGTGTTTGCACCACTTTGATTACTGGAGACTTGAATTTGGATGGTCAAGGATGACTGGAGACTTGAATTTGGATGGTCAGGGATGGGCCACCATGTGAACTGATGTGGATGGCCGACGACTTAGACTTGAATTTAGATGGTCGTGTGACCCACGATAGGAATGGTTGGATGAGACCACCAATAACCCAGAGTTGATGTAATTCAGCTATTTGCCGGGATAGGCCACCACGTGAACAGATGTGCATAAATGGACAAGCTTGACGGGTCACATGTGGACATGAGCGCACTGAACTAGACCAAAAACCCAGCTCTGATACCATGTTAAGAAACATTGAGGTTCCATCATAAAAACCAATTGATCAATATGAGGAGTAGCCCAAGACCTTATATGGTGATTCTAAATCTTGAGATTTTTCAATATGAGAAGTCTTTATATGTTGTAAAAGAACTAAAGAACTCTTTTGCACTAAGGCTTGTAATACAGCAACCCTTATGTTCAGGCTTTCAGTACAGCAACCCTAGTTTTACAGCAGTAGCAAATACAAAAGCAACTTCCAGAAGTCCATCAAAAGAAGAGAAATAAATAATTCATAGTGCAAATTGAGGCTGTCTATGATAGACCCTAAAGTGGGTCCAACCCTTCACTGACCACACATAAATGAAGCTATGTGCACCTAGCTGTCCTTCTAATGGTGGAACATAAACAGGTACCTAAACCACCAAGGCACTAATTCATCTTAAAAATGGTGGCCGAGTATCGAAGTGCTGATTAAATGTCTCAAACTTCCCAAGCAGAAATAAAATTGAGTAAAGCACGAACAAGATATTATAAAAAGACGAACTGATTAATCCACTATGCATGAAATGATGAGTGCACTGATGCCTGTACTAAATCATTCAGTCAGGCAATATAAGGGCATTGCCAAAACTGACAGGACTTTGAGAACTGCAAACTCAAAGCAAGCATCAGAATAACTTTCAGCAAGAATAGCAAGCCAAGATTTGAATGCGCATGCAACAACTTAGTCAAATCATAATAGTTTTGGCAAGGACCATCAAAACCTATATTTCACAATTTTCCTGTATCAAAATCCAGAGCAACAAAAGCAGCTCAACCATGGTATTCCTAAAATCACATTGCAACTTATGCTCTAGGGGAGATCAAAATGGCCCAGAAAAGTCCAAACATCCTGTTCTTTCTATCATCTCTACCGCACTTGTTTTCTTTCCAGTGTATGCATAGGACGAAGGTAATTATTTCATCAGCAAGGATGAAAGAAGAAAAATGGTCTATTGAAAAATAAGAAGCAAAAATCGCAGTCATTACTTTGCAGAAATTAGTCAATATGTACTCTCGGTGTAAAGTGTTGAGGCATAACAGAAAGATCTCTGTTTTATGTTTCAGTTGGTGCTTAATAGACTTTCTGATAAACATGATTCTGCATGAAAAAGATAATCAATTCGTTACATGATACTAATTTTTCATCAGCAACATATGTCAAACACCCACATACACGAATTTAGTCATTATGATCCTCTAATATGCGAAAGTGAGGCTCTTCAGCCATGATTAACAGTGATTAGATACCAAAACTGTAACTCCATTGCTACTTGACATGTCATACACAAGGAGAGACAACTCATTATAGTCCACTTGGCGTCTGCAATATCCTCACCAAGATGAAATCATATAGAGAGTGCAAGCATTGCACTCCTCTGTGTGTGTCTCTGTGTGTGTGTGTGAGAGAGAGAGAGAGCGAGAGAGAGAGAGAGAGAGAGCGAGAGAGAGAGAGGAGCAAATATGAACTGTATAAACTACCTTGATAGAACGTTTTTTCATGTCATGGACAAATAATTGCCAAACCATCAGCTTAAACACCTGGAATGATATAATTGCAGCCCTATACAGAGCCAGAAAGGGACCAAAACGACCTATCTGGAAAAGACCTTTCGATGTATAGGTTCCAAGTAAATCTCCAAATTCACTTTCTAGTGCCTCTTTCCTCAACATTGCATACTTAGCAGATGGTTGTCCACCATGCACACTGGAAGTTGAGAAACTGCAACAGCTCCATCAGAGCAACAGCTAATGTGTCAATAAAGTGGTTACTTAAATGTAACATGATTCATCACGTGCAAAAATTTGAGCGCAAGTGAATAATGCCATGCAGCAGCTACTCGTCTTACAGGAGTACTCTATAAGCATCAAAACTCAGTACCCAACAAAAAATGGACTTACAATTTTTGGCGTAAATGATAGGACCAAATATAACCATAATGACTCCTCCTGAACACAATATCTTGAGAGCCTCTCAGTGACAGATATCTCCACAAAATAGTCTCAGCTAAATTGCCACTGTGGGAAGCTGCAATGTGAAGAGCAACTAGACTTAGAAATCCACACTATTGGAAGAGAAAATTTACATAAGGGCAAAGTTTACATAAGGAAAGAAGGTACGAAAAGTTCCACAAAATTAATTTGAATGAACAACAATTTTAACAAAGGTGAAAATTTGGTTGCAAAACTTAAAAGAACAGAAATTAATCACTTTAGTTGGTTATCTGCTGGATACATCAAAGAAGTCCATGCAATAGAATATTCAGATATCCAGGAAAGTGCACTAAATCAATCCGGAAGTGGTAGAACCCATCATTCTCCTCCCTTCCCTGAAGCTAAACATTGTAAACAGGATCATAGTTTAGTCATCTGCTAACCTTCTTTCTATTTCCATTTTACCCCAAAGCCAGACAGGAGGATTCAGTAGTGAGGTTAAAGTCTCGTCCATCTCATAAATTTTATTCCAGATTTTGCATCATATGGAAACTAAGATGAAAGGACTTCACTACCTTGCAAGTGAAAAGCCAGTTTTAAGTTATAGCTTCTAATGCCTTCACCTAGTCAAGCTAAAACATCTATTTCTGATTCCCATCACTCTCCAAATGCCGGACAGCTTGAGACCACATGCTCCAAGGATCTTCCTATGCCACAGCAGATCTGCAAAACAGCTTCTTCAGAATTGCCCCGAAAATAAAAATAAAAAAGGAAAATATTTCATCTCCTTACTCTCAACCAACAAAGATGCTCTCTAGATGTCACTTTTCCCCAAACCACAAGTGTCATAGTTTACCCAATTTTGAATATCTTCACAGGGGAAAACCAATTTCATCTTTCCAGTTATCTACATGAAAATGCTAATGTGAGTAGTGACCCAGATATACCGCTCCTCACTAAGAGCTAACGGTCTCCTTTGAGGAGCATTGATCTTTCCCGAGCACAGGTTTTTGGCTTTGCACACAACACTTATCTTCTCTCCATTTCCCTAATGAATGCATCTGACAAAGCCAGGGTCCTCATTTATGCAGTCTCTGATGGAGTAATCATCCCACATCCTCAAAATCTATTTCTAGTCTAGGCATGTCTGAGCATCCATTAAGAGTGTCTGATACAGCCAAACTGAGATCTTAGTCCAGAAGGATATATTGGAAGTATGATTGACACAAGATGGGTTGAGGCACGATTGAATCGCATAACTAAACATTTGATAATCTTGCGGCCAAACGCCATCTGGGCACCCCATCCCCATCTTCCCCTAGTACATTTAAGTTGCAACTTGCAAGCTAGAGGTCGTGATGACAATTTCCCCTTGATATACCAAAAGCAAGAAGTTTAAAATACATCAGAATTTTCAACCAGTTTGCTAAGAGCTCCCACAAACCTAATGAGCCAGTATGCTTTCCCTTGGTTTTATCAACTATTATAGAGGAAATTCTCGATTAATAGCAGCAAGCATGTCCCTGTGAATGTGCATTCGTCCTCCTCACGACTTACCCAACTAATACTATATCAACCCAATTTAGGGCTAAAACTCCAGAAGGGCATTGAGGAAAGTAAGGCATCTATGCGCAATTCTGACATTTAGTTCCCTATACATCACTTAATTGTTCGCTCCCAAAGCACAATGTGATTACAGCAGGACGACCCAATTATGTGCAGTATACTAAATTCAGATAATTTTAAACATCATAAAACCACAAAAATATTCAAACGTCAACTACTATTAATTCACATTCAACGTTTTTAAGCAAATTTCACCTGTAGTCCCTCACGTCTACTCGGATTTTAACAATAGTCCCTCCCTCGCTCCCTCCCTTGCTAACTTAAAAATTCGATTAAACATTGCGCTACCAGCGAAATTCAAAACATATGCATGCATATATATGTGTGTGTTTTAGTGAGATTCTCTCTCTCTCTCTCTCTCTCACACACACACACACACAAATATATACAGATATATACATATATATATAATTTATATATACATTACATATGAATCGCAATGGATCCTGCGCGAGATTAAGAAAGAGCAACAATGTAAAGAAATTATGGACACAAGCAATTAATAGGGGCAAGAAAAAAATGTAGGAGGAAGAGAAAATAGTACCTCTTGATAGAGCAGCGAAACGGTGGCGTTTGAGGCATGACGAGATGGCGCTCCTCATTGAAGCTGAACAACAACAACAACAAGAAGAAAAATCGGTTCTCAGGCTTAAGTAGGAGATTTTCAGAAACTCACTGCGCGCCCAGTGGGAAGTGAGATGCGGAGAATTTTGAAGTGAGGGAAGAAGAAGAAGAAGACGAAGAAGAAGAAGAAGAAGAGAAAGGATAAGGTGAGAGAGTGACACGTTTTCTCTTCAAATCGTGCGCTGGAAGGGGGACACATAATAGTCTGTGTCTGTCTCTCTGTTTTTCGCTTTCTTTCGTTGTGCGCCAAGCGCTAGCATGAATACAAAACAAAGGAAGGAATTTGTGCTCGCGTTTCGTTCTTTTTCTTGAAGTTGGAACTAGTCCACCTAAGAATATTAAGGGCGTGATTGGATTGACTTTTTTTTTTCAGTATTTTTTTAAATAGTTAAAATTTTTAATTTTTTAAAAAAATTTATATTTAAGTTTTTTTTAGAATTTTATTTTTTTTAATCAAATCAAGTAGTTATTGTAAAAGTAATATAATCTTTTTTAAAAAAAAAGTGTTCTTTCATGAAAAAAGATTAATCCAAACAAGCTCTAAATTTTGTTGATACTCAATACAAGATCTTGCTAATTCAGCTGAGAAAAAAATATAACCATCTTTAGAGGAGTAAGTTAGAATTAAAATAATCAAGATACTGCTAAGGATAAGTAAGGGTATTTTGATTATTTTGAGACCTATAAGTGCTTAACTTATGATAGAAATTAAGTGTAATTTTAAAGCCAAACTTTTATTCACGCAAGTGCAGGAGTGAACTATAATACACTGCTTAAAGTGTAAAGTCAATCTACAAAGAGACAATTTAGAATTATCAAAAAAGGTATAAGTAAAGTGTCTAAGTAATTGTTAGAAAAATAAAGTAGTTAAATTTTGGAGTCAAAACTAATTAAAATACTGAAACTATATCAAACTAAAATAAATTAAAAATTAAAATTGAGATGGGAACACTTTGAGAAAGGTCTAGGGGTCATTATTCCTACACGAAGATTGAATTTAGGCCCAAACTTAAAAATTTCTTATTTTGATGTCATGTCACTACGAGCCTAGTTGATTAATCACCTAAATTTAATTAATTAATAAATTAGTCCTAGCTTAAGGTCCAACACCATTCCAAAGTCCTTTATATAGCCAAAACATATATTTCGCCTAACACCGTAAGCTAATTTATTAATTAATCAAGTGCAAAAAACTAGAGTACAACCTATAATTTTTGTGATAAAGCTCAATTGTACATTTATGTAATTCAACAAATAAAATATAGTAACCAATTAGCACAAGCGTAATGAAATAATAGACATAAAACTATAAAAAATATAAATGCCATAAATATTAAACATCAAAATAATCCATCCAAGATCAAAACCATAAAATTATAGCTATCATATAGTAATCCTATTCAAAACAATAAATAATTCGGTCATGCTTAACAAAAATAAAATAGAATTAAAGAGAAAAGTTGAATAAAACTCCTTCATAAAGTTGACTCGAATCTGCTGAACTGATGTTTGTAGCTCAATTTCAATTCCGACAGCTTTTTCCTTCTTTTTGCTAAATTTTGTTGCTACTCCTCCTCTATGTTCTGCAGCTGTCCTCTTTCTGCATGCATATATATATTGCATATACATATCAGGCCAATAACCTTGTTGACTTTTTTTTTTTTTCTCTTTTTTTTCCCTTGTTACAAGTTTCTCTTTTTATTTTCCTTTTTGTTTTACTTCTTCAAAACTTCTTCTCTAAGAAATTCTTCCTTTCTTTTTTTTTTTTTTTTGCCTTTTAGTTTTCCTCTAATTTCGGCTCCAAATTTTCTTCTTCTTTTTTTTTTCCCTTCTCCTTTCTATATGTATGAAGACAAAATTAAAGCAGTTGTACGTTCAAACAAATGTGCATAATTAATTCCAAAAAAGCAAAGAAATAAGCATAAAAATATAATTGTATAAAAAAAGATGGAATTATATCTTTTTGGACCCTCGTCTCATCACTACTTCAAGTTTAGCTTACTTGCTATTTTGGTTAAGTCACTCGGACACAGGAGACGAGAATAAGAGGGTGTTTGGATTGATTTATCAAAAAGCTGCCTAAAGTACTTTGAGCTTTAAGCAATTTTTTTTGACTTTAAGTAATTATATATTTGAATAAAAATTATAGTTATAAAATAAATATTTATATATTTGATTAAAGTAGGTTAAAAAAATAATTTATATTATTAAAATAACTATTATGGATATAAAAATTAGGATTTAAAAAAGTAAATATAAGAAAAAAGAATAAAGATATTTTGATAATAAAGATAAAAAAAAAATAAGGATAAAATTATATATGATTTGGCCGCCGGACTTGCTCGATTTTTCAAGGATTTGCAGGAAGCAGGTAAGAAATATTTTCTTCTAGAAGGAATGTTTATCCTAAAGACTGGTGTTGCTGGAATTTCTAGGCTCTCTAAGTCTTGAATTGAATGCAATGTCGGAAGGCCAAGCTGTTAGCCGAATGTAGGAAAAGGGGTTCTAGTCAAATCGATTTTCTAGGCTCTCCGCTGGAGTAACAATCAATACAGTGAAGGCGAGCCATTAACCTTTAATCAAACAAAATCAATAGTTACGAATCATTTGTTAAAAATCTATAATTTCAAAATCAATAATTAATCTTTTGAACTGACGCTAATCTAACTGATAGAAGAGTAATCCATCCCACATGCGATCTTTGGAATGCTAAGAAAAAAGGGATTGGCCCTCTATTTTCAGAAAAGTGGGGAAAAAGAAAACATTCAATTTCCAACGTATACATTTGTTGAAAGAAAGATGGACACATACATAGACACCTCATTCGACCATTTTAAACATAGTATAAATTCTTCCGCAAAAACTATAATTATTGACAAAATAACGCATAGCACCCTACTCAAGCATTTTAATATATAGTATCAATATGTACTCAAGGTTAACTTTCGCAAAGTAACTTGTACATAGTCACATTGCTACCTTGCGTCAACACTTTTAACAGAACAATCATTGGTAAAAAATACTTTAAACACGTACAATAAACATATTATCAAATTCAACCGAAGATCACAAATTTAGAGAAGTATCACTGTGACGGATGCCCAAACGTACGAATATATGTAATGTTCGTAATATCATAAATGATCTAAGAGTTGTGAACTGGTACTCATTTCACCATATGATCTAACCTTTTCCTTGTGGTAACGCTGCATAATTTTCCATGGCATCATATAAAAATAAACACTTCACAGAAGAATTACTCCATATAAAATAGAACACATTCAACCAAACACTCAACTAATTACAGTCTACTTTGTAACCCTTAAAACTCTTTGAACAAGAAGAATCACAAAACACCAGCATGTGCAAGTCAAAACTTCCTAAACGTCCTATATAGGCGAAGGGACAGATCTATGTCAGCATCGATACGAGCAACTGCTATAAACATCATCTCAAGTTTCAACCATTGGCTCAGGACCTGTTGATTCTGGTCGAGATCTGTTAGACTGCCGAACGGTGTTGAACAGAATGTCCTTGATAACCTAAAGCATTACCCAGAACGTGTGTCAACAGTCATGCAGGAGGAGGGGGGGCCGGGGGAATCTGTTGCATTATCATACTCCACCCCACGTTAGAAGGATTAATGTGTAAGGAGAGAAAAGAAAACAACCTGTGACATTAAACCATGGACCTGCTCAACAGTTATCTTTGCACTATCACGCGTGATCTTGGCAAGTTGAGATTCTTCCTGCATCTCAGATTAAGTATGGATCCAGTAGGAAAAGTTCAGGTCAGGGTGGGCAAATGAGATCTTAATGGCATAAATAAGCTAATGGAAAGACTCTGAATACACTCCATATACTGATTGCTTCCTCAATAATTAATATTTTGCAAGTAAACATACATCTTGATAAACCATGTCATTGATGCACATACCAAAGGAGGACAACCATCAGAAATGGTCATGAGCTAGGTCAACATGAGAAATTCAGAACTTCCAACAACTTACGTGCTCCACTATTCCCTACTTTATTAAATGTCTAGCCAATCAGCTCTTTATCCATTTACATAATTTACATGCAAGTTGTCCAGTTCTCCTCAAATCCAATTAATGGGGAAGGCAGCTTGCTGTGTTTGCGAAAACACAAAAGAGTTGCAAGCAGTAAAAAAAGGACTTTGCATTAAAGCAACCTGTTTGACATATATATTTATTAGAGACCTCTATAAATATTTTAAAGCCATGATACTGATGAGAAAATTTTTGTTTACTTCATCATTATCTAATATGTATTAATCTGGAAAAAGCTATTGAGCCTTGTAGAAACCAACTGCGACATATAAAAGGTCGAAGTATTAACAAATTTTTGCAGGTCACTTCACAGTGTGCCATAGCTAAACTATGACTGCTGCTCATGAAGTACCTTACAATAAAATACCAACTAATGATATGCACCAGCTTCCACATATTAGCTATTAGAGATATATAGTATTGGTTGGTCTTATTCTACCCTCATATCAAAGTAACCGAAATTATACCATCTTGGCTCCTTCCTTGATTTCAGGAAAAATGAACAAAAATCATAGCAAGCCAGACACACTAACTAGAATCTGTTTTTTCACTAATCAAATTTTTGAATAGGATAATTTATGTAACTATTTAGGTTTTGTTCATTTTCCAAAAAGCCCAACACATAAAATGGAGAAGAAGTTCTTACAAGTTGCTTTAGAGGCTGTTTGGCTTTGCTTATTTGGGTGCTTATAAGCACCTAGGAAAAAAACACCTTCTCACATGCTTTTTACTGTTTGGTGCTTATGAGCCCCAAATAAGCACTGCCAAACATCATCCCACAGCTGAACTAGACCCCATGATTCACTCTTGTGAATTACAGGACCACTCACCCATTTCTTGTTAAAGGAAAAAATCATCTCAAAAACTCTGACCATCCCAGTCCATAGTCTTAAAGCAAACCACCAGTTGCTGACCCCTAAATTGCACGCCACTGCTAGTGACTCTCTACCTTCCTCCACCTCCATTTCCCCTCTCGTCACTGCCTTATATTCAAGAAACATATCTGTATGTATGCAATATATATCCACACCAACAGATGGAAATATATTGAGCCTGTATATGAATAATCATAATTCAGTCAGTGTCACTTGGTTTCATGGTTTTATGCATAGGCCAACTATCTAGGATGGAATTTCAGGGTCATTTGTCCCGTATAAATTAGAATAATGTTTGATACGAGTTGTTCTTGGTGCATTGGTCAAGTTGCTCTCTAAAGATTTAATCTTGAGTGTAAATCCTGGAACATAACTCTCAGGCAACAGTATAAGGTCGCATGTCTACCTTTCCATGAAGATTGGCTATGATGTCTTATTTTATTTTGAGAGGTAGGTGTACAATGTTTTATTACAAGACATCTTGACAAACAAGTTCTTCAATACAATTGTAAGTAAAAGGACAACAGCCGCAATGACAATTTAGGCCCTATTCTCACAATAATAGTATATAAAGTCATATCTTACCAATCTTCTTCACATTTATTTCTTTGTGAGTTATCAAAGTTGCTATAACTCTTAATGCTATCAAAAGATATATATAGATGCCTAATAGTATGTAGTCGAATTTCCAAAAACACTTCTTCTGAAGCAACATACACAAATCTATCGTTACAGCTTTAGAAACATGTTTATGAGTGGCTATAATAGACAATGACTTAGAACAACCACTAATACAATAACAATTAACACATATATTGCTAAAGCTTTAGATGTATATCAGAAAAATGTTCACATTAACATACCATACATTAATGCAAGGAGAACTAGATACTAATGTAACTAATTTTAACTGCAACTCTGCTAGTAAAGAACCTTAAGAATATAACAGATGACAGTTTTTGCTTGGCACAAATAGGGAGGTCATTTTTTTGTTTACAAACTTAAAACAAAACCAGACAATCTAGGCATCAAACGTAAATCCTTGCTAAGTATCAAGTACAGGGATCTAACTTTTGAAGATAGAGTACAGAAACAAAAGTACCATAGAAAGTACATGCATAACACAAGACCACCATGTAATGCTGTAGATACTAAAAAAGACAAATCTGACAAAGTCCGCAATTAGCAGTTCTAAATGAATTATCTCTCGCCAATTAACAAAAGTCAACATGGATAAATTATTCAGGGGTGCTGCCTGTCAGCACCAAAACTATGCAGCATCTTCAAAAATGACTTAGTTATTGGAGGAAGAAGCGTAAATCAAGACTTCGCTCACAAATTTAAACATTGAATTTAACTAAGCTTTGAGAAATCTACTTTGGAAAGAAGAGCCACTGACCTCTTTCTTCCTTTGAGGAGGAGCTAATAGAGGACCAAACCGTGAATGAGCCATTTGATTTTCAGCTTGCTCCAGTTTTTCGGCTGCATTATGAATTGAATCAATTTAGACGGACAAAGTAATAGTAGATTTCAAAAATATAGATGTGCACTATCCAGCCAATCATCAGCTGACTTGTTCAAGAATTCATTTTTGGGTAAACATTAATATCAATTACCCTGAGAATATTTCATTACCTAGATCTGAGATCTGTCCAGCTACAAAATCACCATTTCCAAGCAAAGGTGATGAAGAAAGGGTATTCACCCAATATTTATTCCATAGAAGATCCAAGAGATGACAATCAAGCGATGACTTAAAATAAGTGATGTCCAATGAATAATACTGCAGTTACAAAAGAAAACAATACATTAGAAATTTTATGAGAAGATTTTTAACCAGAAACATGACTTTATATGCATGTGCTTGTATATAGCCTGATAAAGACAAAATAGCATTACACGTCATCACCTGTTTACAGTGCACACCAAAGTCCTCAATTTTGTTCAAAGGTATAGTCTGATACTCAGAGACAGGCTCATCCGGAGGTTTGTATCCTTCTGGGTATGTCCTGAAAGCACCAATCTCAACCTTTCCAGCAGAAACTGTCCTCGTTGGATCAATCACAACAGCCAGAAAAGGCTCCTGAAATTGTTGGTTAAGCATCTGGGTAGATACATCGATGCCAGAGAGCCAGCATCCATAACCAGGATGTGAATGGTACCAACCAACAACATTCTCCAACCGACCAGCCTTCACAAACATGTCATTAGTCAGGCTATTGATTCAACTGACAAGAAACCTCTACTGAAGTGGAGAAATTGTAGAACAATCTACTACAGTGGCTCCCCTAAGTGCTCTTAACTCTTAATCATTTTCAGATGAAAGCTTGACAAATTTATTTTGGATTTTAAAAAGTACTTAAAATAATAGGTCTGGTAATCAGCCAAGCATTTTCTCCGGCTTTTTGCCGACACCATAGGCATCGCAAAGAAGGAGATTGAAACTCTTGACCTAAATCTATACTTTCTGCCATGAAGTTGACAGAAAGCCATCAACTGAATGATAGAAAATATAAGGCCAATGCATGTGTAGAAGACATGAACAACATAATGATGAATCCTCACAAATTGCATACATGACATGCCATATTTGAGCTAATATAAAAGGAAGCGCCTTATCCACTTTCAAGTAATTTGTGCTAATACTAGAAGTACTAAGTTTAAGATATTCCTGCAGTCATGTAACCAGATAGTGGACAAAGAACCTGAAGCACAATCATATGGAGCAATATTTCACTTGTGCAACCATTGGGCAGAAAATACAAACCAAACATTTTGACTGCTGTAACTAGGAGACATACAATAGATTACGCTGTTAAGATTAAACAGTGATAGATCAACTGAAAGTTCATTTTATGATTCAGGACACTCGGTACAGGAATACACCGGATTTCTCACGAAAAGGCATCACCTATAAAACAGGAAAAGAAACAGATCCCTACAACACTGCTGCCAATTCGCTCAGAACAGAAATTTGGAGGAAAAATGTAGGAAATATGATAACATGAGAGCAATCATTGTTCACAAAAGTTGGTGAAGCACAATGGGGAGTATTGGAACAATGGCAAAGTTATAGCCATGTAATCTAGAGGTCACAAGTTAGATCCATGGAATAGCCTGTTTGCGAGATGCAAGTTGCGTGCTATAGACCCCAAAATGAGTGCGGCCCTTCCACAAAACCCATGCATAACGCGAGTTTGATGCACTAAACTTCCCTTAAAAGCCGGAGAACACGTGCCAATAAAGAACATATAGAAGATTTGTCAATGCTTGTACATTTGACAAGTAAGAACCAGCCTGGAGTTTTGAAAGTCAGGAAATTCATACCAGCTTTAAATTGCAATCGAAGACTCAAATTTCAACGAATAAGAAAAATAAGAAGTTCACGCAACAATCTAACCGAGAAAATTATAATCCAGTCCGAATAAGAAGTACAATATTTCATCCAGAAGGCATTACCAATAGCAATACATCGTTCACAAATGAAAAAGGACAGCACGCTGCACGAATATGAGCATCACAGAAAGAACAGTATCGAACTTCTTAATTGCATTATTAACTAGAAATTCATTTTCTAGCATTTCACTCCGCACCATTGAAGAGTTCAGTCGCACACTTGAAAGATAGCCCATAAATTCAAAAGAATGATTGGTTAATTGGCTTACAAGTAAAAATAACTTTGCAAAAAATTGACAAGGTAATATTTCCATTTATTCATCAAAAGAGGCGTCCCTTTTGAAGCAAAACTAGATTTTCCTTGATACCTAACATAATGTATGAACCGAAAAGAAGGGGAAATTCATGATATAAAGTTTTAGATTACCTGACTAACAAACAGAGAGTAAAAGCAGGGCTAGGGTTTTGATATCATTACCTGTTTGTTAGTCTGGGAATAGTCGACCATGTACTCATAAGCATCAGCCTGGGCATTAACCCTAGTCTCAGTACCTTCAACGGGAAGGGCAAAAGCGTCCATGACAATGATGGCGTCACCGTCAGTCTTGCCTTGCATAAGGCCCATGACCTCGATGGTACCGCCCGACCGCGCGTGCACAACCATCTTGAGCAGGGCGAGCGCGGAGATCTTCACGCGCTTGAAGTAGTGCGGCTCCTTCGCCCATGGCTTGTCTTGCTGGAACTTGGCCTGCGCCGCCTCGTCGTAGTAGAAAATTGCGTCCGACGAGGCCGATACGGCGTCCTTCGATGCCGTTGACGATGTTGGGTTGTCGTCGACGGTGACGATGTTGTTTTCTAGTTCCCAGGTTTGTCTGGCCATGGCAGCCGAGGTGGTTGAGAAGGCGTTGCGATCCATTGCCGAGTGAAGAAAAGCTGCTGTGTGCTTTCTACTTCTCCGGAGTGGTATATAAATTGTTGATTTATGTTTAAAAAAAAAATCAATATTTAACCCTATTCGGATTTACTTTTTTTTAAATATTTTTATTACTAGTATTTTCGGTGAGCATTTTTATTACTGATATTTTCATAATTGGTGTTTTGCAAAAATTGGGCTTTTCTTTTTATATTACCAGTAAAATAATGCCTGTATTACCCGATATTGTTACAATACGAATTTTATAATATATAATAAATATTTATTAAAACTGAATAATTTTTAATTTTTAACCCTTGAAGTTCAAAATTTTAAACATGAAAATTTAAAAATTTTAACCAATTCTCACTCTTAGCTAAAAGATGTGATTAATGGAGACGCAAAAAAAATGAAAGAGAGTATGTCGCTTTTTAAAATGATATAATAATCATTTAAATTTAAATAATTATAATTTAGGTGAATTTAAATTGTTTATATTTATTTTTGTGCAATTTTTCATATCTATTTCTAGATTTCGTCTAAATTAATAAAATATAACTTAACAAATCTATGTATTTTTCAATTCAGTCTAAATTAATACAATATATTTTTAATAAATAACAAAAAAAATAAAAAACCAAAACTTGAGGGGAAAAAGCCCAAAACCCAAATATTGAAATGTGATAAGGTTCAATGATATTACATGTTCAATTTTAATAACTTTTTAGCTCTAGAAGTTCAAAAAATGTGAATTCAAAATTTTAGATGAATTAGTTGTTCGACCTAAAATGAAATTTTAAAAGTCACAAAAGTGAAAAAGCGTGGTTAGCAAAGAAGTGAGAAAAAGATAAAACACATCATTTGATTGCAAAGGAAAATTGGAAAAAGAAAAAGAATCTCTCTAGCTATTGGGATCCCATTTTCGTACCAACTCAATATATACTTATTGGACTCTATGTGCTAACGAGCGAAAATCGTTGAAGTATTTGTATAAATAGATATAATCCAAATAATTGCAGAAACTATCAAAATCAAATAAGCGACAACATATATATATATATATATATATATATATATACACACACACACTAACTAGTATAACACCTGTGCTACACACGGGTTGTTAAAAATATATGATTGGTTTTTCTAAAAAAGTTGAATTTTTTTTATATTAATCTAAACATTACTATCAAATTATATTTTAAGAATTAAATAAATATGAATTCGTATAGAAAATAGAATTTATGTTTCTCTTACTAACTGTCCTAATTCAATAATAGTTTTGCCTCTACAAATGAGTTAAACTTAAATAGTAGATCATCTTTTTTTTTTTAAAACGAAAACCTTCATTTTCCTTTTTTTTACTTTATGAATTTAAGTATCCTCTTTAATTACTGTAAATATTTCATAAGGAAAATTGTTGTTATTAATGGATAAAAACACTAATAGTTTTATAGATAAGAACACACATTAAAAATAAAAATAAATTTCGAAAGATAAAAAGTAAACTAAACATTAAGATGAGATGAATATCTGGATATCATGCTATCAAAGAATCAAGGAATACATGCTACCAAATTTGCAATAAAAGGATCGTTTTAGAAGAAATGGCAAATACGATACGAAGTTTCAAAAGCAGACTGTTAATTGAAGGGACAAAATAAAATTTAAAAATTGAAAGATCTACAGTGTGTAATGGTATACGAAAGTGAAAGTTTCACTCAAAAAAAATAGAATATAGGATCTAAATATAAAAAACATATGAATAAAAAGGCAAATTGTTGATATTAACCAGAACTCAAATTACGATAAATAACATTATACGATAATGATATATTAAGTAAATTACAATAATTTCAATTATAGTAATAAAAAATAATTAAAATAGGTAAAGATTTGATAACAACCAAATTGAAGAATTATCATAGATATATGCAATCGATCCAGATTGCATGTTATAATTGTCGAATGTAATATGTAAATATTAAAATAAATTTACTAAATTAATGTAAATCTCACTTAAATAAAACAAAATCATTTACTCATCAAATATAGCAGTTGATATCATTGTAATGTAAGAGAACCACGTGGCAAAAGGATTTTAAGAATGCTATTTTAGCAACACTTGTTATTATTATATTGCAAAGGGTTCTTCTATATAATATAGTGTGTGTGTATATATATATATATATATATATATATTGCAAAGGGTTCTTCATTTGTTAATTTACTAAATCAATGTATACTTAAAAATAATAGCGACTAAGTTAAGAAAAAAGTGGTACTTATAACATAATTTCTTTATAATTTCTTTATAAGCCAGAGAGAATAATATCTTCTCTAAGCTCACCTTCGCTGTCTCAAAACTCATTTCCAACCTAAAAGGCGCTGCCCTCGTAGTTTACGCGAACACGTCTTCTTCACCTGCTATATAATTTATTCACGCCCCTTTTTGGCTGCTCACTCTCCATACACTGCTAAAGCTCCACTTTTAGAGAGAGAGAGAGAGAGAGAAAGAGAGAGAAACCAAAAAAGTAAAAAGAAAAATGTGCCCAACGAAGCAAAAGCAGAAACACCACCATCACCGGAGCTCGGTGGCTGCCGCCAGCAGTCCACCAAAAAACGCTAGCGGTGGCGGCGGCGCCGGCGGCGATGTAATAGAAGAATGGAGAGAAGAGGCGGTCAACGGCGGATCGTTGAAGCGCGTGGATCTCAACACCGGCACAAACGGCTGGGCGTCACCTCCAGGTGATCTATTCTCCCTCCGAGACCAAAACTACTTCACCAAGAAGACCAAAGCCCCGTCTCGCTCCTGGCTCTTACAGTCCGCCGGCTTCGATTGGCTCCGGTCCAATTCCAAGCTCGACAACTTCCTGTCTCACCCGGAGAACCGTGTTATGCACGCGCTCAGAAAGGCTCAATCTCAAGGCAACTGCCTGAAGACATTCATAGTCGCCGTTAATCTCCAAGTCCCGGGCCGAGACCACCACAGCGCGGTTTTCTACTTCGCCAATTCCGACGACGAGCCTCTCCAGCCCGGTTCGTTACTTCACCGGTTCGTGCACGGGGACGACTCCTTCCGTAACAGCCGGTTTAAGATCGTGAACCGGATCGTGAAGGGTCCGTGGATTGTAAAGGCCGCGGTGGGGAATCACTCGGCGTGTTTGTTGGGAAGAGCACTGAACTGCCACTACCATAGGGGGCCAAACTATCTGGAGATCGACGTGGACATTGGTTCCTCGGCAATTGCTACGGCGATTTTGCACGTGGCGTTAGGTTACGTGACGGCCGTTACGATTGATATGGGGTTTCTAGTGGAGGCGCAAGCGGAGGAAGAGTTGCCGGAGAAGTTGTTCGGCGCCGTTAGGGTTTGCCAAATGGAGATGAATTCTGCCGCGTTCATCGAAACGGTGCCGTCTAAGAAAGTGTTGCCAGCTGGACAATTTCAGTCTAGTAGTAGAGTGCAGGCTGAGAAAGCTGGTCAAAACGATGACGATTAATGTTTCCTTTAAACGTTTTTGACAATGGTTATTAATGTTTTTTTTCTTTTTTCTTTTTTTCAGATTTAAATTTTAATATTTCGTAATTACAAAAAACATAAAAAAGAAATAAATTTGTGTAGAAAATGCCCAATTTGGTTGTAGATAGTAATAAATGGTTGCAATGTCAATTGTTTTATTTTTCTGATATTTACTTTTTTTTCTCGCTCCCTTTATAGTATTACTGTATTTTTTTAAAACTAAATAAGCAAGTACTTTCATTTCATAAGAAAACTTTACAAAGAATAAACTGTGGAATCTAAAGACTATGACTAGATGTTCAAGTACACATTTCAGAGAGTACACAATGTTTTATTTTCTCTATTGTTAGCTTATTTTCTACCTGAGCAAAGTGAAAACTTCGTATTAGCAAATAGTTGCTCCTTACATATGTCGTTCACAGCGTGAATCTTCCTGTTTCTCTGCTTCATATGTGATAAACAGTTGCGTCAAAGAAAAGCTTAATCATGGTAGCTTTGAGAGGATTTATATTCAATCTACACTGAGGTTACATTTGTTATACAAGAATCACTTGGAATGGAATCATTATTTCATCTTTTCATTCTTTTTTTTTTGTTTGATCGAATTAATTGAAATTGGAAAGCCTGTTCCCATGAAATGGCCTTTTCAGGAAAAAGTATGAAAACTTATTTCTTAACCAAACTTAATGAATGAGTATTTCAACTTAAGTTGGAAGCCTAAAAAATAATTTATTATTTCCCATTTACATTCACAAATATTCCATCGTTGTTAAACAAATAAAAAATTAAAAATTAAAAAGCAAAAAGTTAAAAAAAATTAAGATACACCTTTTTTTTTTTTATACTTTTTTTCACCCAAAAAATAGGCGCAATTTTATTAGATGATTAACTTTTCTCTCAAATATATTAGAAAAGTAAATAAATCGAAATATGGTGATAAATTTATGCCAAATTAAAGAACAATTGTATTTTGGTTAATTAAATTGATTTTTATTCTATTATAATTTTGTTTTAAAATAATTTCACCAAATATATCAAATAACATAGTCATTCCACTCTAACTTTATATATATATATATATAAGAAAAAAAAATTCTATGGCCAATTCTGTCTTTAATTATTTTCTACCTTGAATGACGATTCATTACCAAATAATTCGACCATACCAAATTGGCCACAATGTATTACTATGCTTATGTCGGTTATACTTATTATTCTTTTTTTTTAATTACTTATTATCTTTCTATCGGAATCTTTTGATGTGGATTATATATTTCATTTTTTTAACGTCGTCATACTTCATATTTCTTATACTTTTAAACACACTCATTAGTAATTAAATTGTATTTCAATTTAAGCAGGACTATTATATATGCAATGAAAAAGGAAAAAAAATGATTTGCTCATTATGGGTTTGTTCAGCACAATTAGTTTTTTGTTAATTAATAATTGTTTGGAATTGCTTAGTTTATAGAAGTTGATAACATATAGTTATTTAGCTAGTTGATCGAATAAAATGTAAGATATTGATATTAGATTACTATTGTTATTATCATTATGATTATTAGTAATATTAGAATAATATTTATTTCACAATTTGATATATATTTTATAATAATATTTTATTACTAAAGAGTAATAAAATTTATTATTTGATAAAATATTTCTATCAACATTATAAAAAATACTTTTAATAAATTTAAAATCTATTTTATCAAAATAAGATAATAACTACACTAACAAAATTTAATGTGGCTAAAATTTGAGATCGATTTTTATGTTAATTTTTATTTTTATTTGTGAAAATGGTAAAAAAATGTAAGAGATTAAAAAGAATCTATGGTTGTCAAAGTAAATGGAGAAAGGGTATAATTGTCAAAAAAGATGACACATTAAAAAATTTTAAAGTTTGAGAAAAACAGGTTAAAATGCTAAAAGCTAATTAAAAAGCTATTTAAAGCAAAATTTACTAAAAATAATAACTTATTGATTTAGAGTTTTAATGCAATTAAAATACTGAAAATTATTTATAAAGTTATTTTTTTTTTAGTATCTTGACTCATTATCCTATGCATGTTTTCAGATTGCTTTTTGACGTTTCTTAGATTGCATTGGCTTTAAAGAATTTGAGCACGTCTTGCACATTGATCCACTAGTTAGATTGTGGTTGTGTGCTAATCGTTTTTGTTGTTATGTTTGATAATGTAAACCATGTCTTGTAGCTGCTTTGTTGAGATACTAAATACACGCCACAAGTATGGCGGTCTAATTAGTTGATTGAATGTCTTATTAAGTTAGATTATGAATATAAAATAATATGAAAAGATACTAATCATAATTATTATAATAATTATTACAATTGATATAAGATAATACATTTATAATTAGATATAGTTCTTATAATGACAATATATTTGTAATTGTATGTATTTATGGTGATAACTACTCATCGACAAAACATGGTAAAATTAGGTTTTTGCTAGATTGTTTTAATTAGTTCTGTAAAAAAAAATTTCTTTAGTAGATTAAAAATTAATAAATGACTAAAAAAATTAAAACTTTTCAGTATTTTTCATTTTTGCAAGATCTCTTCTAGGGAAAAGGACTTAAAACATGACTTTTGTGTTCTTTTGAGCTCGAATTTATAACAGAAAGGTAAAAGAAATGTTAGAAAGATAAAAAGAGAGATTTGGATAACGACTAGTTTTATGGGTAGAATTAAGGGGAAGAGGGATGAAATATTATTCTAAGAACGAAATATTATCGTGCAATAAATGATATTGAAGTGCTCAGTTTGTGTTTAGATAATATATTTATGTTACTGACGAGGAAAGATAAAACCGCTATTGAAGTGCTCTATTGTGAATACCTTTTTATCAAGTGATATAATAATAATTAAATAAATTACACAATAGTTAGAAATTTATTACCAAACTAGTATATGATCCCGTGCAACAAAAATTATATTCAATTATTTATTTATTTTTTAAAGAATTAAAAACTTTAACTTACAATGTTGTTTAATTTTATGTCTCACATGATTTTTTTCAAATAAATTATATCGCATATAACCCACGTAATAATAAAAGAGAAGCAATATAAACATGACATTTTTTATTCTGTATTTAGTAAATAAATAATAGTACATATATTGAATATATACTATCAAAAGTTTAAATTATATTTTGAAATTTTCTTTGAAAATAAAATTTTCAGTTTTACTTAATGGCATGTTTTGAAAATTGAGAAAATGAGAAATCATTATTTACAGTAGAGGAGAAGTAGTTGGGGACAAAGTAATTAATAGACAACAATTAAAGAATTCTAAAGAAAACAAGCTAAAGTATAACATGTGGAAGTAAATGCTTGGGGGCCAATATTGGAGGGAAGCAAAGTGGCGAAGTTGGAAGACATTTTATATGTGACACGGCTTTTTACTAAGTTTTTCAAAACACAGCTCACCTGATAAAAACATTGGATATTAATAAGTGCCTGTTTGGCTTTGCTTATTTCGTTATTTATAAGCACTTAAATTTTTTTTTTATATATTTTTTATTATTTATAAATTATAAGTTTCTAATGCGCTTAGTCGAAAAAGACTAATGCATCGGAAATGGTAGATTAGACGGCGAAGCACACCTGTTTTACGTGGACGTTGGGTATATGAATATGAATGCTATTTTGTTTGTTCGCTTGCTTTTTTGCTTGTTTGTTTGTTTGCCTGTTTGCTTACTGTGAAAGGAAAAAACAAATTGATGGATTTGACATTTGGGATACGGGGATGGTTAGGTGGGGGGTGTGGATAGGTGGCCTGGCCTGGCGTTCTCGTGGGGTTATCTTTTTCTGCAACGCCAAGACAAAAAATTGAAATAAAAAAAATGTTGCTTAGCTATCCGTCATGCGAAGTGTAATCAAAGAATAAGGAACCTCTCGTTTGACTTTGTACAAATATAAAAATATTCACCCCCACTTGTCACCGGCGAAAAGCTCGTCTGGTTGCTGATGATTAACGTACTCCCTACCATCTGCGCCTTTGTAATGGTGTTAAATTTTATATTGAAAAGACATTAATAACCTTAATTACTTCACTCATTCAATTATTATTATTATTATTATTTCCAATTAATTTTTTTTGATAAAAAATATTTTCTTATTAACTTATTTTTTTATGTTATCCAATTTCACTAAATACTTAACAAAATAATTTTTTGCAAACAAACTAAGCCTTTAGGTCAAAGATATCAAAGTTTTGATATTGATTGGCCTAGTTCGAGCTTCAATCGTCTGTTTGCAATATATATATATATATATATATATATTAATATACTTTTTAAAAATATTTTTAAGTATTTATTGTTTGATAACACAGAAAATAAGCTAATATGAATTTTTAATAATAATAATAATAATATTTGAATGTGTGGAGTAAGGCTATTATTGTCTTTTTTATGTAAATTTTAATACCGTTAGAAAGGATATAGATGGTAAGGGATATGCATAGAACTTTTACCCACTACAGGGACTTGTTGTGGAACTTTTGGTACCACAAGGGGTGTTATAAACTTATGATAGACTATAGAGGGGTCTAATATATTTTACCCTATAATTTATTAGAATTACCACTTTATTTAAAAACTTATTAGTTTTTAGAGAGGATTTAGTTATATTTATTTATATTATTTAACATGTCATCTCACATGTAGGGTAGATTTGGTTATTTCTATTTGTTCTACTTAACATGCCCCTTACGTGCAAGATAACTTATTTAAAGCTTGCACATGGATATCACGTGCAAAATGATTTATGTAAAGTTTGCACATAAATAATTTAATATTTTTAAATGGGTGACTGTTAAGGTTTGAAATTGATACTACTCAGTTTCTAGACTCTAATAACATAAAGATTATTAGATTGTAAGTTGTCTTTATATAAATAAGGTTCGTACGATTTTACAAATATATCCTTTACATTAATAATCATACAAATATAAGATCATATATACTATAATAGAATGCACCGCGTGCGATGCACGAGTATCCATATAAATTTGATATCATTAGGTTATATGAAAAAAAATTATAATAATAATTTTTAAATATATAAAGTTTATAGCTCGACAATAATTTATATCAGTATTTTGTTGAAAACAATATCATTTCTTTATTTTTATTTTTTTCTTAAATGAGATGCTTTCATTCACTTGAGAAAACTGTTGCAACTCAGGTTTTAAGAATAGAAAAGTCAGTAACAATAGTCAAGCTAATGATTTAGATTAAAGTTGACAATAAGATAATTTTTTTTTAAATTTCTTATAAAAAATTGCTACAAATCAGGTTTTCAGAATAGAAAAGCTAAGGCAAAAGTGAAGAAAAATTGAAGTTTTGAGTTTGATGAATGATATATTATCTACATTAGTTTAATTATCTCACGCCTTGTCAGTAAATGAAAAAGAAATTCAAAAGCAAAACTTTTCCACTTATGAAATATAAAGCAAAAAATGTATTAACGGTAAAACTAATAACAATATAATCTTATTCTATTGAGATGTTCGAAAAAGTTAAGATTGCACTGCTTCGTGAAGAATTAAATGGATGACTTGAGGCCAATAGTTGATGCCACCCCTATAAAGAAAAGGATCTAATTTAGTAAAATGAGACAATGTTAAATAAGCATGAAAAGATTTGAGGAAGCTTCAAAGAAATACCAAAAAAGAAAAAAAGAAAAAAGAAAAAAGCTCTTGAGAAATGAAAAGATAATAGTATTAAAACTATACGTACTAACTATTGCTCTACAATTAAATGTACTAATAAATTTAACATTTATTAATGGTTGCTATTTGTTATTTTTTATACCACTTTACTATGTTTTTTCCTCCAAAATATTTGTTGCCATTTGTCACCCGTTGATTAGAACGCTCGCGCCATCTTCTCCTTTTCAAAATGACCTATACCTATTTATTAACGGTTGCTATTTGTTGTTTCTTTATATATATATATATATATATATATATATATATCTAGTTTCGTAGTTTTAATTATATTTTATAAATTAATTCAAAGTACAACTTATCCTATGCTTATGAATATAACTTGAGAATCTTAAATTAATATTAAAAATTGTGCATTAGAAAGATCTGAAATTTTAATACTAAATTATAATATCAATACATTTTTTTAGTATTTTTGTTTTGAATTAGTTATTGTCTTTATGAAAACCCCATCCCCATAGGATTCAACCTCAAGACCTTCTCTTAGATGAGATAGTCTCAACCACTTGAACTATTCCTTGATTCTATGAATTAGTATTATTATACATTTAGTAAATAAATAAAGAAAATAATTACAAAATTTTGCATATCTTTTTCAAAGTATTTGAAATACACACATTACACAGATCATGTACTAGTATGCTCTTAATATGTATTCATATAAATGAATATAAATATATCTCTCTAGTAGCAATCTAGTGCACATTGACAATTGATCCCATCCTTTTAAGTTCTGCAATAGAATATTCAACTGTAGTTACGAGTAGTATTTAAAAAAAAAAAAAAGAAGAAGAGATAAAGTAAACGCAGGCAAAAGGTGGCTTGACATGATGAGACCTTGACGAGATTGCATATAAGATATAAAATTAAATTGACATGTAATGAAGCAAGGCAAAATCTTTACAACTAGAATTGAACTCTATTGAATTTTCGCAATTATTGTATTTCCTAAACTCAATGCATGGTTTCTACCTTAGGAGACAAAAGTAAGAAGACAAGGGTCTCATGCTAATTTTACAAGTAGTTTACTGTAAAGAGGCTTGAATGATACACTCTCTTTATAGAAAAATCCATGAGATTAAATTAATTGAAACCAAATTCTTCTCTCTATTTTGTGGCAGTTTTCCTAATAAAGCATAGCACTTGGGAGTCAGCTGTCAAATAAATTTCTGCTACAAGGGTAACTTCTAAATTTTGATGAATGCTCAACTCCAGCACCTAATCTTATTAACCATACCTTGCCCGATCTCTTTAGCCAAAGTGTTGTTCAAGAATACACCTCCGCAACGATCAACGCATCAAGAGAAGCTCCACGCCCAATAGGATGGATTGCAGAATCAGCATCTTGCATTACATAGGATCCAGATCAACAATGGATAGATCAGATCTAGCAGAAATCTCAGAAATTTTCATTTGATTCATTAATTCTCTCAATATTTGGTATATTTGTAGAAAATGAGAATGTGAATGATCTTCAGCATTAAAAGCATGAACCTCATTTTTTATTTCGATCCAACTCCATCCAGGTACCTTCTTGACTCCCCTCTCCTTCATCAGCCTCTTTAAAGTAGCTATTTCTTTCCAATTCTTAAAAAATCCATAAATGTCAGAAAGAAGAACATAAGTGCAGTGCTCTCGAGGCTCCAACTCAAGCAGATGGTCGGCCACTTCAGTTGCCAGTTCAATATCTCCACACATTCTACAGGCACCCAAAAAAGTTTTCCAGACCATTGCATCAGGTTCAAATGGCATTTCTTTGATCAGCTTCCTTGCCTCCGCCAGACGGCCAGCTCGCCCGAATAGATCAATTGCACACGCATAATGTTCCATTCGTGGTGAAATACCATGATCAGATTCCATAGTTTTCAATATCTTATGACCTTCTTCTACCAAGCCAATGTGACTACATGCTGTCAAAAGTGCGACAAAAGTGATATGATCTGGCTTCACTTTTCCCTCGACCATTAAATAGAAGAGATCTAGAGGGATTTTGCCTTGTCCATGCTGTGCATATGCAAACATAATCGAGTTCCAAGGGATTGAACTGACTCTAGGTGACGCCTCAAAGGATTTCCAAGCATCTTCAATGATCCCACACTTGGAATACATAAATATCAAAGCACCAGCTACATATTCATTTGTCTCAAATCCTGATTTTAGAGCCAAAACATGAATCTGTTGGCCCAACCTGAGAGTCGCCAAATCTGAGCAAGACCTAAGTGCAGCAGAAAAGGAATAATGGTCGACTTCCATGTATTCAGAATGCATTTGCCCAAATAACTTAAGGGTATTCTCACTCAATCCATTCTGTGACAATGCAGTCAATATTGTATTCCAAGAGACAAGATCTTTAATCTCCAGAAAATCAAATATCTTAACAGCATCTTCAGTATAGTTGTTATTGTATTCCATGTACATGCCAATCAGTGAATTAGATATTGCTGTCAACTGTTCCAACCCCCTCTTAAGCACCAAAGCATGCAAGGATCTCCCAAGGCTCTGCCATGCATTTTCAGAAACAGCACTTATGATACTAGTATATGTATAAACATCTGGTTCCCATCCCAGCATTTCCATCTTTGAGAAGAGTTCAAATGCAAGCACTTTCTGTTCATGCTCAACAAACGCTGCAAGCATGGAATTCCACGAAACTAAATCAAGGTTATCATAACCACTATAAAAAACTCTCTCTCCATCTCCAATGCATCCGCATTCTGAATAAGAGGTAATTAAAGCATTAAATACCGTATTGTAAAAATCTAGCCCAACTTTGATAACTTTGGCATGGACCTGCATCGTTAATCTGTAAAACTTAGTATCATCAAGTAATGTCAAAATTGGAGCAAATGTGCCATCATCAAGAATTGGACCTTCCCTCTCCATGCATTTTAGCAACTCAAAGCATATACCACAGCTACCATTCTCTGCATAAGCTGCAATTAAAGCATTCCATGACACAGAATTACGTTCAGGCATGTAATGAAACACTTTACTTGCATCCTCAACTCTACTGCATTTTGCATACATATCCAAAAGTGCACTACCGGAATAAACATTATCTTCATAGCCCATCTTTAAAATATCAGAATGCACTTGTTGACCCACAACAAGATAACCATTACAAGCAACACCCTTGAGTATGCTTCCAAAAGTATACCCATCCAATAATATCCCATGTTTTTTCATGGACTTGAGGAACACCCAAGCACCCTTGAAGTTCCCAGAGTTTATATACCCAGATATCATGGTATTCCAAGAGACTGTGTCTTTGTTGGGCATTTCTTGGAACAGCTTGAGAGCGCCACCTAAATCCCTGCATCTTATGTAGCTGTTTACAATGTTATTGGCAACGTATGTCTCCCGAAGTAGTGCTGATTTTATAGCCTGAGAGTGGTCTACCGCAAGTCTTGACAAAGCTGGAACCAAGCTATGAGTGAGGGAAGCCGGTGGTCTCATTCATTAGTGGCAGGCATAACTGATTCTCACCATATATTTCAAAAAAAAAAGAGAGAGAAAAGTCACAATCAGGGAATTGCAATGAGCTCCTTAGCAACAAAAACGCAGTTCACAGATAATCCAATCCCATTGTCCGGAAATCATTTATATCAAATGCTAATATAGCAAATATCGGCAAACAAATCTATGGTATCTTACACAGGTCAGAAGTAGGAAATCTTTTTATTCCAATTGTAGTTAACGTTCTTTTTCAATGCCGTGAAGATAAGAACGATAGCTACTACTAAGGGGCAGCGCGCAAAGCTCCCAGTATGTGCCAATCCAGGAAGGCTCGAGCCAACAATTGACCGCATAGCAGGAGTTTCGCGTACCAAATGCTCTTTTAATATAGCTAAGCGTTCTAATTTTATAGCAAGTCATAATTATTAAAAGAGTTGGTTTCTGCAACTAACAATGGAATAACTACGGAAATGAATACTTGTAAAAACTCTTTTATTGGTCTAAGTAAATTATTTAAATTCTGAAAATGGACAAACAAATAAAAGCTGCCAAGTTAAAAGTAAGCAAAAACCCAGAAATTAACTCATACAAAATGGAGGCAAATACATATAAAAAGAAGAGAGTACCTGAAATTGGAATTATCATTTGTTGGTAGTCGCCGGAGTTGGGCGGGCGGCGCCACCGGCGACTGAAGAGAGTCAAAGAAGTGAAGAAGAAGAATAAGAAGAAGTAGAAGAAGAGCTGAGCTGTGGTTTGTTTGGTTGCATTTGTTACAAGTGAAGCCGCATTGATTGGGCCATCGGATTTAGGGTCGTATACCAGGTTTTTGTCCCAGATTCTCCTCCAAAGCTGCTGTCCAATTTTTTCCTTCAATTTAATCTCTACAATATTGTGGCTAAAAATTCTAGGTTTTAAGCCCTGTTTGGATTGATTTTTTTTTTAAGAAAAAATATTTTTTTTTGAAAAATTTATATTAAATTTATAATAACTATTTGATTTGGCTTCTAAAAAAATTGAAACCCTGAAAAAAACTCAAATACAACTTTTTTTAGAAGCTAAAATTTTCAGCTTTTAAAAAAAATTATTTTTCAAAAGCTGTTAAAAAAAGTACTTTTGAAAAAAGCCAATCCAAACGAGCCCCTAGTCTTTTTTTAGTAGTAAATATTATGGGTGTTTATAATAGTACTGGTCTTTCTCGTGTGTGATGCACGGTAAAGTGAAATATAGATTTATATATATAATGTATAAAATAATTAAAATAATTTTTATTAGATTAATAATATAAGTATCTAATAATATAATAAAAGATACTTACACAATATATTAATTGAATTCACAATACATAAATTAAATAATGTAGTACCTATATAATACACGGAAAAAATGAGCTCTTTTATGTTTTTATTATTATTAATGGACAATTTTGACCATTAATGTGAAGGATAAAAAATAAATATACTTTGTCATATAAAATTTCCAACATTGATATTGATTACAACTTTTATATTTTTGTAAAATCTAATAATTTTAGAAAGAAAAATCATGAATAGTGTAGATTGATATATTTCCATCATTTATTGACCATTTTTTCATTAATGTCATAGATTAGTATTTTCCTTTTTAATTTACAACTGACACGTGGCAGCATTATAGTAAAAGTAAAATTTGCAGGGAACGAATGTGATTCAACTGTTTTTGCTTTATATATTAGTATAGATAGATAGATTACATTTCCTTTAAACCCTACTTTCGTTAAGTAATTGCTACTTCTATTTTTATCCCCTGCTTTGGGCTAGTTCAAAATACGAAAGTTGTAGGCGTATAAATTGGCCTGGCCACAAAAATCACATAATTTGGACCTCTATAGCCCAAGTTATATCCAAAATACTAAAATGTATTCAGTAGGTGATATAAATTTCTTAGACATGCTGTGACTGATTTTTCACTTTGATACCTTTTGAATTTGGGAAAGTGGTCAACATAAGAATTGTAGCCTTGTCTCTTAATAGTCCAATGGCTCAAGAATCACATCATTTTGACCTCTAGAGTGAGTGTTACGAGCAAAATATTGAAACTGGTCTAAGAGAAAAACTTTCCAAAAATAACACCGAACTCACTTGCCATATTAATCCACTAGCAAATTTCTTTACAAGGAAGGCCAAGATTCCTTGTTTTCTTTTACAAATAGGTACTTGATCCATATATTTGAGTCTAATACTTCTCCATCAAATTAGCCCAACTCAAATTATGATTGGAATCTAACTTTAATTGCCTAAGAATCTCATCCATATTGGTCTTGTAAGCCTTAAAAACATATTTTCGTCACTTGAAGAAGACCGCATGAAATAATTCATAAAATATATGGCTTTAATCACTTTGACATACGTAGTTGCATGCAAAAGAATAGAATTTAATGTGAAATATTGAAACACATAAGAATCTAATACTTTCATCCATAAACTATGTATATGTTTGTCATCAAGGGGAGATTGTTAGCATATTGATGTATATGCATGTTTTGATGATGATTGTTGATAAACAATGTTGATTGTTGATGAATGATGTGTATTAAGGATGGGGGAATTTATAAGTGATTGTTTTGAATGAATATATCAATTGATAATTTTTAGACCCAAAATGAGCTTTGATATGCACCAACGTGATTGTTTGAGTCTTAGAGAAATGATTTGATCCAATTGGCCTCGAGAGATCCTTGTCAATCCCCAGTTTTCAAGTTACAAAGCTTTATTGAACATATTCTCGAATATTTGAACAGAAGGGGTGACATAAGGATTGAGATAAAATAAGACATAAAGCGTGAATGTAGATTTTTCAATGTAAAGTTGTCCTTCTTGTGTGCCTTTTGTCGTTTTTGGCTTACTTGAGTATATATATGTATCAAAGTGTTTTCAAAGCATTCATGCGCTTTTAAATATTTTATGACTTGAAAATTGCTTTGCAAACTTAGCTTTTGCAAAAAAAGAGTTTGGAAGCAAAATCTTTTCATTGTTTAATTCAAACTCTTTGATAGTAAAAGGGTGTGGGCAACCGCATAAGGGTGTACCCCGCGCATTAGCGAGAAATGAATTGTATGCTGGATCACTTACGAGAGCCCTCACTTGTGTTGATGCTCGACCGCATAAGAAATACAAAGTTCTATGATGGTGAGACATGCAGTTGACTGCTACAACGGAGACCTCAACCGCATAAGTGCTGTTACCCAAAATCTTATCCAAAGCTATCGTTTTGGGGACATCGATAGAACCTTATCCATTCCTAAACATCCAAATGTGAAATTTAGTCATTTGTGAATGTATCTAGCTGCTATATTTTGAACAATCGTATATATACAACAGGCTTAAGAGCCAAAAACAACTTTTGTACAAATTTTAAGGCAATTTTAGGATCAAAGTGCATTCTTATCTTCTCTCTCCAATTTCGAGCTTATTATTGTGATCCATCACTTTCATATCTTTGTTATCATTCTTTAAAAGCTGAGTGTAGGGTACATAACTTGAAAAAATATCAAACAATTGAGAAAAACAATTGGGTTTCTTAATTCAGGGTGAATCAAGGATTGTACGTTAGTTTGGGCTAAGCCAACTTTTGAAAAGCAGGGTTTAATTTAATGAAGTTTGTTCAAGATTTTGATTGGAGAATTGATGAGTGGATGTAGGCTAGGTGATGAACCACTATAAATTTCGGGTGTTCATTATTTGTTATTTTTCTTTGATTTTCATTATATATTCAATGACTATTCTACATGTTTGATTAAAGTGCTCACCAACTTCGAAAAAGCGGAAATCAAAAAGCAAAAATCAAAGTTCAAACACTCTATTCATCCCCCTCATAATAGCGTTTGCCATCGAGCATATTGTAATTTGCAATTTTTAAAACAAGACTACCTAATAAAAAATCTAACCCGTGCAAAGCCCAAATTTTGAAATAATTAGTAATATAAAAGAAGGTACATGCCTTTTCATTACATGCCATATATCTTCATTCTAAGTCCTCTCTTTTATCCAACAAATCATTTAGTTATACATGTATTAATCAACAATTAATAACACTATTTTCCATATAAAAGTAACATTTAAAAAATCTTTTATTGTGTTTTATTCAATTAATAAAGATCATTTTCTGATTTACTTCCTTAGTTTAAATATTTATTCAATTAATAAAGATCTCTTATAAAAAATTACGTTTTATTCAATTACTAGATATTTCTTACTAAAACATTATTAGTATTGAAAACTTGCCAAAAAAGAAATTTTAAAAGACATTTTTTTTATTTCATTTCACATGGAATGCAGAAATTGCACATTAAAAATAAATAGAGACATTAGAAATCCACAATACAACTCTAGTTTAATGGTTAAATTCGAAAGTGGGCTTCGATCATGAGTTTCAAAGAATCTTTCTCATTTTCTATTGAAGGTAAAATAATAATAAAAATTGCAACGCATAACAAAAATTATACATTTAGCCCTAGCCATTTTTGGCAGCATTATTTTGGTCAAAAAGCTTTTTCCTATCCAATAATAATGATGCAACATATATTAGACGTGAATTTCGACCGTAATTTTTTTGAATATAAGGATTGTTTGGATTGAATTTTTTAAAGAAAAATAATTTTTTTGATGAATTTTTTTTTCTTTTTACAATAACTATTCATCTTAGTTTCAAAAAAATTAAAATTCTAAAAAAAATTATTTACAATTTTTTTTCAAAAATTAGAATTTTAACTTTTCAAAAAAATATTTTCTTTCAAAAGTTGTTAAAAAAAACTTAAAAAAAAATCATTTCAGACTCATTCAATAATGATTTAAAAAATTATAGTCGGTTTTGGCCAAAAACAAAAAAGAGGAGTCGGTGTTTGAGTGTACGTGATATTTATATTTGTTATTATTATTATTATTATTATTATTATTATTATTATTATTATTTATATTTGTTATTATTATTGTTCTTTTGTTATATATATTTTTTCTTTTTATAGCATTACAGCTTAAGACCAGATTAAAAGTTCCAATAGATGGGATTGTATTTAATTGCCATTGCCTCCCAAGAATTGCTTTTTGCTTCCTGGTCATGCGTCTTTGGTCTTTCACCTAGCGAATATGACAACTGAAATGAAATATAAACACTTTATTAACTTGGCTTATATGTGCTTGTTCTCACTTTTGTTGTTAAAATGGTTATGTAATGTGCTTCAGACATTCATCTTTTCGTGAGAGATGGTCCCAAGTCCCAGGTTTGAAGACATGGTTTGATGCCATATAAGATCTGAGCGACAACCATCAATTCAGCTGGATTTTACTCTAGCAAGTTGCCTTCTCTGGTGATAGTTGATGATTAGAATACCTAAATTTAGTTTAGTGATATCAATTTCAAGGAAGAAATGCAAAAGTTCTTGACTTCATCTGCTAAACTTGTTTTACAGATCAATTGTGATCCTTTGGCAAGTTAAAAGCAAACGTGACTTTTGAAAGTTAATGGGAGAACTGAAAATTGGAATTTAGTCTATGAAAGAAAGAAGAAAGAAGAAAGAAGAAAATTGGATATGTCATTTTTAGAGGGTTTTCATATGATTGTGGACTGATTACATAGGAAATCAAATTCTATTATGAATATATGTTGCAGTCGTCTAATAAGAACAGATATTTTCTACTAAACAGAAATTTTGATTATTCTTTCTTTGCACACTTGCCAAGGGTAAAATACTGGGAGCTTATAATAGCTACAGTTGGATAAGGAAATAACAAGTCATTATTGGATGAGTTTCCATGACTCTGTTGTTGTTTGGAGAAGAGATTACATAAAGTTATTTTAGCTCTACTTATTTATCTCTATGTGGTAGCTAATATACAATGTAGCAATTGCTATCACATTGCAATCCACAAATTCCTATAGCATTGGTGCATTTTGGGTCTTCCACCTTCTTCTCTAGAACTAGCATGTGCATGAAACAACTGTGTGAACCGGCTTCATTTGGTATTGAATATCATGTTTTTAGTTTCAGTTATTATGATCCTAGTATTCCCACCAATTATGCACTTAAATTTCTAATTTGAATTGTCCATCCAAGAATGGTGCCTGTACTTCTACTGCTCCATCCTTTCATCCTCTTGGAACCCTGCCCACATTCCTGAGATTTGTAATCATGTTCAAGAGAATGTGATAAGGGACAAGCCGAAAGATAATTCCCTTTTTGTTTGATTTTCAGATAGGAAATGATGTTAAATCTTCATGCGAAGTAGTGGATAATGCTACCCCAACTGAGTTCTTACAACGTAGAGAGTCTGATGCTGATCTGGTCTCCCAAACTTATGAAGGTACGTCAATTATTCTAGAAAACAAAGTTTTGCTTCTAATAATCTATTGATAATTCTTGAAATTACTAGCAAACCAAGTTGGTTGAGGACTTGATCCTGACTTGGAGAGGTCAGGGGTGGGATCTTTTTCCTCCTCTTGTGCTTGACCAAACAAAAAATGGTTCAGAATCAACTCTTAAAATTAGTCTCTTGATGTTTCTGGTGGGAGGATGAGAGACCTGGATATTGATGAGAATATTTCTCCCGGGGTATATAGACAAAAGCATAAGAGAGGTAGAGCTACTGCTGTTGATGAGACAGAATATCTTTCTGATGTCGATGACATTGAGGTACTTGTATAAAAAGTTCTGATGGATTGCTCATTTTTAATTAGAAGGCTTTTCTTAGTACTCCAACTCATTCATAGAAACAATGTTTTCCATGATCTCCGGTGAGCCATCCTTGACTATGGAAATTGAGCTCAGTTCCTGTGCATTCTTCTCGATGTATGACAGGCAATTTCATCATATTCTTCTCTTTTTCTATTTTTAAATAAAAGAGAAACCAAAAGGTTTCCTTATTCCTGTAATTTTTTGTATCTCATTGAATCTTCAATCTGTTCTTGTTTGTTTGCGGTATCCACGGGACTGTTTTTATGCCAGCCCTTTTAATACTTGATCCCTCTAACTACCAATGTCAACTTATAATTGTAATAACCAGTGAAATTATTCTTCTGAATCTCCGTGAAGTAGGATAATAGCAATTTATTAATTTGAACTTTCACAACACTAATTGCTTTTTAAGGAGAAACAACTCAAGATAAAGTACGTAGCCGTAGGTCAGTGCTCAAGTATTTACCTCCTATAGTCTACTGTATACATCTTAGGTATGCACTCCCAGAATGTGGATTTTCTCTTTACTCATGCAGGAGTCATAATCTTGCTTCATTTAGTGTCTTTATTTTGCCAGATTCATTTTGTCAGTGCCATATCTATTTAACCTATTTAACTCTTCATAGGAGAACTTCTAGCAAATTATGATTAAGGAAATCTGTTCTTTTGCTTTTATATATTAACATATAGGTTGTAACTCATTGTGATTGCCAAAAGGTCACTTGCTATCTTCTTAAGGAGGAGGAGAAGCATTTCAAAAGAATAATATGGGAAACACTTAATAGAGATCATACCAAGGTAATTTTTTCTTTCCTTTACTTCCTCTCTTTTGATTAAGATCACCTGATTGTCTAAATATTTTTATAATAAACTATTTATAATTTACCCTAATAGATCTATCTATCTATCTATCTATCTATCTATATATAGATATACACACACACATATATATATATGTGTGTATATATATATATATATATATATATCCTGTTCTTGAGTATCAATCAATTGGGTGCTTATATATACATATGAAATCTTTTCTTTTACCCTGGAAATATAAAGGTGTTCGAAGTTTAGCAGGAGTGTTTCATGAGTTATTTAATGAGTTCAAGATACAAGAAGAGGGGACCATAGGGGGACGGGGAGGGGCAGGGACAGGGAGGGAGAATTCACCTTGTCTCTTTGAAATACAATGACTAATTATGCCCTAGTTAACACCAACCTCTCTCAATGACCTGGCCTGTGAGAAAGTGAGGAAGCTAATATGTTGCCAGTTTGCTAATACTCAATAAGTGAAGCTGTGAACATCAAATGATCAGCTACTCTGTCAATCTGTCAAAGGATACTGTGAAATAAGAATGTACAAGTAGTGGGATTCATATGGTTATCATCAATGATATGGGACAAAATCGTATGTCTGTCTAATGCAATACCTTGGCCAACATCATAACCCATTAGGTTGGCTAATTGTAACTTTCCAGATAGAAAGCAAATATCCAGGAAGATGTGAGATGTATTGAATTACTCTTCCTGGCATTGAATTTGATCAAACTTTGGTTATGTTATCTAGTTCTCAAGCAAGCTCTAGATGTTCTGATAGAACCATCTCATCTAACTTTTGTCTCGCCTGAATGTAGAGTATGCTTTGCTGCAAAACCTTTTATTCCGGTCAAATGAAGGTTTATTCTATCATGAGAAGTGGAGTAAAACTAATATGCTTATTTACTTGGATGAGAAACTGCAGGTAAAGAAACCAAAGAAAGCAAATCAAAAGAGGAAAGATATTCCTGCTAGAGCTACTAAAACCACCAAAAAGGTAGAGCAAAAGGTAAGAAGCCTTTACTTCGTTGATGATTCTAGTTATATCTTTCATTAAATTGCTCTTTGTGTGCTGCTGTAAATGAAATCAATCAAATGAATGTCAAACAACATCTTGCATTTTGAGTCCTCATTGCTTTCTTTTTTTTGGTGGTGATGGTGTGGTGCTTATATATTCGCATACATTGTGTTTATTCTTGTTGCATTGACATGACGTTTCACATTTGCAGAGGTCGAGTTCAAAAATCAACTATGAAGGTCTGGAAAAACTTGGTGATGAGCTGGTTTGTGTTTTGTTCCTCATTAAATTTTGAGCTACTTCTATCTTGCCATTTTCCTCAGATTGCACTTCTATAACTTTCTGAGAACTAGTCGAAAAACCAATTCAATGTCTGAGTCGTTCATTTTCTGAAACCACGTAATAGTGTTGCTAACCATCCCCATCCTACCACCTCCACTGTCACAACCAGAAAACACAGGAAAGAAGAAAAAAGGAGAGGAGAGCAAGTTGGTTGATGTGGGGTGGTTCAAATCCTATTTAATCTTAGTTAGTAACAATCTTTGGACACCGTGTTTCACCATGGGTCAGTCAAAGTACAAGATTTTGATCTCTTTGCTTCTAGTCTTCAAAAAGTAGAATACTGTGCTTTGCTGGCAAATTTATGTTTCTACATCACAAGTGTCCCCTCTAATCCACATATTTTCTTCTAGATGACCTCATCCTATGTTATATCAGGTCTTTTGTGGCCTTTGAGAGAATTAATTCCTTTGTAACAGCTTAAACTTCTATTAGTCAATTTACATGGTATTAGAACAATGGTCTGCATTTGAGTCTAATTCCGACCCATAAGGATTCATACACATTTAAGACAAAAAGATCCCTCCGACACTTGAGATGTACTGGAGACCATACGTTAAATTAACCAGTTGCTTACAGCTGAACTTTTAGATGAGGTGGTCAATTTACACTAGAAAACAAGAAATGCCAGCCCCATCCCACAAGGTGGCCACCCCACTCTTCAGTTGTTGCGGTGTACTTTGTCACTGCAGGGTTTGCAGCAGAGGAAGTTTTATAAATTTAGCTTGCAGTTTATTACATTTATCTTGTTGAAGCTAGATTTTAGAGACTGGTAAACATGCAACAACATCTCATTTTCAATTCCAAGTGTTGTCAAGCATTGGATTATTCAATTCACTCTTAGGTGTCTCTGTACGTAATGTTCTCTGCTAATCTTGAAAATTACTTCAAAAAGTGTCTGGTAATCATTCTAGGGAGACTTAAATTCATATACATGCTACTGAAGGTAAAGGGGTCAAGGGTATGCCATCCTTTTGCTTCAGACATCATTTTTCCCAAGGAATGAAAGGGAGATGGGAAAAGAAATTAATAAAAACAGATAGCGCACACACAAGAAACTACATTACATCCAGCTTAAGTTTTACTTCCCTGCAACAAGGCAGTTATCAATAGATTTTGTTTTAGTATTTGGTTTTTTAGCACAATTTCATTTAAGTAGGAAAAAGACAGTTTTTGGACGTAGGATTAGAGAATGATGAGTCTGTTAATAAGATAAACATAATGTGGATAAATAACTCAAAGATACCCTCTTCATGCCTTTGACATTGATAGGAAGCTAATTTCTTGACCATTTATTAACTTTTGGCATAAGGTATAGTTGTTACTTTTTACCCATGCTATAGGCACATGAAGCATTACATGTAAAAATGGTGAATTGCTTCATCCTCTTGTCTTCTGCATCTTATTTTGATTGACGGATAAAATCATAGTGTAAGATCTCATTGAAGATATGGCAAAGGCCACCTTGTGCCAGCAATCCGGAAAATTGTCAAAAAGGATATATATATATTATATATATATATACACATACAATCAGTACACTGTATGATAATTGATACTTGTTTTAATTTGTTTAGAAAATTTTGGAGGAGAGAAGTAAAAATATGCGGTTAGCTTTTTAGGTCTTGATCTTTAAAGTGCCATTTGATAAATGTTGACGGATAATATTTGGCCTTAGTTTGACGGCAAAGCCATTTGAGGTCAGATTGATAGAGCAAGCCTTGTCCTGCATCATTTTAATGTTGATGTAGTTTAGCAAATGACATGTCTTAGCTTTGTTTCTTAGCTAGAATTGTCTAATTTGGTTTTACGTCCATGATACCATCTAATGTTACTTCAGAATGGAAATGCTGGCCATGACGTTGATGTACAACCAAGAGACTCGAGTTTCGCTTCGCTTGGATCTCCCGTGGGGCAACGGCGAAGAGCTTGAGCAGAATCTGGAAGCTTACGACGACAGCAACCATACGTATGAAGAGCAAGACAGTGATATGTACTACAGGGGTATGGGTGCATTTGATGACGACGAATATTGATTATGATGAAGAGCATGGGAACACTAAGAAATGCTATTTATGTTGGTTCTATCATGCGATGTTTTTGAAACAGAGTCAAATACAATGAGGGTCTGTATTATAAACGCCACTGATATTCATATTTTTGTAATATGTATTATGCGATGTGTTTTAGGTATAATAAAATCTTACAACCATGATGCTTATGCAGTTGTAGAGTAGTTTCATCTTAAACTTAATCTCTGTTAATTTTTATTAATTTCAAAACTTATAATTTATTCGTATAAGATAATATATATTCTTTAACACATGACGTATGAGGTTTTGGCCATATATAAAGATGACGTACGAAGATAAATAACGTTCTCTACTAAAAGCGTTTCTTTGCTTCTTCCTTGAAGAAAATTTTCGCGCCAAATTGGTCAATTTAATTATTTCTCCACTAATTAGAATGACACTTAACCTATCTGATTTTTTATTTTTGCTTCTGCGAATCAACATCGTGAAGATTGATGCCCCTACTTAAACTCTGGTGACTGCTGAAACATAAAAACTATGACTTATGCAGCAGTTCTCGAGCTTCCTTAAGATTGAGTGGTAGAAAAATGAAATAATGACCAGAGAGAGAGAGAGAATCATATTGTTGGTCATGCATTTGTTTTGTTGGGTACTTTTCTTTGCCAGGCTTATGTTGTGTACTTTGTCCCCCAGTCGTATTGCATTTCTAAATCCTAATCCTTGACCATGTACCTCTTTCACTTGTTGTGGCTTAGTCATATCTCATTTCTTTTATTTTGACTGTACATATGTGTGTGTGTATATACATATAAAAATTACTGCTTTTATCATTTAAGTATCTGATATTGATAGCATCATCCGGACCTCAATAAATTGCTGAAGCATCACCTAGGCTGTGAGCAATTTTGTCCCCGGTAGAAGAATTAATGGGGATGGACTTCAATTACTTTTCTCCTTTGGCGCATAAGATCAAGGAATTGGATGTTAATACGGTTTGGTCTCTGAAAATTTACGGTTCATCTCTTTCTCCCAAGTATTGAATTACGTCCTATCACTATTATGACGCTATAGTAATGACACCGACATAGTCCTATTGCTGATACATTTCAACTAATGGAGGTTCCTTGAGCCAAATGCCCAAATCTACTATAAATGCCCTCACTATAGTCATTTGAAGGTAAGCATTCAGATTCTAAACCTTCCAACTCTATTTTTCCTTCTTCGGAAACTTTCTTACGTAAAGGGCTCACTTGAGCTTCGGAGGTAAAATGGGGCTAAAGCCTCGCCTTGGTGAGTACTTTGGTGTAGGTATTATAGACGACCTAGTAGACCTCAAACTCCATAATTAAGATCTAAGCTTTAATAGGATAAGAATCCTAGATTCCTTTTGATGTTGAAAGTAAGTGACCAACAATACCTAGAGGCTAACGGGTAGTTTGAGTGTTTATATGTTCGTCCCTTGCATAGGTTTCATGCTCTCATATACGAGAAGGTCCTTTCCTTGAGTCACGACACTTTTTTTGGGTAAGAGGGGATTTGAGACCTCATGATTTTAACTTTTTATATTAATCAAATTATATGGTGCCTTACATAATTCTTGCGTGTTGACCTTTGTCCCTTCATAATTCAAATATGGATCCCTAGTCGGGGCTTGGGCCCCTACTGGCCTGGACCTAATAGAGGGTCTTAACATGGGTTTTAGCCCAAGGCGTGCTTTGGCAGATTCGGCCAATAGAGATGTGACCCAATTTGGAGTTTTGTTGTCAACAGACATGAATAATCATCTAAAATAATTTATCAATTAACCTTTATAATCTCAAAGAGTGCCCTTTGCCCCTTGAAGAATAACTTTGGACCCCGACACTCTTTGGCCTTAGTAGGAGTTCGGAGACAGAATGAGTTAAATACTCTATCTTTTTAAAAAATAATTAAAATGTTATATTTTTTTAAATTAATAAGTAAAATACTACAAGATTCAACTTCCAGTTTTTAAAACTCAATAATTACAATCTTCGACTTTTGAAAACTCAAAGATCTCTTCTAATTTTTTGCATCTTCGAATGAGTTTCGATTTTCGATTTCTCAAAATTAAAAGATTTGCTTTTCAAAAGGAAAAAGAATTTCAATCTTCAAGGTTTCTAAATTTGAAGATGCATTTTGTGGCATTTTACTCATTAATTTTAAAAACATGGTATTTTAGTTTTTTTTTTAATAAGTGGGGCATTTAACTCATTTTCTTGGAGTTTGTATATACTTAATTGTTGTTGATCTGAACTTTCGAGTCGAATTAATATCAAATTTACAAGTTTTGTAACTTCTTTATGTAAGAGCTAATAAAAAAGAAAAAGATATTTTTCAAAAATAAGGCATGGTTGACAGATGGTTGAATGAGAACAATCGAATGTGAATTTCTAAAAATTCATACCTAACGTATTTTGACATTGTATAAACATGTGTAGCTATATAATTACTCCCAATTACAGACAAAGAATTCAATTATAAGGTGGTTTATTAAATTCGTACTTTTAAGGAAAATCTTTTTTTTTATTTTTAATAACAAAGTGAATTAATTAATTAAGTCCAATCATCCACTCATTAATTTCTGATGATGACGAGCCTTTGCCCCAAAAAACGATTTGGAAGACTTTGATCGAGTAATAGAAAGTTCAACGATTTCTGACGATGTCGTTTCAGCTACGCGCTAATTTCGATCACTCAATGAGTCAATACTCAATATCATTGACCAAAAAAGATTCTGCAAGTGTAACCCAACGCAAACAAACAAAAAGAAAAACTGAAGCAAAGCAAGAACAAACAGAGGAAAACTTTCTACTCTTTCTAAACTGTTGCCCCGGTAAAATTCATTGCTTCTACTGAAAGTAAGCTCTCTTTCTCTCTCTCTCTCTCTATACATATATATATATATGTATTTGTGTACAAATACGTACACATATATGCATTTATACCTACATGTATATACACGCGCATAATATAATACATGTTTGCATGTGTACCCATGCATTGCTTTGAGTTCTTAGACATTCTTTTCTTTGTTCTTGGTTTCTGGGTGTTTCACTGTTTTATATGTTTCCTCTGATCCTGCAAAAAGTGATTGATTTGGGGGCTTTAAAATTTTGCATTCTCTTACAACTAGGCAAGAGCTTCAATGTGTATGTTGTGTGTGTATATTAGAGCCCATGTTGATGTTGAATAAGTTGTGTACTTAAAATTGGAGTCCCTTTGAACGTACATTCGGGTTGAATTGTGCTGATACGCCGGTTTAAAGGAGGTAAAAGGCCGATAATCCAATAGTTGATCTCTTGCACTCGAGGCGAGTAACATACCACTAGGCCGCCTGTGAATGGGTTACAACATTCTTAATATGCCTTTCGATGTGATTTTATTTTCTGTTTTGAAGGGCGTTTATGTGACTAGACATTACATTTTATTAAATTCTCTCTACTAACATGTCAAGTACAAGTAATTTGCGGTGTTGATAAAGTAATTTGTGAACTTTATACACCTCATCACTGCTAAGTTCACATCTTTAAATAAATCAACCTGTCATTGACTCTATTAGTTTCCTATAACAGGTGTTTGTTATGCCTTTTGTTGCAGGTGTTTGTTAATTAGAACATGTTGCCAAAGGAAAGACATAGAGAGAACAATACTTCTCCTAGTATAAAAATAGGTTACTGTATTGTTGAATCCCAAGATTATCTCCCTGGAGCTGCTTATCAGGTCAATGATTCATGTAAGACCGATGTAACTTTATTGAGCAGTGGTGATAATGCTACTGTGAATAAATTTGCAACAGAGACGAAGATTATAACTTATCACGGAAGGAGCCATGTGAAACCTCTCATAACTTACAGCAGGCGAAGGAGAAAAGATTCTCTCATCAGTTACAGTAGCAATAGGAGAAAGGACACTCTCATAACTTACAGTAGGCGAAGGAGGAAGGACTCTGACTTGTCGTTACTGAATTCGCTATCCATTAAACAGTGTGAACATGCAACTGCAAAGATAGCAAACAAGATAGAGGTCCACACGCATAATGTTAGAGTTGATGATTTGAACAATCTGATTGAAAATATCAGAAATGAAGACGTGACACGTTCACTCACAAGGGCTCCTACTGGCAGTTCTAGAAAAAAGCTTCTTGTGCTTGATGTGAATGGGCTTCTTGCACATATTGTTTCTCCTAATGCATATGTATCCCGTGGATACAAACCAGATAGAATAGTATCAGGGAAAGCAGGTAAAATTGTAATAGAAGTATTATAGATTGATTAGATTCTCTATTGTATTTACTGTGTCAAGACATTTCTAATTGGGGATCATTGCCTTGACAGTTTTTAAGAGGCCCTTTTGTGATGAGTTTTTGAAGTTCTGCTTCCAGCGATTCAATGTTGGTATTTGGTCTTCAAGAAAAAAGTACCCTTCAAAGTTGCATCTTCTTATGATATAATATACTGTATTTTTCAATGAATGGTTTTTATTATGCTCACTTTTCAAACATATAATTTTATGTGTTGCTTATGTAGATATCAATGTCTTACAGGAGGAATTTGGAACCAGTTGTGTGTTTGCTAATGGAGAAAGTGAGGCACAATTTGCTCTTTTGTTGGGTAAGCTATTCTTGGCTTTCCTTGCTTACTGATATATGTGGAGCTTTTGACCATAGGTGCCATATACTTCTTATGATCACTTTATAATGTATGAAGCAGTGTCAACTAATATTTGCCTTTCATTTTGGAGATGTTATAATGTGATTATGATTTGTACCTTTATTGCATTACATATTGCTTGTTTTGCAGTTCAGAAAAGGATTTTTTGTTATCCAAATTTGTTAACTTGAGGCCTTCTTGGGCTGAAGAAGAAAAAACCTTGACTGGATAAGTTTCTGTGTTTGAATGTCAAACATCTTTTTGAGTTGGATTGTGTGTTACATGTTTCAATAATTTGTGTAATATGCTAATAAAATGGTTAGATCATCTCACCAATGAAGAGAAGCATTTGGCCAGCCCTAGAATGATCTTTAAGCAATCTTCGCATGTTTTAGAAATTGCTCTCCGTACTGTCTTATGCTTGGAAAGGGCTACATTTATTCTGCATAATCTCTCACATTTGAAGTATTGAAAATAGATAATATAATCTCCACTAGATTAAAACTAAGTCCCCAGCTTGTGGCCTTGTTGAGTTTTCTCTGAATCCGGATATCCTTGGATTTGTTTCTACATAGAAACAGGTCCTGTTGATTAGAACCAATATTCTTTAACTTGGAGTCATCATTAAAGAGATGACGAAAAATGGATTGTCGGTCTACCATTCTCATATTTTGTGCTCTTTTAAGTTTCAAATAGCTATTACCTAAGGACTAAGAATTAGTATTATGTGAATGAGCCAGAGTTTAACCTTTTACTAGTTGCTGATCAAACATGTGAAAATAACACTTTATTGCCTTTATACATTCAGATTCTTTTTCCTTTTCATTTGTTTCTTTCTAAATGGCTCCCTGTAGCCACTTTATCTCCTCTTATCCCTCCCGGTTTCTGAGTTTTGGATTTTGTCAAAAGTAGAGCCAAGTTTCCTGAAGCAAAATATAGACATGTTAGTAGATCTTTAGGTGGTGAGTTTGGTTGACAGTGGCAAAGATGCAGTGGCTTATTGGTGGTCACGATGATTTTGATTTATAGTAATGGGAAGAGAGAGGTGGAGCAGGGAGAGCTGGCTTTATCTAGTCCCCTGCTCACTGGTTTTTGCTGATTTTGCCAGGTTTTGACTGGTTTTGTTAAATTGCTCAGACCAGTCTTCTGGTTCAGGTTTGAAAACATTGACTAGAAGTAGTGATCAACTCAAGGCAAGTCATACTACTACACATAATCTAGTTACATATAGACATGTATCAACTTTAAAAATTATCTCTAAGGACATCCATGTCATAAATAAATATTGGATTCAGCTTAGATGAGGAATAGAAGCAATGATTTTTCAGTGTTCCTTTTTCATTTTTCCTTGTCTTTCCTCATAATGTTTACTTGTCTCTTTGTTTTTATTGTTGTCTTCTGTTTCTCTGTTTATACTACATTCCTCACTCTTTGTTAGATGGTAGCTTCTTTCTCTTCTCATTTTCTGCTTTCTCCTATGTTTCGGTTTATCTTGTATAAATGCTGACAGTCATAATTTATTATGCAAAAAAGCATAGGTCTTTTCCTCTTCTTTTAATTTGCGATCCTTTTCTGTTCTTTTTTCTTTCTTTTTCCTTTTTCTTTTCTGTGTCGATTGCCCTGGGGGTGAGGGGGTGTTGGTAGTGTAGGGTTCAAAGATTGGAAGACTAAACTTTTCCTGTTCTTGTTTGCTAATATTTGGATTTTATACAGGATCTGTCCCACTGTACTGTGACTGGCTACAATACTATTGAAAACAAAAGTAAGCCTCTTCTTTTAAAGGAACTTAAAAAATTATGGGAAAAGTCTGACCCAGATCTTCCTTGGGAGAGGGAAGAATATAATGAATCAAATACTCTTTTATTGGATGATTCTCCATATAAGGCTCTCCGCAACCCTGTAAGTCCACATTTCTTTTGGTATTGTGAAACAGTTTTACACCAGGATTAAACTATGTCATGTTAATTTTTTTTTCTTTTTCTCCAGCCAAATACAGCAATTTTTCCTCGTAGTTACCAATACACGGATGAAAGTGATAATTCACTTGGTGAGTAGCACTCTTTTGTTCTTGATGACGTTTCACCATCAGTTGCATGCTTATTATTAGCTCCGTTTCTCTTACTATCTCTTCTTAAATATCATTGCTTCCTCATCTTGTAAGTTGCAAGATGAGTCTGTGACCATCTTTTCTGGGCGACTGCTCTCCTGTTTGTATGGATGTGTAACTGTTGTTAGTAAATGCGAGAGGGGAGAAGAATGGTACGTGATACAAATGTGTATTCTGATTTTTCCTCGAGACATTATGAAATATGCATGCGTGGCCTAAAAATATGAGAATAACAAACATAGTTGAACTGCTTCATAAACTAAATATACTTTATCATCTCGTCAACTAGTGTTCAGTTATTTCATAGTATATGTTAATTATCATAAGAAAAGAGTATCAAAGTCATTCTTATAAATATTGTACTAGATATAGATTGAGAATTGCTGATCATCTTACATATCACTTTTGTGCTTTTTGGTAAGCTTGAGAAAACATGTAAAAGTTTTGTGCTTATAAGCATTAGCATCACCAAAAAGTAATCAATTTGGAAAATTAGTAGCTTTCAAATGGTAACCTAAAAGTTAAGAGTTCTAGGGACACCATAGACCAAGTAAAATAGTCCCAGTCAAGAAAAAGAAAAAAAAAAAGTTATTTTGATATTTTTTCTTTTCTTTTTTTTTTTCCTTTTTTTCTGGTCTTAAGTTATTTTAATTATAGTGGATTGTTGTCATTTTCTGAAAGTCACATTCTTTGTTTCTTTCAATGGGAAATTCAACCTCCACGTAGGGCACTACAATAAGAAAAAACACCTTAGTCAATAATCACTTGTATAGACATAAGCAAACTTGAATTTTGGAATTTAATACTGATATAAGCAGTTTTAGTAATTTCATCACCTGGAAATACCCAACTCGAACAAATGCTCAGAATGGTTTGTCCAGCTCTATTTATCAACAATTGAGTTGCGGCTGGTTCAAACTTTTTTTCTAGGCTAATTATTTTACAGACATTTGTCTACTTGCTGCTCCAGTTCCTTTTGCTGCCTTGGATACCACATCCTCCTGGGCACCTTAAATTTAAAGGTGATGTAGCATTTGTCTAAGATTGTCATCTTACTGGTGTGGGAGGGGTCTGGAGATACTCAACTGGCAGACTTGTTGATCGAGTAACTTTGACTGTTTCTGCAAATCTGCTATTCTTGAAGAAGCTTTGGCTGTTCAAAGGGCTTGCACGTTCTATGTTCAGGGCTCTGGAATTTCCCAAATGAGACTGACATGAAGGATGTTTCAGTAGCCTTCAAGTCCGTTGATGGTTTCAATCTGCGGATCTCCACTTTGGTTAGCTTGCTAAGCATATCACCAGGCTTGCCAATTCTATTGCTGATTACATATGCAAGTCTACTAGGTTGGGACTGCTGAGACCTGATTGGATTTAAATCTTTTTTTGGGTTGCATAAACTAGTCCTAAATGATTTTGATTGTACATGCATTGGCTAATGTGACCTTTTTGATTATCTAGTATAAGATTTCAACATGACCTCCAGAAATTGAAATTCCAATACTTTAGCTTCTCTTTCCCCTTCCCCCTACAGAAAAATGACATTTAACTACTAAAGCTTCTGTTTCCCGCCGCTGCCTTTTTTTTGTATATGTGTAGATCTAATTATTTGTTTAAATAAACTTCGTCTGCCTTTTTTTTGTATATGTGTAGATCTAATTATTTGTTTAAATAAACTTCTTCGAATTCTCATACAGTAGCTGAAGCCTTCTAAATATTTCTTGTGTATAGCAGGACCTGGAGGTGATCTTTATGTTCATCTTGAAGGACTGGCCGAGGCTGCAGATGTTCGAATGTATGTAGAACATAACCCATTTGGTCAGCCGCCTATAACAGAACAAAATACATCTTGGGATTTTTATCTCAAAGTCAAGGAGTCTTCTATAAGCAAACCATCCCAATCATCACACCTTTCTGGAAAATTGCAATAGGTTATATTAATGGTTTGTTTTAAGAAGAGTACGATTGGGTGATACTTCTTCAGTTACACCCTGTTTGGATTTAAGAGGGGAAATTTAATAAAGGAAAGGAAAGGATTATAAAAAAAAAAGAGAAAAAATGGGTTACTTATGTTTGGATTGGAGTATTTTTATAGAGGAAAGAAACATAAAGAATTATAAAAATTTTGTGTTTGAATTGGAAGGAAAATGAGAGGAAAGGATAAATTTTAAGTGTAAATTTACTTATATGCTCTTTTTCTTATTTTGTATCCAAGTTGCAATATTTTAATAATTTTTTACTTACAACTAGGTTGTTGATGACCGAAGATGGCTAAGCTCATATTAATTAACTTTTTAAAAACATTGATTTTCAAAAGCATTTTAAATATTTTTTTACAATTATTTTTCATAAAAGACAATTTTTTATAGAAGATACTTGTCTTGAAAGAAAAAATGCTTGCAGGTTCAAAATATCAGCAAAATAACATAATTACCTAGAAAGAAAATACTTGTTTGCTCTGGTGTTTAACTAAGCAAAGATTTTCAATAGATGTCCACGTGGTCTTAATACCTTGAACAAAAAGTAATGATCCATACAATATTCAAAAAGTCATCAACAATAGTAGGTAATGATTCCTAATCAACCAGTAATATTTTGGTTCATAAAACATTATAAAAGCTATCAAGCTATTAAACATCCCATGTTATCCTATAGTTGCGTCTTGCACCAAAAATCATAAAGTTACACATAATAGTTAACCATTAGTTACCCAGTGTCGTGCACCAAAAAATACCAAAACGCATAACAAATACATATCTATTAGTTGCCCTGAGAAAAACTAGGCATATAAAACATAAGCAAACTCTTGCGTCTTCATTGGAACCCCAAGTAATGCTTTCAATTTATCAAGCTTGTCAAGGAGAAAGGCATAAGTTTTTTCTTTCAAGTCATCCTCAATTTTCATCTCTTCAACAAATTGTCAAACTTCATCTTCTCTCATAGATGTTGGTAGCTTAACTTTGAGATAAGCATCATTTCCCTCTCTAGGAGCATAAACAATAGGTAAGATAGCATCCTAATAAACTCACCTTCAATCTTAGTAGCTGCTTTAGACTTCTAGGATCTGTTGGTAGCCATTTTCTCCTTATTCTTGGACCCAACTTCAGCAGAACAAATTGGCATAATCTGAGCATCATCATGGTAACTATTAGCAGCATCTATAGTTACCTCATTAGAATTGATCATTTGGTCAATTTCATCAATAGAGTTCACATAATCTAAATCAATGCATGCATGCAATCTTTTTCTCAACACTAAAGCAGTTTCAGCATGTTCTCCTGTTGCCCTATCTTTTTCGTATAGTGTGATCGTCTTGTCATAGTAGGCTACTGGCTTTGACATCCATTCTACAGCTTTAAGCTTGACTTAACAAATTAAATATTATATTAATATAACAAACATAACAAACATGTTGTTTATATAAAACAACCCTATATAAAGCATACCTCAATTAACCTTTGCCAAACTTTAGGTTCAGCATTCCATATCTTGGTTATTGGACTCCAAGCAAATCCACTCATCCTATGTTGCATTCCATCAAAGCATTTTGCAAAGTTAGCTTTCGTTGTTTTCCAACGGTTTTTGATTATCTTTCTCTATTTGCATGCCAAGTTTTTCTTTCAATTCTTTCATAATGTTATCATAAGCCTTTGGAGTTAATATCCCATTCACTCTATTCGCCACATTGTGTTGATGCAAGAAAGCATCCACAAGAGCCTTGTCCATAGGTGCTACCCATGATAAACTTTCTTCATTGTTTTCAATTGATTTCTTCTTCCTTGGCATGGCTTTATGGAGAAAAAATATACATTTTTATGTAACTAGTAAAATGAACTCATAATGCATAATAAAAGTTAAACAACATTACAATTAAAGCTACAAGCTCACAATTTATCACAAGTCAATCATAAAATCAACTCATAGGACATGATAAAAATTAGGACACTAAAATTAAAAATTAACTCAAGTGTTGGCAACTCACACTCAAATTAAAAAAGACAATACAATTAAAAGTTAAAATCATAAGACCTATCAAGATTCAATAATCAGAAATTTAGTCACTCCACATTGGATTAGCAATAGTGTTTCTCAAGAGCTCCCCTTGTACTTCATTTTCATCTAAGCAAGCATTTTGTCGAGAAGGGTCTTCACTCATGAGTTCCTCATGAACCTCAGCAAGTAATCGCTCATTGGGATTTATGCGTAGTAAGTAATTACGTAAGATACAACAAGCTAAAATAATCTTATTTTGAGTTTTAACACCATATGTTGGTTCTCTTGCCCTCGATATGATGGGAAACCTTTTCTTTGAAACTCCAAATGCTTTTTCAATTGCATTACGAAAGGATGCATGTTGAAGGTTGAATAACTCCTTACAATCTTGTGGTGGATTTCTTGAATATTTTATCAAATGACAGCGAAGCCCCTCTATATAGAGCAATAAGTCCACTTCTTAACATAAATCTAGCATTAACAAGATAGAATTTTCCTATTCAACAAAAGAAAAAAAATCAATTTATTATTATTATCATCATCATCAGCATCGTCATCGTCGTCGTCGTCGTCGTCGTCGTCGTCGTTGTTGTTATGATTATGTAAAATGAAATTATCTAGTTCCCTTCCTCTATTTAAATAATTTCCTGGAGGAATTATAAACTTGTCTTCCATTGATAGTGCATTTTTATAATCCATGAATTGGATGCAGTCCCCTCCCATCCAGGTAAAACATAAGTGAACCTTGAATCGAACATATATGCTGCTAAAATATTTTGGGTAGGATATTCTTTCCCACCACGATATCTAGGAGCATCTTCTAGGGACATTTTCACACGAACATGAGTTTCATCTATAGTGCCAATACAATCCTGTAATTAAACTTTTGTATTATATAATTATATAATACGTATGTAAAAAAATTTATTTAATTTTAGAATGTGTTTTCACCTTAAAGTACGAATAATATCTATCGTTGCCAAGAATCTTTGCAGGAATTTGTGAGCCATTGGGTTGAACAAACATTTTCTTTTCTAATTCTATGATAGACTTCAATTTATATTAGAGATGACGACTAGTTGTTTGTTTCCCCAAAACTTAAGAACCAAAATTGTATTTCATGATCTTTTTCATGATATGCCAATATGTATAGTGTTTTAGAAACTTGCTCCTCGATACTTACTAGTTTAGTTGGTCAAAGATCACCATCTTTCTGTAAAAGATTGCACAAGTTTATAAAAACTTTTGGACTCATTCTTGTTATATTATGACTTGTTTTGCATCCTGAAATTTGACTCATTATTTTTTCTCGAACTTTTTCTTTCTCAGATGTTCCCATAGATCTAGGGATTCTATTATTAGAGCATCTCACCTGTCTAAACCAACAATCTAACAAGCTTATAACTTGTGCAACAGCTCTACAACATCTTTCTCGCCATCTAAGTGATACATCTATTGTCTCTTCCATGGGATTTTCCATCTCTACGTAATTAAAAAAAGAAAATAAAACAAAAATCTTAATCAAAAGACTAGGCAATATTGATAAGCAACTAAAGGTAAATAAGTTAACAAAAAGAAAGGTGTAGAGAAGCGTTTATAATTTAAGCGAAGCTTTTCTTTGTTACCCAAGCCTTAGACTAATTAAAATTATCATTTATGACATAATAGCATGAATTTAAAATATAACCCAGCACAAGAAGTTCAAAAAAATTGAATCATACCAGTTTTATATTCTTAACCACAACAAAATGGTGTAAGCTTAAAAAGTGACACTAAAAAGACACACAATGCAAACAGAGACCAAGAAGAAAGCATGCATATTTTCTCAATTAGATGTATAAACACTTTTTGCTTAAAAGATTGAAAAGTAATAATGACCATATTTGCTTTTCCTCTAAGCTGTTATAAAAGCCAATCTAATTGCTAATTAAACTTCTTGATAAGTTTTAGTCTTTAGTCTGTGTCCTACAATTTCCTGAATGCTTTTGGTAAATAATTTTCTATTTTTCTTGCCTTATTAGTTGCACACTTGCACTAGTATTCTTTAGTTAATTATTAGATATATCTATGTTTTCCTACCAAGGCAATCGGTGAATTTCCTCATCCTCTCTCCCATGTTAAACAACTTGCTGGGCATAGGGTGAGATATACTAAAAACCTCCTGCTTCGTGTATATGCTGTTTCTTCTTCATAATTAATATGCTATCAATCTGCTCTCTGGTTTATGATTATATGTGTTCAAGATAAAAGTTTCCAAGTGCCAAAGATTAGCTATTGATGACAGGATAGATTTAAAACCACCACCAATTGCTAATTAACTCAGGTGAGTAAGTGAATTTGTCCCTTAACAGAAAGTACTATATGTGACCCAGATTCAACACAAGTTCGAACTTCTCACAAATGGATGAGAAATTAACAACTAACACAAATATTATCATAACATATGAAAATTAGAAAATCTTATACATACCGAAGGATGAAGTGAGCATCAACTAGGGAGAGAAAAGAGCAGCTTAGTGTGCAGCGGTGTCTAAGAAAGAAAATGAGGGTTTTGCTTAGATAACAGGTTCAATTGTAATTAAGACAAAAGGCCAAGGGCATAATCGTCTTTACATAAAATTGAGGACCCCTCTCAAATCACCCCAAATTAGACGGATTAAATATAAAGGGAACGATGGGATTCTGTTTTTCCTCTTAGTACTATTTTCCTCCCAAAACTTTCAAAACAAACAAGAGAGAGGATTAAAAAAACCTTTCTTTCTTTTCTTTTTCTCTATTCCCCTCAATCCAAAGAAGCTGTTAGAGTTTTATAGCATTTTTCTCTTTTTGTCCCAAAGTCACTATTGTCATCTTACTGTATATTGCAACAGAAATAGATAGCACATCTCAAGTTTAGCCTCCATTGATCAAGATAATAGTGATCTAAGTCAAGTTAGCCTTTTTTGCTAATCATTTAAGTTGTATTTTCTTTGAATGGAATGAAATGAACACTTGCTCATTTAGCAAAAATATAATATTCTTAATTGAAACTTTAATTCTTTTCATCAAATTTGTGTGTAGGCTTGTCGAAATATGTTAATACTAGATTTACACCTGGGTAATGTAAAAGATAAATTTTCATTAAAATGTAAAAATAATTTTAGAAAACAAAAAGTTAAAAAAAAAAGATAAAAATAATCCAAACGTAAGTGAGATAGAGGCTCGATTTTGTTAGTATTTAATAAAAATTTAACTTTTATTACTTTTAAATATGATAGTTAAAGTACTATAACATATTTTTAGAAATATTTTGTAACAAATATATACAAGAAGTCATATATTCTATTTTTAAAAAGAACTTTATTTTTAACATCCAAAGTATAAACATATATTTATATTAGAAATGCAAAATATATCACTCTAGTTAACCATGATAAAAATTAAAATATAAGTATCTAATTTTGAATAGAGGCCAAATTTTTTCAATAATAAAAATAAATAAAAGAGTTTGGATAATAATTATCTAATAATTAATAAATTATTTGTAATTAAAATATCTTTTAAAATGTCACAGAAAATTTAGAAGTTCATATGATATCTACTTTATTAGTTAAGTGGAGAATAAGATATGATATGTAACAAAAAGTATGTTATATTACACTTGTGCGATACACAAAAAAATGAATATTTTTCTATATCTTTTTTTATTATTGTTATCAATTTTTACATTGCATTAGCCATATTTTGTAAAAGAAAACTTTTAGCAGGTTTTCAATATTAATAACAAATTTTATATTTTTGTAAAATCAAATAGCTTTGAAAAAATTAAAATAAAGTAAATGTAATAATATGAAAGGGGAAGGAAACACATATATGTAATAAATTTGATTATGAAGTTTTTTCATATGAATGTGAGGTGATAGATTAAAATTTTTTTGGAGGAAATGTTAATATAATGACACGTGAAAAAACCATTATTTTGCAATATATATAGATGGTGAAGTGAAAGATCAAAGTCTATCCCTGATTTGTCTAAAGTTTTCTAATCTCCATTTCTCTCTCTCTCTCTCTCTCTTTCTCTCTCTCTGTTTCCCCTTCTCTCTCTCTCACACGCATAACAAATTGTGATATGCATATATTTCTTGAATTAGTTATAAATATTGACTTGGGAGTTTACTTGTATTTCTGGGTGAGGATACAGTGTCTGGCTTGGATATGTAAAGGTGGTT